>CM065362.1:28191787-28755237 GCA_033032245.1 Poecilia picta
TAAATTTTGAGGAAATAATTCAAAGACAGCAATGCACAAAAACACCTAAATGTCAGAAGTTTTGATGATATATCAAACAACAATTTAAAAGTATCGGTATCGGTATCGGTATCAGTATCGGTGGTACTGGCCCTGCATTTACTTGGTGATGGATCGATACCAAAATAGCATTGCCCAATATATTTTATGGATATAAATTGATGAAATGATAAAAAAGAAAGATACAGTACAGATTAAGTACAAGATGCTATACAAGATACAAGATGCTATACTTAATTTCATATTGTCAAATTTTTAGTGAACATGCTGAAAATTAGATTTTTAGACCTTTATGTTTGGTGGATAAGATCCGCTTCACCTGTAACCATCGGACAATTGCAGATCCCTTAAGGAAATCGGAGTTGATTTATCAGTGTAGCCCGACTGAAAATACCTTTTATCAGCTTATGTCCTTCCCTTGTATTTGTTAAACTGTATTTGCAGTGACAGCGCAATGCTTTACCCTTTCACACACATTTTAATCCTACTTCAATAATGTCTCTCTCCAACATTTTTCAAGCACCGATTAGTTCTGTTAGGAGACTACTGGTACTGATGGGTGACTTTTGGAGAGCGTGGAGCGTATCAGGCTGAGACGCTGAGGAACAGATGGCCGGCGAGATGTTTAGGATCACTGGCAGTCCTTCCTGCCCTTTCCCTCACCCTGGTGTCATGCAGCTCCTAGGTGGAAGGCAGCAGACAGCCAATAAACCACTCAGTGGTGCAGAAAATGTGCTGGACCTTGTCCCTCTTGTCTGCGGAAGGGGAGGCGGTCTGTATTACGTTGTGTGGTAAGGAAAATATGCTGTCAGTCAGAGACGTCTCAACAGAAAACGCGCTCAGTTATGCAATGAGTTATTTCACCCAGAAGATGGAAATTTGTAAACCAAAAGTCAGAATGTGCTCGTTATCTACTGTAGCTGAACTACTAATGAAGGGAAAAAGAGCTAGCTAGCTATTCAATTAGCCGTATTTAGAGCTTATTCTGCAAAAATATTCCAGGCATAAACAAACTCCTCGAGTGTCTGAAAAAATAAATATGTTTTATGAGATGGATAAAGTTCCAGGTGCTGCATGGCATCTTCCTCGAGAGCTGCAGTTTTCCGAGCTTCTGACAAACAGCCCTCCGTATAAACTCCCCAATCAGCTCCTTAAGACTAGCCAGGAGCAATTAGCAAACACGTGGTGGAACTGCACATCTGCTGAGCTCATCAGAGGAGATGGTAAAAACATTTTTAAAGTGTTAATAAAGGACTTCCTGAAGGTGGAGTTTCAGAAAGACAAGGAGCTTCTTAAAGGGATGTAATACTGCCCCTATAGGTCAAACTGACCTGGACTGTTTACTCTTTGAAAGCTAAATCCAACCAAAGGTAAGGTTGTAAAGGTAGACTGCAACCAAGGTTATTGGTCGGGGTCTCACTGCAGACATTAATGCTCAATTCGGATATTTTGTGAATTTTAGATATTTTTTTTTTTATGTGATCATTCATGTTTCCAAATATGTCTACAACTTGTGAGTGGGTGATGTAACGTCATACTTAGTGAGCGTGTTCAGAGTTTATGGAAGTAAACATTGATGTAGATGGTGGAGCATATCTTGAGATTTTAAAGTTGTTGTCCAACCTGAGCCAACACATTCACAACTTACTACTTGTCATTTTCTTCCCAGTTTGCTGCATCAAGAAGCAGGACAGTGATGTTTGTCGAGTATTGGTGACGTTCAGGTGGGATGGATGCGACCTGGCCGTACAGACACAGGTCACATTTGAACAAATGAGAAACTTATCGGATTCCACTATCCAAGTGGCACTGGGTCACATTTTTAAAAATCTGATCTCTGTTGTTCAGACTGTCAAAAAGAAAAAAAATCTGATTCGGGTGACTTCAGGGCGCAGTATGAACGTAACATTTTGTCAACTGAAATCCTGATCTTAGGGGAACTGAAGCCGCCCTGGGATTCAAACAGAAATCAGCTCCAAGCACTAAGACTCGCTAAAAGTAGCCGAGACTCCTTCAAGGAGCCATTTGCAGTCTCAGACAATATCTTTGGTCGACTTTCAAACATAAGTGTGGATGCATCAGTTTGGCTTCAGCAACAGTATCAGGGAACCATCTGGCCCTTAAAAAAACCCAACACCACACTGACTCAGGGCCTGAAAGGAAGAAAGGAATGAACCTTAAACATAGCACCCTCTCTGTCCTGAGTTGTGAGGGTAATTCATTCCTCCGGTTGCCCTCCACGAGTCAGGAGATTTGGTTTTCATTTCATTATCGGTCCTGATGCTAGGCATGGCATGCCATTTGCTTTAGCCTGAGGGAGGATGGACATAAAAAAAAAAAGAAACAGAGATTTGGATGAATTCCCAGAGTGAGCAAAATGGCTCTCAGAGAAGACGCGGCGCTTCCAGCAGGAGGGAGCTCGGTCGTGATTCAACAGGCGCCACCGCTCACCGCTCGTTTCCTATCGTAAAACACGGGTTCAGGCCTTTTCCCGTCGCTTCCGCTGTTTGTGCGTTGGAGTGGGCCTGAGTCAGCGTAGCTTTGTTAATTGGCTGTGCTGCGTTTGGTGTGAACGGCTGAGAGGGCAGGGAGCCCAGGTCCAGGTCAGGGGTGTGAGTCCGAGTATCATCGACGTCGTTTGGTTTAAACATCTCAGGAGTGAAGATAAATAATATTCAGCGACAGATGGATGCAGCGGGGAACGGCTCTTGAGGAGAAAAACAGGATTTGGCCAAAAAAGAGGTGGCAATCAACATTTTACTTCTCAAAGAACACAGATTTCCTGAGTTTTGTGAGGATTTATACCCATTTTACTGGATTCACTGTTTGATTAGGATTAGAAATGATCAGTGCGGGCGATAATTTCTTGTTTAGTTCGAGAAAGACCTTCTTCCACCATTAAGGTTAGATTAAGTTTGTTGTTGAGCAGTGCTCTGTGCAGGTAAAGACAATCAAGATGTGAGATGTGTTTTATTTTTGAGTTTTCTCCTTTCTTGTGTGCAAGAGAAGCTCAATAGTTCAGAACTGCCTTTAAGGCATTTCTTGTGGTAGATGTGTTGGACAGCCTGCACTTGCAATGTTTTACAACTATTTTTAGGTTTAAACTGAAGCAAAATTTGATTTGGCAGTTTGTTTAAATGATACAAACTACGCTCGCTTACAGTATGAATCAGTAAACATCTGAAAACCTCTTCTTGTCAGGCTGTGGTCTGAAAGAGCATCCAGCCGGGAGAAGCTTGATTTCTCCACTGAAGGTTGTAGAGGTTGAGACTCAAAATTAAACTCAATCTGTGATATTTCCCTCTGCGCCCTGAAATCGATAGAAATATTGAGGCGATGGACAGCGGGGAAGGTAGTAAAAACACGGGCCAACATCAAACCAATTAAAATCCCAAGTGAACAAGCAGATGCTCCAGGTGACAGAGTGTGGAGACGTGTTTGGTGTCTAAAGACTGAGACAACTTTAATTCTGAGGGAAACTAAATACAGAATGAACAACCAATCAGGATGGATGCTGTTTGACACTGGATGTTTTTCCATTACAAATATGGGTACAAATATTTGCCGATATATTTACTGAGGTCGAAACAAAACACAATTTTGCAATTGTGGTGTTTCCGTTTTTTGTTTCCATTTAATTTAGCTTAAAAAAGCTAAATTAAAATCATGAGTGAATAAGTTTGTTCACGGGTTAAGTCATTAAAAATCACAGCTGCGGCAGATGTAAGCAGTTACATCATACATATTCATAATTCAGCCATTTAGCTAGCGCTCATCATCTATCAGCCAATCAGAGGAGATAAAAGAGTCACTATGGATGTGGCTTTTTGTGGAAAAATCGTAGTCTGTGATTTTATGGAAAAGCTATGGATTCACTACGACAGACTGGCGACCTGTCCGGGGTGACCCCGCCTCTCGCCCGGAACTTTAGCTGGAGATAGACACCAGCAACCCTCCCGACCCCATTAAGGGACAAGAGTGTAAGAAAGATAAATGGATGGATGATGGATGGATGGATGATTATGAATTCAACATGTTGGAATGACAAAACTTTTATGAACTGTGTCGTCTTCCTGTCGTTTACTTTGTCGTTTCTGACAGTAGTAACATCTTGGCTGTTCATACTGGCCTCCTCTGACAAAAAAAAATCACAATGGCTGAAAAACCGCCTCATCCTAATGCAAAAACTTTCATCAAAAACTGAGTTTTATTTTGTTTTGTTTTTCAAAATTGGAGCATTTCCATTAAGCAAAATTGTTTTCCAAATGAAAGCTTCTTCCACATTGTTAATTAATTGTTTAAGGTCTGTGCTAAGAATGTGTAAGTGTTAGAAAACTAATTTAGGTATAGTCCAAACATACAAGAGGGAAAACAAATATGTTTTATGTGTTTTGACCTTTCATTCACATGAAAACTGTTCACGATCTCCAATATTTATACAAACTCTGCCCAGAGTGAAAATTTCAGAAACCTCCATATATGTGTTTGCATGTGTTCATAGGAAAACAGAGATTTGGGGTTCTGCACATTACATGACAAACAACAAAAGCAGAAGAAATCTGTAAGAATTCAAACTTTTCCCAGGATAATCTGATCTCAAAATTTTGAGAAATTTATGGACATTCATTGCCTGTGTTTAATACCACTTTTTACTCTTTTTAAAACGTTTATTACTCTACTATAAATCTTTATATTTGTTTTTTTCAGCATCTTGGGTAAACCTGGTTTTAGGCATTTCCTTTTCACTGTTGTGAGATTATTTTTTCCAATGAATTCTGTTCTTTTCTGCACTAAGAAGCAAAACTTTCGTCTGGAAGTTTCTCATTGTTCCGGTGATGGCAGCTCAATGATCACCAGGGAGAGCTGAGCTGAGCTGTGCTGCGTTCAGGTTCGTCATGGTAAAATCATCGTTAAGGTCAGGTCTTTCAGAGGAAATTAACATCACTCATAAAGGTTCTCATTAAAACCCGTTCAGGCACCACTCCATACACAAACCCTCTGTTCTTCTCAGACGTCCTGCTGTGACGAGGCACAACAAGACACGTTTTACAGGATTCTGTTCAGCTGGATGTGTAATAATACAGCTGCAGGAAGACTTCCTCCAACTCTTTGACACAACATAAATAAACCTGCAGGCAGCAAACTGAGTGACAGCTCACTTTCAGCTGAATGCAACAGGAAGAGCAGCAAAGGTTAAAAATGCATTGTTTTTTTTTATGTGTGGTAATAATAACAAAAAAATACTGATTTTTGTGGATTTTCTTTTTCTCCAGATTTCTTCAGTTTTTGCACCTAACTGTTTAAGATAATTCAGTAAACTTGAATATCAGGGTAAAATTGTATTTAAAAGAAAAAAACAGATTTTGAAAAAAATCTCAGAAATTTTCCAGTAAAAAATAAGAACATTTCTGAGCTTGAAAAGTTA
This sequence comes from Poecilia picta, assembly GCA_033032245.1. Classification (NCBI taxonomy): domain Eukaryota; kingdom Metazoa; phylum Chordata; class Actinopteri; order Cyprinodontiformes; family Poeciliidae; genus Poecilia; species Poecilia picta. The sequence goes on from CM065362.1 coordinate 28,197,252, forward strand.
AAAATTGACTTTAGATTAATTTAACAAACTTTCGTAAAAAAAAAGTGGAAGTTTTTGAGTTTCTAAAGACAGAAGTCAGATGACTATGAAGGTATTATGGTTACCACGCTTTGGTGAGGCTGCTGAAAAATAAATTGTACTTTTTGATTTTTCATATTTAGCTGTTCAATCGCTCTGTTGCATAAAGCCAGATGGTTTATGTCATTTTCCTTCCCTAATAAACATATTTATATTTTGGAAAATGCCTTTTGTTTTTACTTAGATTATCTTTATTAGTTTTATGGTTATGAAACAACCACATGTGGGATTATGTGGGATTACAGAAAACAAATTATTTTCTGTCTTAAACAGCTCTTTCAAGATAAAAGCACTTTCCACTTTAAGTTGTCTAGATTTTTCTTAGAATGAGGAAGAGCAAAATAATGACAGTCTGGATTTATTGGTCAGCCTTCTGTTTTCATCTGTCCACAAATTATTCTAATTAGATTCTGAAATAGTTTTCCAATTAGTAAAGTGGGGGAAAATTAGCATGAAATAAGGGATAGTGGATGATGACAATTTGGAGTGATTGGAGAACCATATGATGATTTTAGCTTACAAAAAAAGAATGACTGGTTAAGAAAACTAAGAACTAAGAAAACAGAAGCAGGTTAAAGGATTACCAGTGAGATACTCAACTGTTTTCTCCATTACTGGCTCCTTTTCCCTGCAGCTGTGTGTCCCATTAGCCGCTCCATCTCTGCATCCAGAACGCCACGGAAACCAGCTGACAACAACTCAGACTGTGCAGCAGAAACATGAGTGGCTAATAGAGCGGCTGCATTATGCAGCCCGTAGCAGATACGTCTCCATGGTGTGTATTTACAGAACGTGATAAATGTGACAGACTACTGGAGCTTTCAGGTTAGCAATATTTGGCTCTGTGAGAAAACAGAACAGATGTGGATTAACAACCCAAACTGGGCAGAATCTGTAAAAGGTTGATGCACTGAACTCACTAACTGACATTGACAAGGACATTGTAGACAGGAAAAAAGGAGAGATAAATTTCTACCAAAAATAAGTTAAAAAAAAATCAGAAATTTTCAGATCACAGAAAATTTCCGTTAAAAAAATAAACAAAAAAAATTGGAAATTTGAGTTTGAAAAGTCTAAAAAAAAATGTTTGAAAAAACTCAATTTTTTTACCAGAAGATTTCTGAGTTTGAAAACTTTAATTTGTTTGAAAAAATAAATAAATTAAATTTGCAAATTAATTTTAAAACATTTCAAGAAAAGTAAAAAAAAAATGTTAGTAAGAATTCCAAATTAATCAAGCTTAGAAAATTTCTTTACTTTTAAAACAGATTTCAGCATTTATTTCTAGAAAATAGTTTTTTGGCAAAACCTTACTCCTTTTTTCCCCATCCACAAGGCCTCCAACAAAGAGGCAGATATTAATTCAGTCAAATCACAAAGAAACCAAGCAAATTCATTCATCCATTTACTTATTCATTAACGTTGGCCAGCAGACCGTAAGGCGGTCCAAAGTGTGTGTTTGTGTTGATTTGGTGTTTTTTGTTCTTGGCGGTAAACAGAGTGGTGATGAGGACGGTTGTTAACCGGATGGAAACCCTGAACCACCTGCACCGGCTCCCATCCGCGGCTCCGTGCTGAACTTCCTCTGGGTTTCTACGCCTCAGAGACGTTTGATCTATATGTGATTGTTCTTATCAACCAAAAAAACATCTGCTGGATGTTGCTCACACTTCATTTCCTGTGATGCGTTTGAGTCGTCTTGACAGCTAGTCTTTACAGAGGGAAATCCCCAGACTGATGGATGCTTCTTGAACAACTGAATTCATCTTCTTGCCTCCTGTCACATTCTGATAACGTGAAGGTAGACCTACCTGGGGAGGTCTGAGCTTTGGCCAACTTCCATGTGAGCCTTGCTCTGATTGCGTTGTCAAATGATGAAACAGTCGGAAAATTCAGGATCAAAACTAAAAGATGGTTTAACTATTTGCTATTTTTCGATGACTATCTTGCTAGTAGCTACACATTTAGTTTAATAAACTATTTATTTTGGAGCTAGTAATTAGTTTGTTTAGCTTGTTAGTGTGGAGCCAAACACCTTGCTAGCTAAGAAATGTGTTTAAAGTTTAAAATTTTGTTAAGCTAAATAGTCACATGCTAAATATTGAGCTTGCTAACCAAATATTTATTCTGGAGCTAAATGCTTAGCTTCTTAACTAAATATTCAGTTTGACTCAAAATATTTTTGTGTCAAGATAAATATCTAGCTAGCTAAAAAAATTGTTTGAAGATGAACTTTTGGTTAGCATGCTCAATATTTAGACTCAAGCTAAATATTGAGCTTACTAATTAAATATCTAGTTTGGAAGTAATTAGTTTGCTTACTAAATATTTAATTTGGAGCTAAATATTTCTCTTACCATTTAGCTTGGAGCTAATATTTAGTTTGTGAACTAAGCATTAGCTTGCTAATTAGATATAGCCTGAGACTGACATTTAAAAATTAATGGATAACATGGCGAAAATATGACTTTGAATGAATGAGGCCCCGGTTTCTTTCATCTAATGACTAAATAATAATAATGGCTAAATAATCCAAATTATTGATATAAATTTTGGACCGTCTAACTTTACAAATGGCTCCCCGTAGAACCACGCATCCTTTTTTGCTTACGCGTCGCAGTTATTTGCTACTATGCGTCGGTCCGTCGCATAATTTGGCAGTGAAAAAAAAAATGCGACCAGTCCTCACATCAGAGCAGAGCCATATGTCCAGGCGGCCATGATGAATATAGGAGCTGACAGATGATTAGACAGCTGATTAGCTGTACCCTGAAACACTGTGGCTTTCTGTGTGTGTGTGTGTGTGCAGGTTGTGTACCGATCTTGTGTGTGAGTGTGTGTGGGAAGGTGTGTGAACATCCATCTGTGTGTGCTCCCACTGTAGTCAACAGCTGACAGAGAAAAAAAAATCAGCAATTTCAGACAAAGATTTTTCCTTCACCTTCTTCATTAACATGCAGTTATCCAATCACCTACGAATCTGTGTGTCGCCTACGTTTTCATTAATACTGTTACAAAAAGAAGTCTTGGAGAACACGATTCAATCTGAGCACTGCAGACGACGCAAAACAAACACAACCTGGGGTCAGGAAGTAAAGGTACTGCACCAGACACTCACCAAATGAAGACTTCTCAAATAAACTCGTTTTCTTTGACAGATAATTACCACAAAATCACAGAATTAACACTTAACATCCCTTTATATTTGTTTAAAATTGATTTTCGTTGCATCTCTAAGAGGAATAGCATAGATACATACTTAAATGTATGTGCTTTATTAATATATTGCTACATGGCTCTATAGTCTGGATCTCAGAGTAAAGCTAAAAAACTAGAGTTAGCAGTCAGCTTTGTTTAACAAATTTAGGAACAAAAAAGTTTCAACATACAGCTACATAATTGAAGAAAAGCACAAATTAAGTATGTATTTAAAGAAATGATGTCCTCAAACAACCAGGTACAGTGAATTACATGATAAATTGTTGAATGTTTTTCCTTTGTAGACGTTGCAATGTTGCATCCCAGAGTGGCTCTGCTAAGGTGCCACACTTTTAGACTTCAAAGACGTTTGTGACCCAAAGCCTCCTGGTGCCAATCGGATCATTTTGAACAATTTGGCTGGCCTTCCCTCAGTGTACGCCATCAAAGTAGATTCGAGCGAACCACCAATTTTTAACAGCTGCAGCTTCTCAGGAGGCGTCCGTCTTTAAAAACGTTGCTCCCTGAAGGGGGGGAGCGAGTTTCTGCTGTGTGTGTGCTGCTGGGAAAGAACAAAATGTTCAGCTTTACCTGCATTTAATAACACGTGGACTGTTACTCTGTGGGGATTTCACACCATTTGAGAGGCAACAGATTGGGCTTTTAGATGCTAAGGAGTTGGTATGTTCTGCATGTAGTTAGGAGACGTTTTTTTCTGTCAATTTATTTAAAATAATTCTGGAAAACCCCTAAGATGAAAATGTTCTTGGTGTGCTTTATTATTGCCCTCCTAATGGTCGGTGTTGAAGCGAGTTATTTAAATAGGTAACTGGCTACACTTACAACTTCCTCAATTATTTCAGTTGCTTCAACAAAGTGGTGCAACAATTTGCATTGAGTTACTTTTCAATTACGTCCTTTTGGATCTGTCAGACAGGTGGCGCTGCAATTTCAAATCACTACCCGATAAAAGATTACATTTATATGTTTTGGTTTTTAATGAATTTTTTTTATCTTTAATGTTCTTTATTTCACAGTCAACTGACAGGAAAGAGGGCTGCAAGAGGGGAGGAAGACATGTTTCAAAGGTCAACATGCCATGACTCGAACTTCATAGTTTGACTTTGTAATTTAATCCTTGAAATTGGGCCTCTGTCGCTTTAAGAAACTTCTGCTCTTTTTGAAACTCTACCTTCAGGAAGTGCTTACAACGTCACTCCTCTATTAACCCTTTAAGATTTTTTCCAGCATTTCACTGAGAAGTAGCTCCTATAATGAGCTCAGCAGATGCTCAGTTCCACCAGGTGTTTGCTAATTGCTGCTGGCTAGTCTGAAGGAGCTCAGTGGGGAAGGGCTGCTCTGTGAACTGGAAGCTTGGAAACTGCAAGGAGGAGCTGCGTCTCGAAGGCGGAGCTAGATACATCCAGGTGTTTTACACAGTTGAATGGTTGCCATGGAGATTAAAGGATTCCTCAAACATGCAAGAAATAATCGAGCCAAAACTACAGGTATGTATTTGATGAGGGAATAAAATAGCATGATGCAAAGCTCAAAGAAACTTGATTTTACATCCTACTGTCCCTTTAATCCAAACTTTCACTTTGGCTCTGTAAGCTTTAAAGACTGAGCAATCCAACTTTGCATCCAGTTGTTTGGCAGACAGAGACGTGCCCAATCCAATCCCTTTCATAAATTCAGACTAGTCCGATATGAAATAGCCACTGGTAAACAGAGTCAATCTGGTTGGTTGAGAGAAATCTAAACAAAATTGTCAGCATGAGTTTGGTGTGTCCTTTCAGGAAGCTTACAAATCCTAGCCATCAGCACTGTCATTCAAGCCAACAGATTTCACCTGCTCAAAACTCTGCTGCACAGTATTACATCTAGTCTCTAGTCATGCATTTAATCTCCCAAACTAATTTTATTGAGTTTTATCTGGGAACTATTGTCTGTCTACCAGACTTCACCCACTAACTGCCTCCTACGCACAAGGAAGCATTTATCTCCTGAATGGAAGAAGATTGTAAATGTACCCTGAGCTGAGTTTTAATGTTACCCAGTTAAGAGTTCCTAGAAGTAAAGGAGGGGGAGCACATATGCCTGTTAGGATGTGCCGACATATTTTTGTGTACATTAACAAGCTCCTACACTTGTCGAAGCATTTCTTTGTACGTCTCAGTGGGAAAATATTATCTTGCTCCAGTATCCCACTCACTTACTTCTTACTGCTTTGCATGCCCTTTTTTTCCCTTGTATATGTGCTATTGCACTTGGACAGGAGACTGTATGATCCTGGCATGCTCTGGCAGGCATGTCGCCGCTCACAGGGACTCTACGTCTCTCTATCGGCCCTTCTCTCTCTCACTCTCCCGCGCGCTCTCTGCATGTCCCTGGCATGCGCAGGCGAAGGCGTCACTTCTGATTTGCTTAGGGGGGCATGATGGTGCCACAGTGCACATGTGCTAGTTTTTAGTGTCTGTGCGCATTTAGGGATTTTTTTCCTTTGTTGTTGTGTTTGAGCCATTTAGGATAGGTGTTGGAACACCTTTCCTCCCCTCATGCCTGCCCTCTCTTCTGCTTTGGCTTTAGGCCAAATCAAGTTCATGAGAATAGTGGAACATATGCTAGGCTCCAAGGCAGCAGAGCGGACAGCCATACTCTACTGGACACAGTGTACCTCACTGTTGTTCTCTCCATAGCATCATGTTTCAGACACAAGCTCCTTGACTCAGCATACAGAGAATTGTGCCGTTTTTTAAGGCTTCTGTTCTTACTAGATCATGTATGAAAAATTGGCAGGAATTTACAGTTAAGATATCAGTTTAAAGGGATAAAGCACCTTAGAAGTACTTCGTAAACCATTAGTTCTATGAAGTACATCTGTTTAATAGTGTCTCAACAAAAGCAGTCTGCTGTCAGTTACATCTCTTGTGCGCAATACACGGCTTCCTCCGGAGTGTACCAACCCTCAAGTGGTTATGACCTGCTGATAATGACGAATCTGGCAAGGGCTGACTGCGGAAGAACTGGTTTGAGTCACACCTATGGAGAAAGAAGGGCTCCTGTCCTGTGTGGTAGATTTAAACTTTGCCAGGCCTGGTGGTATAGGCGCTAACGCAGTCATCCACAGGCCTAACATGTTTTTGAGTTAAAAAAAAAGTTTTTGTAGAAAATTTGAAAATACATTTTTTTGGAAGAACATTCCAAAAAAATTCTTTCAAATGTGTTTGGAAGAATATGTTGGTTTTTGACTTGTTCTTTAACATGTTTTCTGTTATTTTCCCTTCGCTGTGGTGCATTACACACAAATACAGTTTGCATTTTGTTAACAGAATTGTTCCAGAATTGGATTGCAAGTAAAAGAATACTTTTTTTACCCTCCAGCATTGTGCGCATATGCAAAATTTACAGATGTAAACTATGACATGCAACGTGCCTGTAGTTTAAAAAAAAATATAGCTAAAATATTAAATATCAGTTTTTTGCACTTCAGTTGAGCCATACTAATTAAAATGTCAAAAAAAATCTCAGATCTTTTATCCATGACTTGTCATTTTATTTGCTTTATTTGGTTCTTATATAGATCATTAAAGACTGGCAGTGGTTATGGAGTTTTGGTTAATAAAAAAAGACCCCTGACCTCAGTCTCCCTATGTGTTCACATACTGAGTATACTATGTTACCATTGTGCTTCCAACCTTTTCATCAAAGAAATTCTTTAACCAATACATTTGTTTGTCTGTAATAAAACAAACAATGATTAGCCTGGTGGGGGAGGAAGTAAAGACTGGTGGCCTGCCAGGCTTATGAATCCTAAGAGCCCCAGATCAATGCACAAGCATGAAGTTTAAATATTACTTTCAATCATTTGTGCAAAAAGTAACATGTAGCTCATTACATTAATGACACCTGGAGGGAGGAAACTTTTTCTGTGTATTGCTAAAAAGGGTTTATCCATTTTCAGTCAGGATTTGACACATTTATCCTGGGGATTTGTTGGGAAAAATTACATCAAGCTTGTTCTAACTTTCATTTTTCATCCTCTGTCAGCGTTGTCCCGTTCTGCCAGGAGGCATATCCTGCTGAAGATTTCTTACCAAATTTATTGGATGCAAGTTATTGAACAATACAGTGCCGCGTTGCTGAGGTAGATTACCTAAAACCGTTCCCTGTCGCTGACAGCAGTTACCTGAGCACTTTGTCACCGAAATTAACTTTTGATATTGATTCAGATCCTGTTCTTGGGCAGATTAGAGAGGAAGATTTAGTGTGTCAGGATGTGTGGAAATGTTGTGCCCTGCCTGAGCAGCGGTGAACCTTGGCCATTTCCTGTACACCACCAATCTGTCAAGTGCTAATATTGAGTACTTTCAAAGTAACTTAACTTTTTTCTGCTGTCAGAAGCATTTTTAAGCTGGACATAGTTTTCAGCATGTCATTGTCTAACTTTTGGTTCTCTTTCAGGCGTCTCAGGTTAAACAAAACTCATTAAGGACTTTGCCTTTTTGTAGAGACGCCTACCTGTTATTACACACATCCTCCCAACTTTGGGAGGCTGTCGCCATTTTACAAACTAGCTTAGCAGCGCCAGGAGGAGCACGGAGTGTCGTGATGGCTGTGTGTGGGGGGAGAAAAAAAATCAATCTCAGATCAGTTCGAAAAGCTAAAAAATAAATCCATGAGCACAAAAACAAAGGATATTGTATATAATTTCAATATGTTTTATAAACACACAACATAGTTCCAGTTAGCTATCGTTTCCCCCCCATTTTATTTATTTCAGTTAGTGACAATGTTCTCATTTTTAGTTTGCAATTTCATTAGTTTTAGGTAAATATATTGACCTAATATTTGAATACATTTCGAGATGCAATACGGGATATGTCTTGGTGGAGAAGAGGAACGTGGGGGTTGCTATGAAAGACAGACGGATTGGGAAGGAGGAGTGTCTGTTGAGGGAAAGTGATAACATAGAGCAGGAGAAGAGATGGGCAGATCATAATGACATTCAGGTAGAAAGGGCCACTCTGGAGAACGAAACAATCACGGATGACATTCAAAAAAGAAAAAGGAAATTTGCAAACTTCCAAATAGTTTTCTTGCCCCCTCAGGGCGCTTTGAGGCATTTTTATTGTTGTTTTTGATTTTGCTGTCTTGTTCTAAATCTATAAACCAGAGAGTGATGGAGAAGAAAGAAAATGGGATTTTTTTCCAGATTTGCCGCTAAGCCGTAAACAATTCCTGAGCTGGGCAGTTCACTCTTCTGTCCTTGGATTTTGATCCACTGCTTTTTACAGTTGGTTAAACAGCAGGTAATTCAGCTGGGCCATCAAGTCAGTCAGAAAAATTGGATTTTAAAGCAGCTTTTGATTTCTCAGAAAGCATGAAAGGGAAGGTGGACTTGTTAAATGAAAGCCCTCGTGAGGCAAATGAACAGAAGGGACTTTCAGATTTGAGCTCTTTGAAGACATCTGGTCTGTTTGCGACTTTGTACTGTAAAGCCTACTAAGATGGAGTACTACTATTCTGCTTGTCCTTGTAGCACAGCAGGGAAAGGGGGGGCTGATGGCTGAGGGTCTGGTGTCATTCTACCATAGCTGTGCAGCAGGGAGAGAAATGCACCCTGGACAGGTTGGCAAGATTTCTTAATGCAGAAAAAAAAGCCTCCTGTATTTACATATCAAATGTTTCAGTTTTATGTAATACAAAAAAATAAAACAAAAAACCTGGCAGTATCACCCAAATCAACACCCTATGACAGTTTTTTATTAATCTACTCCAGGGGTGAAAGTAGTTTTAAATTCTTGGGGGTATTATAACAAAAAAATAAAAAATAAACAAACATATATATATGTATAATTTTAGCTTTTAAGCTGGTTCTATTGATCCTGTGTCCAGACAGAGGGATAATCAGTAGCCCAGAATCATAACCTGATTGTTTTGAAGATCCTGCAGCTTCCACTTCTCTTCCTAACATGGCGCCTCCTCACCCTGACTCTCATACTGACAGGAGGAACCACAGACCTCTGTTAGGTTAAAGCTCATCTTCTGAAGTTGGGATATTTTTCCTCCAACAGGTTCCAGAGGAATCCCTCAAACTAGATGTTGGGCTGGATTTTATTTCACTGTCTTTTGTGAATGTTAGAGCCTCATTTTAAACAGTGGAGCTATAAAGGTTGAAAAAGGTTATTATTTTGGAGAAAATCTCATCAACATCAATATTTACACTAAATAAAGGCAAAAAAAATTGTTTGATAAAGGAAAAGCCTCTCAGACTCTGAGCCGACAGCACCTAACTATTTTTTATATTAGACAATTCATTTAATTTCGTACAATTATCACGGTAGAAGCCATTTGTTTGTTAAATACTTGATTAAACATATTTACCGTGTTTGACGTTTGTTGTAAATTACTTAAAGTCACAAAGAACGAGGTAATTAGTCCAAGTTTGTCATTTATTGAACATTCAGAAACTACAGCGGCTGTGATGCGCCAAGACAAAGGTAAACAAAGGTAAAACAACCTGAACAGGTGATCAACTCTAAACCACTCGCACATTTTTACTCTCCATCTCTCTCTGCCATTTAAGCACACCCATTGCCATGGCAACTTCCTGAGCTCCACAAGCCGACCAGAGATTACAAACATAACATTCAGTCCTTTATGATATTAAGTTTGGAGGCTTGATATTTATTTTTGTGATTATTATTAAGCCTCCCCTGAACACAGCAGTGGTTGATTAGTTAATTTTAAACTCCTGATCTACTAGTTATTTTGGTAATGGAACTGAAACGCACAGAATTGCTTAACACCTTGTTCAAACAATAATTGAGATTATTATTGTTTTTGGGTCATTAATTTGTTTTTGGGTCATTAATTTTTCTACATTGTTCTTTAATAAAGTTACGAACATTTTAAGCCAATCAGAGGACGTGCTGCTCTCAGTTTGTCACCTAAATGCCAAGATCGACTCAAAACCTTCCGCGATCAACGTATTGCAGCCCTGCTCTAGCAAAGCACGAACAGCTCAGAAACAATATGAAATGGGAAAAAGTTATTTATTAACCGATTAAGTCGTGTTTTAGATAAACTAATCAAGATTAGTCGATGAACTCACAGCTGCACAGTGAACCCATTGATTTTTTCCCAACCGACAGCAGCTCCTCTCTTGCAGGTACTGGTACCCCTGCTAAATCTTTTAGGGGTATGCAGTACCCCCCATACCCCCTTACTTTCACCCCTGATCTACTCAGGAATATTTTAGAATCATGTCAGAAATTAAAGCAATAAACAAAAATAACAGTGGTAAAGTATACGTTTGTTAGAACTGATAAAAAGCAATATATAGTTGTTATATTAAAAAATATATTTTTCTTCTCTTGAGTTTGAGACTCTTAAAAATCTCTAAATGAAATTTCATGTATTACAACAAAATATGGAAGAAGAAAAATAGTCTCATTAGAAACAGATTTTTTTGTCATTTAGTATCCTGTGGAATTATTTTTTTTTCTTTTTTACTTTAAATTCAACAGGAGCAAATTCACGTACAGAAATACAAATTCATAGTGTAGCAAGAAATTTAATTGCAAAAACTCACCCTCAAAAAATTTCAGCTGAAGAAATGGAACAGCTACAATCTGCTCCATAATGAAGTGGCTTTCCGGTGAACCCAGCCAATCAGCATCAGCTCGAGCCTTGCAGCTCTGGCTAGCGTAGCTAACAGTTAAAGGCCATCTTTAAGGCTCTTCTATTCTAAGTGGCAGAAAAACATTATCTGAAGTGAAATAGTAAGTCTGATTACTGTACTCTGTTTCTAAGTAGCTAACAATTATCTTAGCGAATTAAATCAAAGAAAAAATTACTCTTCTAGAATAAAATGCACAGCTGTCATTGATAGCAGAGCTCAGATGGGGGCGGTAATGAGTAAGTGGGTCTTAGCCAGAGCGAATTTAAAAGTAAAAATAAATTCATATACATTATTGCATAGGATAAAAATTCACCGTCTAAAAATAGTCTATTTTTAGGCACATTAAAGGCTGCTGATAAGTTTAGTAGAAATGCTGTTATATTTGGAGTCATAATTCTATTCCAATATCATTTTGTGAGTCAGAAGAGAGGAAAAGTATGAGAATTCATCAAGTATCACCTTGTATGAGTCATTTTAAAACCATTTTAATTAACTCAGGGGCTTTATTTGCCATATTTTATAATTTGGCCATCTGGTTCAAACAGGATATTTAACAACGCGTAATTTAAGGCCTTCAGAAAAGAAAAAAATGAAAATAAATTTAATTTTACTTTAGAGTATCATATTACTCATCTTTGAGATTCAGCAATAGCACCTAAAAAATACGAATGAGTACTTAATGGTTATAGACAAAGAGATTAAAAGATTTGCTTTGGGGTTCGTAATATTAAGTTATTGATACAAAATGAGAGTACAAACTGGTCCAGAGCCTCAGAACACTGCAGCTGATTATTAAAAGCTGTAAAACTCAGGTCCAGGTGCTGTTCTATTTCAGGTCAGGATGACTGAGTGGTTTGCTCATTATACCTGAGTCAGGCCTGTAGTCCGCCTTGCTCATACATTTTCTATAGGACTGAGATCAGAGCTTTTTGATGACCACTACAGAACAATTTAATTGGTGGTATTGGAGTTGTTGTCTATTTGGAAGACCAATTTGAGCAAAGGGTTACATTTACAAGTATGATGCTGATTTAATATTTCCACAGTTATGTTGTGTCTCATATTTATTTTTAGAAGCGTGCTAGTCTTTTCTACAGTGAAACATCCCGACTACATGATGCTGCCTCCTCCATATTTCAAATTCGGGGTCGTCTTCTTAGGCTTGCATTTACTCAAAATGTAAAAATGGTTAAAAATCGGCCAATTTTTAAGGGGCTAGTTACACTTTAAAGCTGTATGTAATCTTCATAGAATTCTTTTTATACATTTGTTAAAATTATCATTATGTCGTGATAGTACAATATGAGATTGATATTCTGTGAAAAAATATCAAGCTCCACCTCAGTGCCAACTGCAGAAACACACCTGTCAGAAACAACCAACCAGAGCCAGCAGGAGGGACTTAGCGCTATCAGTCACTCTTGTGTTCATCCCTTCCCCTTTCTTTCTGATACACAGCAGTTCACCACTACATAGCCTGCCACGAACGCTACCGCTAGTTAGCATAGCCACAGTTGATAAACGTGTTTTTCTGGAACCGTAAGTTGTTTCTCCACCATTATCACATTTAGCAGAGTCGATTGACAGCGCTAAAACCCTCCTCCTGGCTCTGATTGGTTGGTTTTGACTGGGAGCAGAGTATTTATTCAAATGGCAATCGTATCTCAGGAAGGAGGTGAATCTTTTCACAGATTATCTGTCTCATACTGTCACGGCGTGGTGAAAGTTTTAGCTAGTATGGAAAAAACAAAGTTGCATACTGGAACTTTAGAGCTTTTGTATTAGTTGAGGAATTGTTTCGAGTGGATAATGACACCATTATAAAATTCAGCCAAGATCTTCACAAGGTCTTTGAGTTTTGTTCCGGCAATGATACACACATTCAGTAACCAAATCACGCCGACGTTTGGGACACTGAACCTCATCTCTTTTCCAAAAAAATGTGATAGCTGTAAACTTCCCCTCAGTACTTCTTTGTAGCTTCAACTTTTTCACTGAAAGTCACTCGTGCCTGGATGTCAAGCAACCCATGCATGGGTGGGTCAAACACAGTCCGCGCATTAATATTCAGGAAATCCGCCAGCCAGATGTGAGGGCCGGTCACTCAGTGAGCCTGTCAGGTGGTGTTGGGCCTCGCCTTGATGCTGATGGGATTTGAGCATCCAGTTTTATCTTTGGCATCAGCAGCGTCTCCTGTGTGTCCAGCACCGTGCTGATACCGTGCCGCCCCTCTCTCCTGCCACTCGGCGGATGTTATCTCATCTCTGCGCGTTGACATCAGCAGTCTGTCCTGTCCTCGCCGATTCTCTCGGACTCCCTGTGAAAACCCTCTTCAGCACTTTGCTGAAACCCATTACTGTGCCTCGACACATACTCACACCCTGGCAGACAAACGCACCATATCAAATACAAGAACGCTTGGACGGAGATAAAGGTTTGCATAAATGAAATGACACCAAACAAACGAGAAGCCACAGTAAGTAGTTTTATTTGTACTTTAAAGGAAATCGAGGGTATATAAAATATTGTAATAGCCTGCCATAGACACACACGTCTTCTAACTCCATTTTGCTTCCTGTCTTTGTCCTTGTCATCACACGGGCCGTAGGTCATGCGCAAGTGAGTGTTGGGTATTAGTGTGTCTGTGTGAGAGTCCAGAGAGACGATTATTTCGAGATGCCAGAGAAGTGAGAGATAGCGATCTCAGTCAATCTAATAGAGCTAACGGGTCCCACACACAGACGCACGCACAGACCTTTTCTGAAGCACCTTAATCCATTTAGGGAGCATACTCTGTATTTGAGGAACGTACAAGTACATTGAAATAGGATTTAAGAAATGCCCTTATCTCCCTGGCCGTGTGTGTTTGTGTGCATGTGTGTGTCCTTGTGTCTTTACAGTAACCCCGTCTCTGTTCTGACTTGCCTGCCCTGCGTGGCTGATTTCATCAGAGCTGATAGCCCTCGTACATCACCAAATCTTGCCCTTGTCCCTCAGCTGTACGAGTCGTTTCTACATTGTGGCTCTCACTTCAGGAGGATGTTATTTGGTATGGATCACTGAAAATAAAATGCACAGTTTCTGCAAAAAGGAAAAAGGGGCCAAAAGGGGCTGTCAGTGTTACTTTTTGGTTATTTATTCTTTCATGAAGGAGGCTTAAAGTAATAACTTGCTGCGCCGTCGTACAATAACGGTTTAACCTTTGTGCAGGTCTTTTGTCTGCTGTCTAGACGCTCGTAAGATGTTTTATTTTCTGTGGAAAATCCTCTGCAACATGTTGAAGGGGATTTATACGGTCTTTACAAGAGCGGCTTCCTCAGGTTGTTTGGAAGAAATAATAAAAAAAGCAACTGCTTCAACAGCTCTCCTCAGATCTGGCGTCAACATGCCATTCTGGGCAGATTCAGATGTCAGCAGCCAACTTTAAGCACAACCGTTAACAACAGGTTTTAAAGTCTAAATCGTCTTAGATGCAAATCTGGGCTTTATGAAAGGGCTCAGAAGAAAAGCAACAGGAATGCCTGTTTTTGGTTTGCCAAAATCCGTGTATACAGGTGAAAGAAAGTTGGTGTACATGTTGTTTGTATTTTGAAAGTTCATTGAAAAGGTTTGTACCATTAAAAACACCAAGCCCAACAATAAGAGAGTGAGTGTGTTGACGTCAGTTATCAGTTCAGTGATATGTTGTTCAGTCTCCAATGCGCTGGCTTGTGGTTGGATGTAAACGCCGGTGTGTGAAACCCTCTGTGAATTCAAAGGTTTATAGTTTATTAACAATAACTCCCTTGTAGTTCTGCGGTGTGGTCCACTCAAATCATCGAGAACTTCAGCAGCAGAACTGCACCATCCACCATGTGCTCCCCTAGCCAGGTTTCAGTAAAGTAGAGGACTGATAAGGAGCAAACTGTTCATTTCCTTCACCAGGAAGTGGACATTTGCCAGATGACAGGAGCTGTGCAAAAAGGTCCTCACCTGTGGATCTTGACAACTATCCCCCCCCACCCCGTCTGCATCAGCGATAAATCCTGCAGAGAGAGGTGCCTCTCTTCTAACCAGGATATCAGGAAATGACTCCTTATATCAGTGAAAACTGGAGAAAAACCACTCAGAGAAGACTGCCTGATGCTTAGGAGTTGCTTCCTTGTGAAAGTGGCGTTATTATAGCAGCAAAGTAGAGTGGAAACACAAAAAAAGTGCGAGCGCGCATGGTACCGAGGCAGCCATCTGCGGCGTCATCTTGATCAAACAGTTTCAGGCCTCGAAAATAAACTTTAAAAAAAAAACAGGCAAATCTGACGCACTGGATAGATTTTGGTTTCTGACAACCGCATCTGTGCTTCTATCTGTGCAGATTGATGTAAGATTACTGTATGTCTAGTTAGGATTTCTTTGTCCATATGGTAGTTTTACATTATTAACAAACATTCATTTGTTGTTCCTGCTTAATCTCTCTTAGGGATATAAGGTATTAAAACTTATTTTTGCAGTCAAAAGGTGAGAGGCAGTATGAAATCGAAGTAGGTGACCAGTCATATGTAATAAACAAGTATACATGAGCGTACTTATGTAACATAAAAGGCAGATAATCTGTGGAAACTGAAGAGCCTGTATCGATGGAGAGAACATGCAAAATTACTTCACTAAATTGGAACTACGTCCACCAGATTTTCATTTGTAATATCCAGGTACTTAAATGAATTCATAATGCCATACATTAAGAAGGTCACTAGAGCTTTGATATAAAAACACACCCACAGCATGACAGATCTTCCATTGTACTTAACAGTGGACAGAGTTCCAGAAGGTTTTATCAAACTACACATGTTAACGTTTGAAATTTTAGGATGGAAAATGCTTTCTCTTTGACCAGTTAGTATATGAATATGTGAACGGTTGTTAGGGAGACCTGTAGCCTAGCCATGACTTTCCTGTGCTATTCTGCTTTATTCAAATCTGTCTTACAGCTCTGGATTTCTACTGGGCTAATCAGCGACCAGAAGGACAAGTTGTGCATGATGGCATGATGGCATTGATTTTCTTAAAGTAACAGCAGCCATCTTGTTCAACTAAGCACCTCTCTCTTGGCAGTGGTGGACGGTTGTGTACGGCGCAGACAATGTCCGTTAGTTTTATAGTTTATAGTGTCAAACTGGCGCATTACATACGGCACAGGCAAACGTTAGCTAATGGGTAAAGCTTAAAACTTCAGAGTTCACACCTCTAGGAAACAATTATTGCTCAATAGCTAAGGGTCCAAACCCTCCAGACTGGGTTTAACCAGGAACCCATTTTCTTCCAGTTCTGTCATATCCCATAGCTTCAACCTACCTGGAGTACCTAGAAGTACAAGCTGTTCAGAGCTCAGAGACATGTCTAAGATAAGGAAGGCTAAAACGCAACCACCACCGAACAAGACAAGAGCTGAATAATCTATACTGAGATAAGACATGTCAGAAGACAGATTAATCAAAAGGTTTATGGACAGATGAAATGAGACTGGCGGACTAGATGACTGGTCCTGTGGGCAGATCAGGAACGGTAACAGAACTGGTCGGTCTTTTCCAGGTTGAAGATGACAGTCATCACAATAGCTAACAATACACTGAAAAAGACACTAAAAGAATAAAAATGAATATTTAGACTATGTAAACTAGCGCATTGAACATTTAAGTGCACATTAAATTAGATGGAGATCTCCCTGAACATCCGTGTTCCACAGAGGCAACACAGCACAACCTACAGGACCCAAAGGATCTGCTGCCTCACTGCGGGAAAACCTTCATTATGCAACTACGTACTGCATATACAAGGTGGAACAGCAATTATATAACTCAAAGAGGCAACGCAACTTAATACTTGAACTGTCTTAGGCTGCTTTCCTGAGGCATCGGCTTCACTCAAGGACTGAAGTCCTTGAGTGAAGATGATATCGAAAAATATATCTAATAAAAAATAACATCGAGTCATTTCTCTATATTTTACGTGGCACATAACCACAAAATAGCCCGTATTTTGTTTAGTCTAGGCCTGTCACAATAAACAATCGTTTTATCATTTTCTTCTTTCTACCAAAGATTGGATGATCTTCAATTTGGTGTTATGGTCTTTTCCTTCATTTGAAGGGCAATTTTTTCTACAAAGACTTCATAATTCATTGTATTTGTTTTTTTCTGATGTTTATTTCGGATATTTAAAATGTCTTCCTGTTCCAGTGCTAAATGTTCACTAAAATGTAAAGTTTATTCATCTGGGAAATGTGTTCTTGCATTATTATGCCTTTATATTACTTGAAAATTATCTCAAAGCAACAATATTATAATTTATCGCAATAATATTATAATTTATCGCAATAATGTCTGGGTCAATTTATCGTCCAGTAAATCTGTTATGATGACAGGCCTGGTTTAGACATAAAGATGTTTGCTGTCACGCAGGTGCTTTAAAGAAGGAATGCATCTAAAAGTTTCAGACTGGACTTGGACACCCTTTACAGAAGCTTGTTTCTACTTCTGACTGATTTAAGGTGCATTTCTGCTCATGTCTGCTTTATCTTCCTTCACCTTGTAGGAAAGATGAGATTCTGAGATGACCCCCTAGCAGCACTAAGAGCTGAAAGTACATGCTACCAAAAAAATATAAATATAGTTCTTCACATTCCACCAACAAAAAGCTTTGCTTGTGCTCTTTCATTTTTCTTTTCAGCATTTCTTTGTAGAGTGAGGTGGGAGTTTTATTTTCAATCTTTCATTGCTTGATGGTGAACACAAAATGATGTCCTTTATTGTGCTGATCTGCAACATTCTCCCCCCCTTATTTAGAGCTGAGATGTCCCACAGCGGTTTGCCATTTTTAGTTTTTATTTTTTGCAGTGTGAACCCTGTTCTACTGAATAGTCAAGTACAGAAATCCACTTACCCATCAACAGGAGTTTTATTACACCGTCAGCATCTTCAGGTACACCTCTTTCTCTTCCACGCGTACGCTTCCCTCTCTGACACGCTCGGTTCATACTCCCTCCCTCCACTTCTTTCGTTGATATTTTTTTATTCTCCCCCCGTTTTGCTGCTTGCTCAGCTGTCCAGCAGGGTGACTCGCTGTTTTAGCTCACTTTGCCTCGTCATCCATTTTCTAGTTTTCTTCCCCCTTCATATTTATTAAGCCTCCTGCCTGACCTTAAACATGGCTTTAAAAGCAGCGCTTAGCTGGAAAGTGATGGATCGCTCTGTGTGTGTGTGTGTTGTGTGTGTGTGTGTGTGTGTGTGTGTGTGTGTGTGTGTGTGTGTGTGTGTGTGTGTGTGTGTGTGTGTGTGTGTGTGTGTGTCCATTCCATTGAGAATCCACAGGGAGATGAAGAAAAGACGAAAACAATTAGAGTTCTGGAAGCCCTGCATGGTTTAAAAAGAATACAATCACACCTTTATGAAGCCATCCATATATGCTAACTGTAGCATTTTATGGATTGAAATTTTATGCATTTGTGCTTGATCTATGTTTAGTTACAAACTGTTTTACCAGGTTTCAGTGTTTTTAGCCTGGCATGTCACTGGAACTGGGTGATGAATCGATTTTATCGATTAATCAAATTTTTGGTTTTTGAAGATTTAATTTTTGGAAGCTTTGTATTTTCTTTTTTCACCAATCCGTTTTCTAGATTTTTCTCCCCCCCCTTCATACTTCCTCTGGCCTCCTGTCCCATACATGTTTTATGTGTGCCCCTATTCCAGCAGACCTGATTCAAGTGACTGCATGGCCTCCTCTGCATGCCATCTAATTGTGCTGAAGCCATCAAACACCACTCTAGAGGAGCTGCACATCACATCCAGGGTCCATAAGAACTCTCAGATTTCACATAGAAGAATAAATCATGTTTGCTTCCCGAGTTTCCACCATAACCGCCAACGTGAAAATTACTCTTGAGTCTTGATCTGCCATCTTTTCTGCCTGTCACTTTGAAGCAGGGGAATTTTACAGTGGCTGAAGTCCAGACCCACCATCAGATTAAAGACAAATCCATATAGAATTTTTTTGGGGGGGTTCCATTAGGGATTAAGGTTGACCTGAATTAGAATTTGATGACAGACACAGCTGGTGACCTCAGCTAAGAGACGGCGAAGTCACTTTGAAACTTTAAATGAGTTGGAGGTAAGAGAAATCTTCAAAGTAAAACGCATGACATTCCACGAAGCATACAAGTCTTCATGCAATGACCTCACCATGCTGCAGTCTGCACTGACAGGAAATTCTTAAGCAAAAGTCATGCAGAAACTTAAGTTAATGTCGGCCCTAATCCTTTCTGACAATAAGACACTTCACTCATCAGTGTGTGTGCTCTTGATCCAAAATAAAACATTCCCACAGAAAAGTCTTGCACCTTAAGAACACTGATATTTTACACACACAGGTTTGTGTTTATACTAATATTGGGACTTTAATGGTGATCTGCCTTTTTAAAAAGTTAGCTAGTCAAAACATGTTTGCTATATTTTTTGTACAAAGTCATTCTTGGATAATGAGACTTCAGTTCTGCCTACTTTGAGCTCCTTTCTGAACGAGCAGTTTTAGGGCTACTGTCACCTTTATGCAGATAAGATGCTGCTGGCCACGCCCCCCCAACTCAATGTTTACACTTGCACTTTACACTGTGAAAATAACTGCAAAAAGATGTACAATCATACAACTGTGACCCTGAATCAGACCCAGTTGTCTATGTTTTTTTTTTTCAACTAAATTAGGGCTATTTGCTCTGCTCTGCTGAATCCAAAAATGACATCCATTTTTCTCCATCAGGTTTTTATTCTAATTTCATTAAGAGAAATTTGAGATTGTGATTAAACTGATGACATTTTTATGACATTATTAGTTCATTTCCATTCATATTTTTATCCAAAAAGGTTTTAGGAGAAAAAAACAGTTTTCCAACAAAATGTATTAATTAAAGGTTACAAACTTGGATTTCTGTAAATTGAATAATAAACACTGACAAGGGTCAGTTCATGTAAACTGAACATTACGTCTCCATCTCTTCTCTGTCCTGATGGAGTCTCTCTTCCTTCTCATCACTCATTGATCAGATTCTCAGGAAACCAACCCAGATATGAGAACAAGTCGTGCATTTTGATGCTCATGTTGCTCCATAGTTCGACCTGATTCAGCAAAACCAATGAGGTTTTGGATTCAGCTCATCAACGTGACCCTAAAACAGTTGGAAAACCTCAGACAGTTTTTTGTCTGTTGATCAATATAATAACTGCCTAGGATTAAATTAAGGGACCAAAACATCATAAGCTCTTCAACGTCATCATTTCTTTTTTCCAATGACAACATTTTGTTTATTTTGATTCTACTTTTTTTTTTGTAAAAGCCAAATCTCTTTTTGATGCCAGTATAAACAGTCATTTTTGCTTCATGTTGATCATGTTGCATGTGCTACAGTATGAGGTGTGTAGAAAAGCAAAATCTCTTATTTACATAGTTACTTGCATGTTAGACCACTAGAATGCAAAGCAGGGCAGCAGGATGTGCTGGTCTGAGGTAAACAGTGAGTCAAGAGTCAAGTGATAGATCCACAAGACTTCATTAAATCAATCCCTTCTTCACTCAAACGCACCACTTCCCCAATAAAACCATTTTATGGACCAAATTTATTCACTGGAACTCAACTCTTGCAGTCTGTATCTACACTCTGGATCACACTTTAAACTAAGACAAAGAAATGAATTGAAAACTTAGAAGGTCATAGTCATAACATCAATAAGAAAATAACTGTGTTCAAGACTAAAACTAAACAGTTAAATCTTAATTCAAGAGACAACTTCCTACACAAATACAGTTCGACTTATACAGACATCCCATGAGGTGTTAAATGTGTGTTTATGCAAGCAAATATGCAAAGCATGTTATCGTACAATGCAACTGTAATTTTTATGAATACGTGTGTGTCCACACAGACACAAACCAACAACTCAGCACAAAGCTTAATTAGCAAGTGCCCTCAAAACGAATGGTAGAATGGGAAATAAATTAATTTATGGAGGCATTAATGCTTTAACAGCCATTCTATCATGAACACCCACAGAAAATGTTTCGTCGTCTCTACTTCTCACTGCTACACACACACACACACACACACACACACACACACACACAGCAATATTTCATTTGCAATGGTAAGCCGGGGTGCTTATTAAACCTCTCCTCTCAACTTGCACAGATAAGAAGCTGCTTTATAAAATGTCTTCCCATTCAAGCTGCTATTGATTAATCTGGGGAAGCATTTCAAAAAAATCTATTTCCTTAACACTCTCTTGCAGCTTAAGAGGACTTTGACTCCTGATCTGTTTCCTTCCGTCTTTTGTTTGATTGATTGTGCGGCACTTTCCTAATTTCCTCAGGCCCGTCTGTCCGAGCAAAGCTTTGTGTGGTTTAAGTGAAAAGATTTGCAAATTGTGCCATAAAAATCTTGCATGGGCAAAAGTATTAAAGTTACAGATAACTTTTTGGGGCTAAAATGAAACACACTGTTCTAATAATGATTTCTGTAACTCCTGCTTTTCAACTCGGTTCATCATAGAGCACAATCTGCTTAGATACTAGCTAGCAAGCAATGTAGCTAGCTATTTTCCTATCTAGATAGCCAGTTAGTTAGAAATATTTAATATAGGTAGCGAAAATAACCTAAATTTTGCATTGATGAAACCATTTATTACTGGTGCATTCAGTTGTTTGGACTCCATGGTATTATACATTTTGCCACTGTAAAGCTCCTGTTCCTTTAATCTAAGTGACAGGAGTATTAAGTAAATCATTAATTGCTTCTCATCGGGATGTGTGGGAAGACGATAAGTGAGCGAGACAGAGAAAGAGGAAGAGAAGAACAGGTGACATTCTTCCTCATGCTCACTTAGATAATGAAAGTCACATGTTCAGAAGCCGATGGAAAACAACTTGTACTTTTCAGATTTCGTCATGTTAAAACTACAATCTCATGTCGTATTGTTTAACTTTTGAGACAGAATAAAACGAAGTACTTTATAATCATAAAGAGAGAACAGAAGGGCGGTTGGTTTTCAACTTTTTCCCCCCCAAATAAAGTTCTGAAAAGTATGCTACAAGTATTTGCAGCAGCAACAACCTCAGTTCGTCTGGTGCATGTTTTACCAACTGTGAACAACTGAACTTGTATTTTTTCCCCCTTCCTCTTTGCAAATTAGCTCAAGCTTATTCAGACTGGAAGGAGAGCCTCTAAGAACATCAATTTTTATGTTTTACCAGAGATTCTGAGATTATAATACACAGTTGTATTTTTGATATTCTTGGGCTGTGAATGCATCTTTAGGGTCATTGTTCTGCTGGAAGTTGGAACTTATCCCTCCTAGTCTGAGGTCTTTTGATGTCTAACAGGATTTCCATTTTCTTACCACCATTTATGTTCCCATCAACTCTGTAAAACTTTCCTTAATAAAATCAGCTGTAACACTGACATGCCAAATAACATGCTGAGAAAACTACCTGAAAGCCGGAACTTAATTTTGACTGCTACATTACTGAAACATAAAGAAATCCTCAATGAAAACCATAGAAACATGACTTTTAGCTGCTTCCATTCACTGATGCTGTAGTTAACACTGCTACCAAACGGCTTGAGCCAGTCATTGGCCAGAACCGATGCAGATATTACGTCTACTTAAATGCTTGGAACATTTTTAGGCTTCTGAAATAAATTAATGAAATATCAGCAGTGAAACAGGCTGTTGGTGTTATTAGGCAGTGTTGGAACAAGTCAACTTGGGCCAAGACCAATAGTCATCACAAACCTGTTTGGATTGCCGGTTGTTTCATCATCCAGGTTCTTGCTGCCAGTTGTCCTGGTGCAGATGAAACTTTACAGCCTCAAACTTTGCATACAGATTGGATTGCTGAGCCTGGCCTGGAGGAGCCAACCTCGAGACAGACCAAAAAAAAAGAAGCTGTAAAAACAGAGGCAGGACATGTGGTGCATTACAGTGTGTCGGATCGAAGAACATTAAAAAAGTTTTTTCTTAAATCCTCTGAATCCTGATTCTGACCGGAGGACGCAGTGAGACTAATGTGAGAACACACATGGGTGTGTTTGAGGAGTCACTCTTCAACTACAAACACAAATTATCTCGTATGCTGTGAATTAACCGATTACAAAGCCAGATTTAAAAATTGTATCCTTCAGTTACAGGGATTTAGGTGTGTTGTTTTGATTAAACTGTTTTTTCAATCTTTAAATGAAAGAAAAAAATCCCTTGCTAATAAGGTTTAATTATGTTTTATTTTACGAGTGTCTATAATTCCTTGATGAAATTAGATTTATCAAGATCTAATTACTTATTAGAAATTAGAAAAATTTTTCAAAAAATGACTTTAAAGACGCAGTGCGTTAAAAAAAAGATAAATTAGCACTTTTTTTCAGTGTGCACTTTGTGTTCTTGTGTCGTGACGATTAAGATGAGTGGACCAAATGCAGCAGGCTAGAGACGTCAGGCAGCTTTGAGAATTTAATGAAGAAAAACGACAAAGTCCACTTATAAAGTCAAGAGTCCAGGGAACAAGAGGAAGCTAAAAAATTAAACAAAACTGGAGATGAGAGGAGGGAACGGATGACACAGGGAGGATGACATGAGTAAGAGGATGAAGAAACGAGACAAACTGGCAACTAGCGTTTAAAAGAGAGGAGAGCCATCTTCCTAATTGATGAGTATCAATTATCAGATACGACTTGTTATACAAGATGTATAACAAGTCTTTTCCTTTTTCTGCTTGCAGGTGTGAGTAGTTGGAGCAGCAATAATTCAAACACTAAGAAGAAATAAACATGATGAACAGAGACAGGACACATTTAATAAGAACCAAGGAACCCAAAGACCTAGACAGAGAAATAAACCTAACTAGAATCACTCTGACTTAAATAACAACTAGACCTACAGTAACGAAATAAAACGTACTAGAAACACTGCAAGGGACTGAAATGAGGAAAATGAGAACACGACCAATCAAATAATGGAGCTAGATTAGAATGACCAAGAAGAGCTGAAGAAAAGTGAACTACAACATAACTGCTTAAACACCCAACCCAAAAACCCAGAGTCTTGACAGTCATTTAAATAATATTTATCTGTTTCTGTTTTATGTTTTTTTTCTAACGCTGCACATTTATTTTTTATAAACTAGACGATCACCAGGGCCTCTACAAACTGCTTAGAGGTGTAGTAACTTATAACTTTGACGTAAACAGAAAACTCTTATCCATTCTTCTCGCATTTAATGAATATAAATAATTTGTCTGATATGAAACGTGAAGATGACGGTTGGATTTAGACAATGAGTAATAAAATAAGGCATTGTTTCACACAGTGTATTTTTACCGTTTACATTCACACAAAGCTTTGATGCCTTCATGGTGATTTTTCCTTCTAATGCTGTAAAAGCAGCTCCTCTAATTATTTTCTGTGCCGTACTACGTTTGCTATGACACGAGATGAAGAGAAGCAGCCACTTCTGTGCACATTGTACAACACAGACCAGTTCCAGATGTAAGATATGCATTTTAAACAGATTTCCTTATAACTGGAGCCTAATTAGTGCTAAATTGCTTGACCTTGTAATTAAACCTATATGTATAAAATTAAAACCAGATTACTTTTTAAATAAGGCTGAGAAGAGAGTATTCTGCATCTTAATCACAAAGACGCACGTTTAAGCGGGTAAGAAGGGGAAGAAAAAGAGAGCAATAAGATAAACGAAAGAAAAAAAATGTCGTCAGGGGAACAGTGGATGTTGGAGGACCGGAGATCTGTTCTGTGTCGAATTCTCTTCTGATCTCTTCGTCTCCCCCTCATTTAGAAAAGACCTGTTTGCACCCCCTCAACACACACCCACACTGTTATCACAACAGAAACACTCTCTCCAGTGCACACACACACACACACACACACACACACACACACAAACACACACACATACAAACACACACATGCACACAACCCTGCAAACACCCACATCCGCAATTCTTCTCTCTTACACTCTAACACATCCTTACACACACAAACGTTTGGGAAAGAAAAAAAAAAAAGCGGAATTGCCTGGAGTGTTTGCAGCCCACACTGTTTCCTATGTGTGGATAAGCTGACTGACTCTCTCACTCACTCACTCACACACACACACACACACACACAGTAATCGGAGACAGGGGAAAAATTATATTTTGTCTTTTGATCCAAAGCCGTTTGATTTTCTCCGCCTCGCTTGCATAGCCACTTAGCAGATGTACAGTTGTATAACAAGTCTTTTCCCATTTTCTACTTGCAGCATTGGGTTTCCTTTTTAACTTGCTTTATGTTGTTGAAAGGGGTTTTTTTATAGTGCATATGTAGTGCTAATGACATGGAGATGAGTACTTAAACCCAACATTAGGCCTAAGATACCCTCATTATGGGATTTCATCCCCTCGAGGGGTCCGCACTCGCAGATGTGTTTGAAGCCAGTCTAACTTTTGCCCATGCTGTGCACATAATTGCAACATTTTTGAGTGCAGTCTTGGTGAATTTTGGTCTTGGCCCTTTGCAATTAAAAGGTTTTAATCAGGTTACATGAGCATCAAATATGGTGCAGAAAGAGTCTCCCTGCTGCCAAGAGTTCACATTTTAAAATGGAAAACACCCCAGGAGATGTACTAAACTGTAACCGGTGTATACTAGAGGTGTTCTTAACTAATAATCTAGTCTTATGCAGTCGGTTAACCTTGATGTGTTCTGCGTTGTGTTCAGATGAAGGAGGGAGTCAGACCACTGGAGTTGCTGGTTGATCTTTAATACAGGTTGCTGGCAGAGGCCTGCACAAATAGAAATACAAAAGCCCTTTAACATGCAGCTCTTCCATGCACAGGAGTCGGAATTCCCCTCTTCCCAGGCAGCCTAGCGCCAACTGAGAGTAGTACAGTAATGTTGTACAGTAATGATAAAAATAAAGAAAACTCTGAAATAATTGCATAACCCAGATGTTTTGTGTACTTATACAACCAGCTTAAACATTATACTGTAGAACAAAATAACCAAATACACATACCTGCACAAATAGAAATACAAAAGCCCTTTAACATGCAGCTCTTCCATGCACAGGAGTCGGAATTCCCCTAGCAGATAAGCACATGGAGAAATCCTGTGACTAACTAATAACTGATAGTTCTAATATTTACAATAGAAAATTCTGAACTTGTCAAAAGAAATGTATGTATTAAAACATAACCATTCACAGCTGCATTTGCTTTCAATTATTTTATGAATATCAAAAAAAAAACATTAGCTTAACCAAGAGTAAGAAACGTTCCTACCTCTTCCCAGGCAGCCTAGCGCCAACTGAGAGTAGTACAGTAATGATGTCATAGAACATTCTCTTAAAGCAACAGTACAGGTAGTAGTGTTTATCAAAATAAAATAAAGTAATACAATTATTAAAAAGTAACAACAAAAAATGATTCTTCAGTGTTGATCAGGATTTGGTGAAATTTCAAACATTATAAAAATAAATAAAAGCACATTTTCTCAACTTGTTACATTCACCCCCCGTGAAATTCACCAAACTCCTGAGCGTGATCTAAAGAAATGAGGATATGTCCACAACCGATTTATTCTGGCACAAATGAAGAGTGAGACCTAGTCCACACATCCAACATAAAAGCTACCCCCTACAGAAGGTTCAGGAAAGAAAGAGATTGATCAGGTCTCTTCAATTCCCTAGTTCAATGTCACGCCTGTTACGTAACACAGCATCTGGCCCATAAGACTCCTGTAATGTAAATAATCCTCATCAAACTAAAACTGAACATCCCCAAATCAAAATCTGCATAGTAAGTACTAAATAGCAGAAATCACAGATAACACATTCACCATACAACTGGAATCAACGTTTAACTGTGTGGAATGGGTCAAAATGCAAAATGTTAGAACTCTTTGAAAATGGCCTCTGGACCATAGATTCTATCAGTCTGTTCACTGACTTAACTAATCGTCCAGCACGGGTTCTAATCTGGCCATCACTGTCAATGTTCGACTGTGAAGTGCTTAGATCGGAAATGGCAGAGTGAGGTCCAATTCTGCTGGCTGAAGAATCAGAATCCGCATCAACTGAAGCCACTGGTTCTTGTGATGCAGTTTTTCCAGACTCTAATGGATCCCCAAGCACGGGCACAGTTGGAACTGCAGGACCCAGAGAATTCAGTGAATCCCCCATATCAGGCAATGAGGAGCTTTCCTCTCCACTGTTGCCGGTCTCGTCATCAAATCCATCAATATCCATGGAGACATCTGTTGTGACCTCACCATCTGACCTGGAAATTGGCAGGAAACTCACATCCAACAGTAGGTTTCTGTGCACAACTTTCATATGTCCCTCGGTATCTTGTATTTTATAGACATGGATCTCTGGATGCACTTCAACAACAGTGTACACAATATCCTCCCACTTGTCAGCCAGCTTCCTCTTTCCGCGTTCTCCTTTATTCGCCACAAGAACCCGATCTCCAACTGACAGATGAGCGCCTTTGGCACGCTTGTTGTATTGGTGGGACTGGTGTTGCTGTTCAGCCAAGGAATGTTTCTGGGCAATTTCCACAGCACTTTCCAGAGAGGAAAAGAGAGACTTGACATAGGAGTCATAATCCACAACTGCTGAATCATTCAGGACATGGTTGAACATTATGTCGACTGGCAATCTTGGGACCCGCCCAAACATGAGATAAAAGGGCGCGTAACCAGTCGTTTCATGAATGGTTGCATTGTAAGCAAATGTGAGTGTCTGGATTTGTTCTGGCCATCGCTGCTTCTCCTTAAGAGGAAGTGTACGGAGCATTGAACCCAATGTGCGGTTGAATCGCTCAGTTACACCATTTCCCATTGGATGGTAAGCTGTTGTATGGGATTTTGCAACACCTGCCAGCCGAAGAAGTTCTGCGACCAGGTTGCTTTCAAAATTGGTGCCTTGGTCAGAATGTATGCGCTTTGGGAAGCCATACACACAAAACACATGATCCCAGAGCTTTTTGGCCACCTGTTTCGCCGTCTGGTTAGCACAAGGGAAAGCATGAGCCAGTTTGGTGAAATGGTCAGTGATCACTAAGACATCTACTGACCGTTGCTTGCCATCCTCAGCTGACCAGAAATCCAGGCAAACCAACTCCATTGGTGCAGAGCTCTTAATACTTTCCAAAGGTGCACGAGCTGCTGGTTCTGGTGTCTTCCCAAATACACATCTCTGGCAACATTTGACATATGCGCGCACATCTTTCTCCATGTCTGGCCAATAGAACCGCTGCCTCGCAAGAGACAGAGTACGGTCTTGTCCTTGATGACCTGCTAGATCATGAATGCCAGACAGAGCTTTATCTCGTAAACAATGGGGTAGTACAAACTGGAACCTTTTCTGCTTGGTTACAGGATCCTTTATGACTCTATACATCACACCATCATGGGCTTCCAGCTTGTCCCACTGTTTCAGCAGTCTGTTGGCTATCAGGTCCCCACTAAGTCTTTCTCGCCTAGATGGTCGTTTTTGGGCAGCAACAAAGGGCAACACCTTAGAGATGATTGGATCCTGTAGTTGGCTGCACTGCAGTTCCTGAATGGAAAACACAGGTAGTGTATCCTGTCCACTTTGAAGCTGGTGAGTATGTTGCGTCAAACACAGAGCTCTAGATTCTGCACCCTCAATCCAGTCACAGTGGGCTTGACAAAGAGCTCTGACTTCAGCTGTGTCATAGCAACCCTTCAGTGATGGTTGAGCCACTGATCTATCAGACTGTGGCTGACAGCTGAATCTGAAGATGTCCTGCACAGAACCTACATTGACCTTGTCAGCTTCTTGTGTCAGGGACAGGTATGACTCCTCCAACAATCTATGACTGATTGGTTTAGCAAAGGGGTCTCGACTCAAGGCATCGGCGACCACATTACTCCTTCCAGGTAGGTGTTTTAAGTCAAAGGAGTATGAAGCGAGTTTTGACACCCATCGGATCTCACATGCGTCAAGCTTCGGCTTTGTCAGGAGGTAGGTAAGAGGGTTATTATCTGTCCAGATGGTAAAACTACGCCCCTTTAGCCAGTGACTAAATTTTTCACAGACGCTCCATTTAAGAGCCATGAACTCCAACCTGTGGGCTGGGTATTTTTGTTGTGATGCACTGAGAGTCTTACTCGCAAAGGCAACAGGTCGAGCTTTGGATTCTCCTTTTGCTACTTGTGATAGGACTGCTCCGAGACCATCCAAAGACGCATCAACAGACAAGATAAATGGTTCATCAAAGTCTGGATGAGCAAGCACGACACATTCCAATAGCATAGTCTTCAACTTCTGAAAAGCATCTCCACATCCCTCTGTCCAGTCGGCAGGCGTTAATTTACGATAGGTGCATTGGAATCTCCTGTTCTTGGCTGACTGCCCTCTCCTTTTTTGTCCTGCAGTAAGTACAAACAAAGGTTTTGCTATGGAGGAGCAGTTAGGAATAAAATGTTGATAGTAGAACACCATGCCAAGGAAAGACTTGATTCTTTTAACAGATGGCGTACAACCATCCTCTTCCATGAGGTCTGAAGTCGACATCTTGGTGATCACCTCCACTTTGCCTGGGTCAACTGACACACCGTTTCCATCGATGACATGTCCTAGGAAACTGACCTGCTTCCGCATCAGATGGCACTTTTTGGGGGCTAGTTTAAGGTTGTTCTCTCGCAACCGCTGGAAAACAATCTGTAGTCTTGATAAAGCCTCATCCTCTGATGGTGCAAATACAAGCAAGTCGTCAAGATAGCACAAGAGCTTTGTGAAGTTCATATCCCCAAATATCCCAATCATCATTCGCATGAATGATGCTGGACTGTTGCATAGACCTTGTGGCATGCGATTATATTCGTACAGTCCAAGGGGAGTCGTAAAAGCCGTGTACTTCTTGTCATCTTCATGCATAGGGATGTTGAAAAAGCCTGAGGTGAGGTCCATCGTGCTAAAGAAGCAGTTCCCTCCAAGTGCAGCCAGACAGTCAGACTGGTGAGGTAAAGGGTGGGCATCCTTTATGGTGCGGGCATTCAGCCACCTGAAGTCATTGCAAATGCGAAGTCCACCATCTTTCTTCCATACCATCACCAGAGGTGAGGCATATTCACTTGAAGACTTCCTAATGATCCCTTTTTCCTCCATGTCATTCAGAGCAAGCCTCAACTTCTGATAATGAGCAGGGGGAACTCTCCGGTATGGCAACCGGAATGGCCGATCGTCCGTTAACCGAATACGATGGGAGTATCCATGCACCCTGCCACAGTCTAGAGAATCTCTGGAAAAGATATCTTGATACTCCATCAACAGTTCAATGAGACGGGACTTGCAAGTGTCACTGACTTGACACGAGTCCAAATCAATAGTCTCCAAGCCCATGTCACATAAGTTTTTGAAAGAGCCATCGTCATTGCTTGTCGCAACCAAACCATCATCTTGTAACTTCTCTGGGTTTTCTGTCTGTTTCTCTGCAGCCATGTGCATTCCCTGGAAGACATTAAAGTCCTCAACTGCTAAGCATGGTGAGACATCAGCTAACTTGCAGTTTCTTTTCAGAGTCAAGGTTTTGTCAGATGGGTTCACTATTGTCATCGGCACCCATCTATCACCCCAAAGTGGTGTGATGAGTCGACCCACTAGAACACCTCTCGGTATAGCTTTTGAGCAGGTGGGCTCGACAATGACAGTACTTCCGGGTGACATGGGATGTTGGCAGGAAGCCTGCCCCAAACTAGATGTTCATGTCTGGGAAGCAGGGTCACTGCTTGAGTCAACTTCACAGTGCCAATTTTGTCTGGAACCTCAGTACCCCTCCAGCCTTCAACATTTGTGAACATTGACAAAAACTGTCCAATCTCGGGGATAGAGGCACAGTCATGCCGAGATGCAATGTCCCAATAGTTATCACCCCCTTTCAGAACATGGATGATGTGCTTAATAACATTGGAGCCCAAAATCAGATCATCCTGCTGACCAGGTATAACCAAAGTGGGTACACTGCAGGAAACCCCATAAAGCTGCATGTCTAAGTGATAAAATCCGTCAGGCTCAGTCCGCATACCCCCACAGCCCACAAGAATTATGCTTTCTTGGGGATGCTGCTTGTCAGGCAAAACCCCAGCAACACTCAGCTTCTCCACTGCATGCTCACTAATACTGCATGCCATTGAGCCAGTGTCCAGCATGCCATTAAGCTGCACAGAGCGACCGATGGTGACAGGGGTGTAAAACAGCTCACTGAATGCCTGAATCTTATGTGCTGCTTGAATGATTACTTTGGATCCCTTAGGTGCAGCCGAACAGCTGGTTTCATAAAGGTCAGCCAAATCACAGGGGTTGGAGAGGGATTCACGTGCAAAACCCACACCGCCTCTCCCCAGGCATGGGTTTTCTAGTTTAACTGTTGGTTTGGCTCAGTAGAGCTGCTTTCAGGTTGAACTCTCCGCTGTGCAGTCTGCTGAGGGCAATCTCTCTTCCAGTGGCCTGGGGACAGGCACTTTAAGCAACGGTTTTCCCGTCTGCAGTGACTCAATGTAGAATGGTCTTGAGAACCACAAGCCCTGCAAGACCTCTGCAAAGGCTGAGGCATAGCAACCTTACCACTCTGGGTTCTAGACACCTGGTCATGTTGCAGCACTAACCTGTCCAATAGGCTCACCAGGCTTCTCAGACAGTCACTATCAGTGCCGGCAGCCAACGGCGTAGCTGGTGGAAGGATCCTAGACTGTCCAACTTGGCCAGCAATGTCTGAAACAGGACTTTCAGTCTTATGCACATGACATTGGGAATGTACCTTGTGCACTGGGGAGTTTTCTCTCGGTTGTTGAGTGTGTGGAGCCTTCTGAGATTTCTTCCCCATCATGTGTTCATCCAGTCTCTCTTGAATCTCATTCGCCGACCACTTCTCTGCAGACTTAAATTTGAAGACACTGGCAAGAGGCTGGTCAGGGCAGTGTTTAATAAACATCATGCTCACTTCATGTTGTGGGTCATCTATCCCACGACCTTGCCTCTTTAAGCACTCATCCGCCACATCCATCATCTTGTTCAGCCGTATCCAATACTCCATGGCATCCTCACCAGGCATTGGCAATGTGTTGTAGAAATCTGCCAGTGGCATACTGGAGTAAGTCAGCTCACTGAAGTGCCGTTTCAAGATGTCAAAGACTAAATGAGGACTTCTGACATGGTCAATAGACTTATCATTACGTAGTTTGATTCTCACCACATCCCCAGCCTTACCCATTAGCCTTGCTAATATTTCTTGGGAATGTTCATGAACTGGAACTGCTCTCTTCTTCAAGTACAAAGACATGAGACTCTCCCATTCATGTACTGTGAATTTGTCAGAGCCATCACCTCTAAATATAGGTGGCTCTTTTGCGTCGGAGTGCATAACAAAACTCACATTGGATGGAGTCGCCTCACTCGACAGATTGGAAGCCCCTGTACTACATGGGCTCTCACCAGAAAGGAGCTGAGCTCTAATAGAATCACCCAGTTTCTCAGCCAACTGAGTAATAAGAGAGCCTAGATCTGTATTCTGCTCAACCTGACTGGACACAGGCTGGCCCAAAAACCGAGTTGAAGTAAGTTGCGGGGTATCAAATGTTGTTTCTCTCTGCCCTGGTGATCTGGGTTCTAAGGTCCGGTTAAGAAACCCCCTCCCCACACCAAATTTGTATGGTCGAGCCACAAGTTCTGGGTCCCCACCCTCAACAACATAGGTTCTAGACTCAGCCATGACTCTCAAACTGTACACACAGTATTGAAATGCTTAACAAAAGAAAATGTAACGCCAAAAACAAGATGGCTACCGAATAGTAACAAATACAAAAATAATCTCAAGAATATAGGTGGGGAAAAAAAAGGATTCCAATAACAAAACCAAATTTTCTGCAATAATAAAGCGCCTTCCACAGAAAAACCTCAACAGTGTGAAAAGGAAGTAAAAACAAAACTCAAACAGCTTCCCACGGTGGACGAGCTGATGATCGTCCTCAAATAAGATCCAAAAGAAAGGTCACGGCACCATTGTAACCGGTGTATACTAGAGGTGTTCTTAACTAATAATCTAGTCTTATGCAGTCGGTTAACCTTGATGTGTTCTGCGTTGTGTTCAGATGAAGGAGGGAGTCAGACCACTGGAGTTGCTGGTTGATCTTTAATACAGGTTGCTGGCAGAGGCCTGCACAAATAGAAATACAAAAGCCCTTTAACATGCAGCTCTTCCATGCACAGGAGTCGGAATTCCCCTCTTCCCAGGCAGCCTAGCGCCAACTGAGAGTAGTACAGTAATGTTGTACAGTAATGATAAAAATAAAGAAAACTCTGAAATAATTGCATAACCCAGATGTTTTGTGTACTTATACAACCAGCTTAAACATTATACTGTAGAACAAAATAACCAAATACACATACCTGCACAAATAGAAATACAAAAGCCCTTTAACATGCAGCTCTTCCATGCACAGGAGTCGGAATTCCCCTAGCAGATAAGCACATGGAGAAATCCTGTGACTAACTAATAACTGATAGTTCTAATATTTACAATAGAAAATTCTGAACTTGTCAAAAGAAATGTATGTATTAAAACATAAC
The DNA here is from genome assembly GCA_033032245.1 of Poecilia picta. Classification (NCBI taxonomy): domain Eukaryota; kingdom Metazoa; phylum Chordata; class Actinopteri; order Cyprinodontiformes; family Poeciliidae; genus Poecilia; species Poecilia picta. Next base: position 28,230,883 of record CM065362.1, read on the forward strand.
CATTCACAGCTGCATTTGCTTTCAATTATTTTATGAATATCAAAAAAAAAACATTAGCTTAACCAAGAGTAAGAAACGTTCCTACCTCTTCCCAGGCAGCCTAGTGCCAACTGAGAGTAGTACAGTAATGATGTCATAGAACATTCTCTTAAAGCAACAGTACAGGTAGTAGTGTTTATCAAAATAAAATAAAGTAATACAATTATTAAAAAGTAACAACAAAAAATGATTCTTCAGTGTTGATCAGGATTTGGTGAAATTTCAAACATTATAAAAATAAATAAAAGCACATTTTCTCAACTTGTTACACTGTGCACATAATTGCAACATTTTTGAGTGCAGTCTTGGTGAATTTTGGTCTTGGCCCTTTGCAATTAAAAGGTTTTAATCAGGTTACATGAGCATCAAATATGGTGCAGAAAGAGTCTCCCTGCTGCCAAGAGTTCACATTTTAAAATGGAAAACACCCCAGGAGATGTACTAAACTGCTTTGAATAAATAAAAGGCATGAGCAGGACATAATCACTGCACTTGTTCACATTTTGTTACAGCGCAGCAACAAACTTCAATGTAGCTTACAGTCGTATTCTATTTATCTAGCTAGATAGGTAACTGGCTAGCTAGGAAGATGGCTAGCTAGCTCGGAAGAAGGCTAGGAAGATTGCTAGCTACCTTGGGAGATCGTCAGCTAGCTTGGAAAATAGAACGATTGCTAGCCAGCGTGACAGATAGATAGGAAGATCGCTAGAGCTATCAACTGAGTCAGGCTAAGAAAATATATTAGCTATATTGCTATCAATCTATGCTACCCACACCACAAGGTTTTGTTAGCACAACTTGGTGCTGCTAAGGATAGTGAAAGAAATTCCATTGGCATTTTTTTCTGACTCCGTACTTCAATACATTATCAAAGTGGTAGCTCACATTAAAAGACAAATTAATGAGAAAAAAAAAAACAAAACACATTTCAGTCTCCCATGGAACTGAAATGGAGACAAAATCTAACATTTCTCCACCACAGTAGCCAAATGAACACAACAAAAGTAATATGTCCAGAAATTAGAATGAGTATTTATTTGATATAGAATCACCAATCATCAAATATCATTGGGATTTTTTGCTTTGACACTATTGCTGGTGTAAGTCAGTGTCCCCATCTCCAACCATGCAGAGCTATTATCCAGTAACTTTTAACAAACGGTACAAATTTGATCATTTCCCATTTCCCTGAATTTCCCTCTTCTCCTCCACTCAGTCACCTTAGAGTCCCTTTCCATCCTCTCTCTCTTCCCAAATCTCATTTCATTTGTCCATCCCTCCCTCTGTTCCTCTCTTCTCTCTTTATCCGTCACAAAGGGAAATATCATGGAGAAATTGGCAGGTACTCCAAACATAGAGTGTAGGCAGAGAGAAAGAAACACAGAGAGGAGGAGAGAGTCGGAGAGAAAAACACCAGTAAAGCGGTGAGGGGAGACAGAATGTAAGCCCTCTCACATCTCAGTTTGGGATGGTGAATTCTGTTTAGCTGTGAATAATTTACCAGATCTCTGTTCTGCATCCAACAGTCATGTTTATTTAACACTGATGTCCGTGTAAAAAAAGGAAAAAAGAAGAACAAGAGAGACAAATACAAGTTGATTGTTTAAAAATGACAGATGTAAATGATTAGCGATGACAAATTGTTTACATGACTCCTGTTTACATAGCTGATATCTGCCTCATGGAAAAACAGTTTCAGATTTCCAAAGTGTCTTGTATCAGTGGCTTTTTCCGAGGCTAAACTAAATGTTTTCAGTCTTTGAATACAATCTTTCTCTGCACATTACAAACTAAACTTAAAATATGTGAACTCATCTCCTTTGAGGGTTTTTTTGCTTTGTCTTAAATGTTAGCAAATTCGAATTGACAGAACGCAATCAGGGTTTTTAACAATTTTATCTAAGATCTGGATAAATCCTTGAAGTCTCACCAAGACATCAGGCTTTGTCTTTTTTTTATTTTTAGAATAAATACTAACTAGCATTTTACTGGCCTGGTCGTTGCATTCCTGTGTAGTTCCACTCTATTCTCATCGTCCTTCTTTGCTCCATATGGGCTTTCTCCCATTGAAGTTGATTGTTCTGGTAGAATTTATTTTTATTTGCACATTTTTATTGAAAATTTGTTTTCCATACAAGTGTACATACAAAATTTATATTATTTTTTCCTTTTTCCAAATGTTCCATACATATCATCCAAGAGATGCTGCACATACATTATGTACCTGCATACATTTGCTAGTCTTGATAATATCCAATCTACCCATACACTTACTAATTAAAATGAAAAGAGAGCATAGAACAAAAAAAAAATCCAAATTAGGTTTTCTTTTCTGGTCTTCTCCTTCAAATCATCTCAATTTTAAATCTCTTCCCAAATCCACAATATTATTCAACAAATTCTGATCTCCATGGTGAAATAAATTTTTTTCTAATAATTCTTACATTTTCCAGATTCTAATCTGATGGACCAATCTTCCCTTTTAGGAGCTTTTGCCTTCAGCCATTTCCTAGGAATGGCTTTTTTGTTTGCTACCAACATAATCCTATACATATATTTGTCAGCTGCTCTTGTTAATCTTTCCATCCCTCTTCCCATGTACAGAACGTCAAATGTAAGTGGAATATTTACCCACAGTAACTTTTCCATACATTTTTTTCAATTTGCCAATAGGGTACCATGAAGGCACAATCCCAAAACACATGGAAGTGACCCACTTTGTCTTTTCCGCATTTCCTCCAACATCTTGTATCTTGGTATTTTCTTTCTGCTGGTGTACTGAAATATCTTACAATATTCTTCCAGCCAAACTCTCTCCACGAAAGGGAACAAAATGAAATCCTTGCTGTTTAAATCATATTTATTCTTCATTTCTTCAAAGCTTTGTATAATATTTTTCTTAACCACCTCCCATAATATCTTTGGACCCTTTTCCCATTTACTGAATGTTTTGTTTATTACATTCTAGGAAAGTACCAAGCTGTGCTGCAGCATAGTAGCTCTTAAGACAAGGTAAGGCATTTTACTGGCCTGGTCGTTGCATTCCTGTTTGCAGTTATCGTTTGTCCTTCGATAACTGCAAAGTTGTGAATCTAATTCTTGGTCTTCTTCCTTGCCATATGAATCTTGATATGATTTTATCCCATTCTGCAAAGTCTCCGGTAGAATTTCAATGAACAGCAAACAGGAACGAAGACGTCAACTTTCTGCACCATTTCAGATTTGCAGTCTGCCTGAAGTTTTAGAAACGGCAGCGGAGGAAGTGAACAAATACATTCAGTTCATGTTATTCACTCTTCCAAATATTGAATTAAGGTCCGCCTTCTCTCTTCTAATGGCTGCAAATATCATTACATACATCACATACAAACTTTTGTGATCTGTGTAATTGAAAACTTCAAACTTCAACGACTCCTAGAAGGAATCAATTCTCAATAGCCGAGAGTCCGAACTCTGTACGAAGAGAAGCTCACAACAAGAAGAAGGCTCTGATATTTATATAGCTTACATAATCCAAAAATTAGACCAAATACTTCATACTTCTATGTGGTTCCATGAGTCTTAAAAAAAAGACTATGTTGTTTTTAGTCAATGTTATCAGCTCTATGACCATCATTAGAGCCAGTGTCAAAAAGGACAGTCATTTTTGTGTGTGTGAATTTCTGTTTTTTTAGTTAGAATATTTTTGTGTTATTTGCCACTCTGGTGAATTACAAGCAAGCATGGCTCCAACAGGCCACTAAAGTTTCTGGCCATGCTGTTGTTCTGTTTGGTCTCCAAGCTGCTGCTCTGACAGTGTTTCTTATTTTCAGGAATCTCAGTGGAAATCTTTGCCTTGTAAATGCCGACATAAAACATCGACAGCTGATCCAAGTTCAGGTCTCTGTTGCAACATCATTCCTCTTTTGCAATGGTTGTCAAAATGTTTCATCCTCAGTTGTGGTTTTAGGATTTTTTTTTTAAGAACTCAAATTAAAATCGCAGGACTTGGTTTCAGGCATTCAATGTCAATGAGAACATTTTCAATTCAGAGATACGATTTCACTTGGACGTGGGACAAAGGACATAAAAATGGACTCTGACTTGAACAAAAATGTTTCAAACGTCCCTGAGAAGTTAGTAAATTCCTCAACTTAATTTCTTTTTTCAAATATAAACTTTAAACCCTTAATTTTGATCAAGAAAGCCTCATTATTATAGCATTTTGTCAAGATTACACTTTGACCAATGATTAGAAACTATTCCTTTCATTCCACAGCTCAATGAAACCATTTCCGTCATACCTGTGTTTTTTTTTTTTTTTGCTGTTATTTAATGCTATCACATCCCTCTAACATTACACCAGAGCCCCTCTATGAATTAATGTCATTATATGCCAATTGAAAAATTGGCAAAAAAAAATTGTGTTTTTACATAAACAGAAAGAAATCATCTTGAAGACTGGCAGACAAAAGGCACATATAAAGTGGTATTTACAGCAGGTAAATGTGTAAAATAAAATCCTTAAATAAACTCCACATATCGGTTGAGTTTATTTAAGCGACTGAGTCAAAATTTGTTTGTACAGCAACTGCTGACATTATAGCAATATAATGTAATTGATCAGCAATGTATTTCAGATTTTGGCTGTCAAAACGTGCAGCAACAGGTTCATTGATGGAAGCTGTAGTTTGGAGTCACATAGTTGTAGACTTTCGCACTGTTGGTGGTAAGCTATTACATTGTAGCCACAGCTGCCCTGGTTCAGACTGACAGCACCACCTGGCCCTTTGACCTGTCTTGTCTTGCCCAAACAACAGACAGATGGTGCAGGGATTCGAACTGGCTCAAATGCCATGTCGGTTTTTGAGGTCAGGGTTGGTGACTGGCGTATTCACTGGCGGTCCGACTTCATCCAGCTTGCCTAGAAAATCTGGTTTGAATGTGCAATCGAATTGCACATTCTACAGTCGAATGTGCAATTGACCAAAAAAAGCAAACTCTGCTCTGCCAACGAGCTTCAGTCTCGGTTTAGTTGACATGAACTCTGATGTGGTTTGAATGCACATGTGAACGAGAAAGCAGATCGGATACAGCTCCAGTTTACTACAGCGCATTAGATTCTGGGAAAATACAACCAAAACGAATGCGAGTGTTTAACACTAGCCGTTTGGCACATAACAGAAATGCTAAAACCCCTATAATCTTTTGTGAAGGAGGAAGTTGAGCTAGTGTCTTCAGAGGTTTTCTTGTCTTATCCTTCAGTGGTTCTTGGTGCAGCGCCACCACAGGCGAGGAGGAGAACTGGTTGCTCAAAGGGTTTGGTTGGTAAAAAATTAAATAAAATAGTCCCCAATCAAACCAAGTCTACCAGACCACGAGGTGTGAAAACACCCTGGATATCAAAAATACAATATTCTGCAAAAAATCTGTTTAAATTTACAACTAAGCTTTCATTTCTGCACAAACGACATGGACAGTTGCTCAACATCTTCATTTTGACTTTTCACTACTCATTTAGCTTCTGAGTCATTTTGTAAATGAAAATCACTGCAGTTGTCATCCATAAGCAATGAAGTTTGAGTCAGTGTGTGTGAGTGCTTTAGATGTCTATGTGTAAGTGTGTTTGGCATGCTGGGTCGAGCGTTGTAAGCCCATTTCCCAGAGCAGGAGCTCACATACCAAACACTATGCAAACAGTTCATCCAATGAAACACTTTGGGTGAGAGCAATCGCCCTCCCTATTGGCTGTAAATCAGGAAGGACAGGCTTATCAGAAGAGATTGAAACATGACAGCTTTGTCGTCCAGGGCGGCGCAAGACGGATGGATTATCTGTGACATGTAAGCGCAAAGAAAAGGAACAATGGAAGAAAAAAAGACAGGAACAAAAGGAGAAAAACCATTGGACGAGATATCTAACAGTTTTTAACCAAGGGTAACGGTTTTGAGCCAATTCCCAGTTTATATTTTTTGTGTGAAACAGTAATCTCAAGTTTTCATAGTAAAATGAGCCTGACACACTTAGGTACAATTATTTCTGTTTGGTATTTCATTATCATGGACAAACAGATTATTGAGCAAACCTTGGCAACCAAGCAAATGAAAGATCCTACTCAGATTCTCTGAATGAGCAGAACAGAAAGAAAACGGAATAAACTACTGTTGAAAACGTCCTTCCTCCAATTAGGCTTTGAGGAACTAAGTGATTCATAAGAGCATTCAGGAAGCTAAATAAACCGCTAGATTGTGTTATGGTTCGTTCAAACCAAATGTGTTTTGAGTGTCTTTAACATTCAAAGTTAATGTGGCGGCACGTTGAGGGCTCGTCGCGACGCGTTTGATGCATCATGTGCGTCCAATGGGTCCAACGAATAAGCCGGCAACAGCTGGAGCAATTCTGACGCCTCTGACGCGCCGTCGATGCGTCTCTGCATAGACTTTGAATGCAAACAAAACGCGCCAAACACCGGGTGTAGAGCAAAATGTCAAGCGTCTGCATTCAAAGTGAAAACGCTTCAAACTTGATACGCGTTCGGCGTGAACGCAGCATTGAGATTTAACAATCTATACGTTTGAAGAGGTTTACTATTTTTCTGAGCTGTTCGTACAGTAATGGATCCCTCAGTTTCTGGCTGGTGATGCTTTTTGTTTGTCCAGGGAACAGCTTGTCTGGAGTTCACATCCATCAGGGAAGTCATCCTGATTACGCCGGCAGTGCACTTATTCAGATCTCGTGTTTTACATCCTCTTTATGGCTTTTTCCTTTAAAACCAATTGAGTCTTCCTTTTGTTCAATTTCTGTTTTAAATGAAAGATTATACTAATGTGTCCCTTAAAGTGCTCTAAGTGAGGTCCGTCTTCGTTTTTTGAATTTTAGCTACTCCATTTGTGTTACAATGCCTCCAAGTCAAGTCAGATCAGTGTATCGCACGGAAACACCAACGACTTTTACTAAAAGGTACCAACAGTATTTAACCTTGAGAATATAAAGCTTATACAGTAGACATACGTAAGCCATAATTAAATAGCCGACATTCTTGGATCATTTTGTAATAAATACTTGAGGGTAATGTAAGAAACTACAGGAATTATAGAATATATGATGCTCTAAATTTAACTTCTCTGGAGAGGAAACACTGCCCTGATTTGCCCACTATTCAAGAATGAATGACCTAAAATAAGCTCCTATAACATGATGAAAAGTTATTTGTAAGTTTTGTCTTTTTTCACATTGTATTTGCAGAAACTGGCCAAAAATACTTGGTAAGATTTTTGCAGAACAGAAGGGTGTTCTTGTTATGATCCTTGTGCGTTTGAGTTTTAGATATTTCTTTTGGGTTTTTGTGTTGATCATTTATTTATTTACTTTTCTCCTTGCCAAATTGTTTTCTGTATTTATTAGTTCTGTTCTTTGTGCTTTTTGGATTCTTATTCTTTTCTCTTGATTTGTATTTCTCCAAGTCGTGGTTCACTTTCCCTGCAGCCTCCCAATCCCCCCCCCCCCCCCCCCCACCCTCCCTGTCCGTCAAGCAATTACCAGTTTTAATGTTTCATATAATAAAACTGAAAACACATCATTATAAACTCTCGGTTCTCTGGGATCTTGTGTATTAATTAAATATAATACACCTCAATGTTTATTTTACCCTTTTTTTCTACCTAAACATATTTTTTTAACTTTTATTTTTCAAAAGGTGGCTACTTGCAAAAAGAGAAAATAAACAGAAATCCTAATTTAGACCATTTTTTTGCATCATTTAAAATGAAACATTAATTTTGACAGTTTGGCATTTGAAAGTTAAATTTGCTAATTTGAGCCAAAACGGCATAATTACATACGAATTAATATAAAACTTACTAAGTGAAAAGCTTATTCTCAGAGAAACGCTGGTAAAAATGTTCTTAAAGTGTTTTCAAGTAGCCATGTTGTGATGACTTTCTGAAGGCGGAGTTTCAGAAAGAGATTGAACTTCTTAAAGATACAGAGACCCAATTTAAATTCCCATGTCAATTTTCTTTTAAGTTATATTTGATATTTAGCATTTTTATAATGCCTGAAGGTAACAAAGTTATTTAGCTGTGTTATAAAATGGCACCATAAACCTAGAAAATTCACAATGCTGCCCCTTTAAGTGCCAGTGAAAGAAGGTCTTCAGTGGTCCCTATAGTTAATATTTAATGCTTTTGCCTGTCTGGCTATTTTAATTTAAGGTCTGATTTTGTTTTGTAATCTACCTTTACATGATGTTTATAGGATTTTATTTCTTTTTGTTTTTAAAACGTTTTTTGAAAAAATTTCTGAATGTATTTGTGAAGGTTTTGATTATCTTTCTTTATGCAATAAGCACTCAGGATTATTGGTTGTATTTCTGCAAGAAGTTTTTATTTATTTATTTAAAATGTGGCTCAGAACAATGTCCTGTCTGCACAGTGCTGCCTCTCTCCTCTCTCCCTGATCCTGTGAGGACAAACAGGTATAGATAATGGACGGATGGATCTGATGACTCATTTTCTATGGCTGTCCAACAGAAACAAAGTTGTATTTATTTTCAGCTCCATAAAACCTCACTGTACGAAAAGAATTTGCTTTGCCAATAAGCTGTCTTGTCTCCACCCAAGTGATGTCTCTGGGTTGTTTGACCTGTCCGCTCCGGTTGTGCCTCCCATCCAGGGCCAGGTGACCTGGGTCCCTCTATGAACCAGAGCGACTGGCGGCAGTGAGACCGGTGACTCACCGGCCCCTTCAGTGGAGCCGGTTACTGAGAGGAAACTCCTTCACCGATTCTCTCTGCTCTCCCACATTTTCCTGCCAGGTCCAACACCGGAAGCCTTCTGGTCAGACGCCTGCTTTCCTCGTGTCAGGACCCCCCACCGCCGCTTTAATCAGCTTTCCTCATCCGTTTAGAGCAGCTGTCAGACGAGTCGGTTTAGTCTCCCCCGTATCTGAAGTGCAAATGCAGCGCTGGCCTCCGAGGTAATCAATGCTTCCTGCCTCCAGTCCCACCCACATAAATTGTTGCATCATGCATTTATAGTTATCATTATTATTATTGTTACTCCTTTCAGCGGCGAAGATCCCATATATGATATGGAAATGTTTGGCTTCGAGGGCAAAGCCGATAATCTTACATATACAGAAGACTGCGAGCATCCAGAGGTTAAATGGCTGCACATTCTCACTTGAGAGCATTATGACATGAGCCAGAGTCGCACAGCAAGAGGAAAGATGTTAACAATTACACTCTTTTGTGAACATCAAGGTCAGCAGAGTTGACCTTAAGCTTTGGAGTGTTAATGCATGTTGACCCTTACCAGAGATAACCAGCTAGTGTGCTAATCCTATTTCCCTACTGCAGGAATGAGCATTCTTACTTAAAGTGTTAATATTGTTAGAAGAACAAGATCACACACACACACACAAACACACACACACACACTGACAGTCACAGTACTATTACACCCAAACAGATTGGAATACAGTGAAGCCTGACAGAGATTCGGATCAAGCAGGAAATGGTTTATGACCGGAATGTTTTACTGACATTCAGGATCAACCAGGATTAAAATAATTTCTTTAATCCTATTGGTGGAGATCAATCCAGGGTGGGACGATATGGCTGAAAAGTGCATCACGATATACGCATATCGATGACTACTAATTTGTTTTTTTATTTTAAATATCTGAAATTCTGCCAAACCTCAGTGCGACCTTTCCTGTTTGATCCACAGCTTTCACACCACAGCCTTTTCATTTTTAATCAGTTACAAGGCGAAACCTGAAACTGCTGCTGTGCAGGCTGCTCAACAAGTTGGCCTCAAAGAGTGAGTTAGCCGATGCTAGTAACATGCTTAGCTAGCCGTGACAAGTTGAGTGGCTAAAGCCTTTCCTCTGCCTACGTAACCCAGAATGCTCAGATTTCAGTGAATGTATATATTAAACATTCATAGTCATAATGTTATGTCTCATCAGAGTAGTTAGTCTGTAAAATGAGATCACAAGTAAAAACGAACCATGATTAAGTTTTATCTTGCTAACTTCATGACACGGAGGTTCAGACTTCTGCACTTGTATGAATTAATTTCCATTTTTGGCAAAGCTTGTGTTTTAAATTTTTACTGTATCTTTCATAAATTGGCTACCTTCACCCAGCAGAGTGCCTCACTGGTGATAAGATGATGTACTGCATGGAAGAACGTAAGCTACAGGAAGTAAATATACACTTTTAAGCCCTCCTGTGTGTGTGAGCTGCTGCTGAAGCGTCTCACTGATACAGTAAAGTGTGTGTGCTGCCGAAGCCGCCGGGCTCGAACCAGCAGCATGGGGCAGTGAGCGGGCACACCTGGAGATAAACCCTATCACGCTTGAGAAAGTATTCAAAGTTAGCTTGTAGCCTGGAAACTACAAGCTAGGGTCATGACCTTTTTTATTTCATTTTCTTCTTCTACATTGTCCCTGCAGTAAATACGAGTCTGTAGGGAACTCCTCGCGTTTGGCAAGGCGCTCCGTCCGCTTGACTGCCTTCAGAACGACGTCGCATTACTTCTGCTCGGCTAATGAGAGGTTTGAATCGTCCAATCGTTACGTGTCAGCAACAGGCCAGGCAACGCTATAAAACGTGACGTAGTGGAAATTAATCTAGAGGTGTTCTGAACAATAATAATAAAGCAGATCTTACTCTATTATTTGTTTTACTGTCGTAGTTTCCGTAGTTCAGGGGAAGCATGAGAGATGGAAATTGTTTGTTTTTCTGTTGTGTTAATCATCAGATCTGCTTGGACAACATTAGAACATGAAAAAAAAACAATGTTTGGACTATCAGAGACACATAAAGACAGTTACAAAGTAAGTCTTCTATCAACTGGAGAACATTTCCAGGGTAAGAGGACTAATGTCTCAGCGAGATCTAGAGAAACTCATCCATGCGTTTATATATATATATATATATATATATATATATATATATATATATAAACGCATTATTTTATTATTTTATTATATATATATATATATATATATATATATATATATATATATATATATATATATATATATACATATGTATATATATATGTATATATATATATATATATATATATATATATATAATCTGTCCTCCAGTTGCTGGTGTTCTGGATGATAAACCCAGGATGATAGAGCATGTCACCCAGTTCTAAAGTCCTTCCGCTGAGAGTACAGACTTTAAATCACTGTTGTTTGTCTATAAATTACTCAGCACCACAATACATTACAGATCTACTGTTGGACCAACCTTCCAGACCTCTCAGGTTCTGGTTATGGTTCTGCTCTGTATCTCCAAACATTGAGAAGCAGCATTCAGCTTCTATGCACCACAGATCTAGAACAAACTTCCAGAAAACTGAAAACAGCCGAAACACTGAGTTCCTTTAAATCGAAGTCAAAACAGGTTTAAAACATTTATCAATAATGACTGATATGAAACCCAGATATTGTGATTTGTTTTCCAGCCATATCCTCCAACTTCAAACACTATATATAATAAACACATTTACAATCATTTTAGTATTTTCATTTGAACTGGTTCTACCTGTGGCTCTGGGCTTGTGTCCTTGGTTCGACAGCCAATAGCAGCAGAATGTGTGTGTGCATATCCATGATGCTGAAGCTTTTTTTTATTATCTCACTGTCCCCACTAGCCATGAGATATCCTTCTCTTCTCTTAGGGTTTTATTTATTTTTTCTAATTAAAAATACTCCACATCGGATAATGGATTACTGCGAAAGGACACGGACAGCGTGAAGCACTTTGTTACTTTGTGGCGCACACACATATGAAGCTCTGAGACTCTACGCAACAAGAAGGGAAAAAAAGGAAAGAAAATCCAGTGGTGACATTGAGGTAAATTGCTGCTGGCGTTTGAATGTGGATTAGAGTGTAGGCATCAGCACCTTTCACTTCTCAAAATAACAGAGTGTGTGTGTGTGTGTCTGTGTGTGTCGGTGTTACCGTACATGCGTATTCTAGTGATAATCATAGAGTGGGATGGGGGGGAACAAAAGAATGATTGTGCAGCTGAGTGGTACAGCGAGAAGGAGACGGTGAAGGTATTTGAGGCGGAGAGATGGAAGAGCTTTTTTTTGTGCGAGTGTGTGAACATATTTGTGTGCGCGCGCAAGTATGTTCCTGTCAATTGACATTTAGGGGCCTCCCTATCTCCTTCCTGCCTCCATCAGTCGGCCATGTGGACCAATAAATCTCTGTGTATCCTCAGAGTGGGAGCATTTTATTGAGTGCCTGCTGCACCGTTGAAGGAACATGCCAGAAAAAACTAAAATACTTTTAAAGGAAATACAAAAAAGCAAAAGGTTACGGCTAACTCTAGGAGAGAAGCGCTGCAGAGAAGGTGTTCTGTAAATATCAGTCAGTATAAAGGAGGGTCTGCAGGATTATTTGGTGTGGAGACACAACTTGAAGAGACCACTGGTGATTGGGTTTAATGAGGCTGGGAAAGAGGAGGTCTATTGTTTAGCTCTCACTTCAGTTATGTCTCTAATTATAATACTGGCATGTTGAGTGTTGGATGCTGCTGTTTGTAGTGCTTCCATATCAATCAATGATGTTTGCTTCTTTTGTGACAATTGTTTTAAAACGGCGGCATTAAATGTTTTCCAGGTACACAGTTCTGATTTATAGCAAAATCAAATAACTAGTTATCTTCAGTTATTATAAAATTACTGTATAAATCAAATGTGACAAAGAGAAAGCTCACTTCCTAATTTAGAGCCATAACATTTGATCTCTGTCTCTTTAAGAAGCTTCAACTCTTTCTGAAACTCCGCCTTCATGAAGTCATCACAACGTGGGTCCTCTATTAACCCTTTAACAACGTTTTTACACTGAGAAGTAGCTCCTATAATGAGATGCGGAGTTCCACCAGGTGTTTGCTAATTGCTGCTGGCTAGTCTGAAGGAGCTGAGAGGGAGTCGTGATGGACTGGAGCTCTGTGAGGGGGAAAATTGGAAACTGCAGCTCAAACCAGCACCTGTTCATGTCTGGGAAACAGAACCTGTCTTCCTTCTAGCTGGACATTCCCATGGTTTTTCATATCGTCTATAAGCTTAAAGAGGAAGATGACGACCTCATGTCTAAAAACACTGGATGAAGCAGCCATGTGGCGGTCAACACATCTCATCTTGATATATTGACTCATTCCTTCCGGTTTTTCCTGCATATCATACAAGTTATCCTTTAAGCGTGTCCCAGTGTGTGCTTCCACTTCACTCAAACGTCGTAAATCTGAATCAGACGTTTACAAAGCGATGAGATTATGTAGGACACTTGAGGGTAAAGTGATCTTGAATTTCCAAATTTTAAGAAAGTAGATATCCAACAAAGCCTTTCATTATTTTAGTGGTGAGCAAATAGAAATATACTTAGTACACAGTTGTGGAATCTACTGTAATAATAAGGTGAAAAAACTTTTACAGCACATGTAAGTATCACTTTTCAGCTGCAACTTCCTTCCTTCTGGTGACCAGATGAATAAATCAGAACAGTGGAAATGACCTCAGAGGAAATAACTTGCTCAGCTTAGGTTTCTCCACCGTAACTTTCTCATTTAGAGATTACTCTAAAGCCAAACGCTGCCTCCGTTCCAGATTTTCAAATTGCCTTCAGTAGACTTTAATTGATGTAGTTTTGTAGAAAAGCAGATTGTTGCTGTCAATGACACTCAGCACTGTCACGCTGACCAGAGGGGGTTCAGTGTGACTCATACCACTGGGTACTTTGGTGCAGCTCCACAGTTGGGCCTATTAAGTCTTGTGATGAGTCACCGGTGCATCACCTTGATAGCTAAAGCTTAGCAGATCAATGGTATTCCTAATGAAGCCCCAATCTTGGTTTCTATTACATTATACATTACTACTAATTCTCACAAAATTAACCCTTTAATAAAAGAGCGTTGTATATATTTTTTCTACAATCTTATCACAGATATGGAGAAACAGTTCTTAGCTAATTCACCTGGCCAATAACACACCACTATTTATCACATTTTAAAATTCTTAGAGGTATAGTTCTGTTTAATTTTGTCTGCACCAATAACAGTTTGTCCATAATTCAAAGACGTCTCTAAAGCTGCAGAATGTAACTTTTATTAAAAGTATATTTTTTTCCATATTTGTAAAGTGTCACTGTGCGTCACACTTTGTTATGAGGCAGGCAGATAATCTATGAAAAGGTCAATCTCCTCCACCTCCTCCCTGAGCTGCTATTGCACCGCTCCAATTGAAAATGACCAATCAGACCCAGGAGGAGGGTCTTAGCGGTGTCAATCATCCTCATGTACTTGCTGTTAAATGTGTGTGTAGAAGCAAATTAACTGTGACGGGACAACAGTCTATATGGATGGCCATGCAAGATTGTGACTGACAGCGCCATGGCCTGCCTCCTGGCTGTGATTGGTTGTTTCTAGTTAACACTGGGAAGCTCAATTTTTTCATGTATCCGCTGTGTTATAAACATACCGTCACAACTTAGTGGCGGTTTCAACAGATATATAAAAAAATATTTACATTTTAATAGAAGTTACATACTGCAACATTAAACACAGAATACATGACACCAGAAACTGGAGCTGGTTACCAATTTAAAAGTACAGCAAAGTCCTAAAAAGTCTCACTTTTGAAACAATTGTGAAGTTACATCACTATCTGCATATCTGATTCAACAGTGATGTGCAGTTTTTCTTGACTGTTGGTCTATTTCATAGAACCTGATAAAATGCTGTTCTGCTTTTGGTTGTCAAGTGAAAAATGTGAAACATTAAAGGGGATGATTGTACTTTTCACAGACTGAACAGATGCTTCACCTCATTATCCTAAAAAATGAAAGCTTCTGTGAGAGAATATTTTAGACGTTCGCAAACCTTTTCTGGGTCTCTAATCCGGAAGCAGAAGCTTTATGTGGTACAACCGTAGTGCCTTTAATAGAATAATGAAAGAGAAAGCTGCAGCAATTAATTTGCTATACCTCCGCTTGTGCGTTTTTATTATTAGTTTTTATATGTCTAATGAGCAGCTGACTTATTTGCAACCATTGGCATCCAGCCCCGTTTTTGTCAGGTTGGATCCATCAGTGAAGTCATTAATGCAGAAATGACACATCACAGAAATATTTGCGCTGCGGTAATCAAATTAGCACTACTCACCATATGCTATGTGTGGCTGACACTTCTATATACAGAGCACTGTTTATACTGTAATTTGATTTGCAGTATTTTCCTCTGGAACAGCTGTGCACAACACTCCGGTATCAGGTGTGAAATGAGATAAGGCCCAGATTTTGCCGCCTACTGAAACGAGCAAGCGCACGAGGCTTTAAGCACAAAGACGGAAAGCAAAAAAAGTCGGTTTTAGACATGGCACTTTTTTTTCTTCTATTTTGCAAAAATAGGGGAGGAGGGAAGCACATGAGTCATCCCGCGCCCAAAAGCGGCACCAACCAGCGCTGCCAGCTCGAGCTGGAAACTAAAGGCCCGTTATAGCTGTGCTATTCATGTTTCCACCGATGACGAACCGATGGGTGTCGATGTATCTATTCGCGGCATTGACTTTAATTGTGGTGACGGGTTTCAGTCCCGGGAACAGAAGAACACATTCCTACAGTCTTACCAAAGCACGGCGACTTTCCAGCTGTGAACGAGGTCTTCAACATCTGGATGCTGATGTTTCACCCCGTGACGATGTGAGTGTGTCATATTGACAGTTCTCTGCTGCATGCACAGCATCTCATTTGGTGCTACTCTGTCTTTTTAGAATCTCTCTCATGCTTTTCACCACCATTCCAAACATACTGCACACCCATTTTACATTTCAATGGCATAAGAACATGCGCAGCAGCACAATGACGCTGTAGATTTCCCTTCCTATGCAGATCGACACAAAGTGAAACAAACACCAGGAAGAGAGGCTGAACTTCAAAGACATCAGAAAATCAGTGCTAACTTTGCTTTTGTTTTTAACATTGCTCGAAACAGATTAAACAAGATAGCACACAAGCTAATCCATAATCCAAATAAATGGATTTATTTACAAAACTGAGCTTATCTATAACAGTATGAATCTACTTTTACAAGATGTAGTGGATAAATTAAGTCATTTATACTACCACAAAGTTGTGCTTGAGTGTAAAACACCAGTATTTTACAAACACACATGCACAGATATTCATGCTTATCTATCTTTGTGGGGACTTTCCACTGGCTTCCATTCATTTCTATGGCCTATCTCTAGCCAAAACTCAATTCACACTTTAACCCTAAACTGTACCCCTAACCCTAAAACAGCATTTCCCCTCCTGGGGACCAGAGTTTGTCCCCACAAGGAGCAGTGGTCCCCACAATCTAAGTGATATTTTTTGATGTCGCCCTAGAGGAGAAGCAGCCCTGGGCAGCTGCCCACTTTGTCCATAATTTTATGAAGTCGTTTCTTGCATCCCTGAGATAAACTAACAACATGAGCAGGGCGGACCTGACGCAACCCTCCCCATAGACTCTAATCTAAGTTGGCATAAATAGACTTAGATGAATGACGAAACAGGAACCTTTACACAGCTTCTATAATTATGGGGAAAATATTACATATCCACAAAGCCCCTCATGTATTGTTGTCCTGCATAATGCATATCTATACATAATGCATAATTTCTAATGTAATTTACTTCCAGAAAATTACAACCCCATTCAATGGCTAGTGTTTTAATGAAGACTGCTAGAGCCTTTTTAAAGTTTTGAATTAGTTTTTGCACCGGTAAGCAGGACTTCCAGTCTGCTTTCTTCAGCATCTTTGCATCGGCTTTGTGATTCTGTATTGATGTAGGTTATGGCACTTCAGTTATGGCACTTCTATATAAAAACAGATCATGTTGGTAAAACATACAAAAAAAGAATGTAACATTTCACATTAACTTTTGAAAATCGAGAAGCAAACTTATATTGAAGCATTAGTAAATGCCGGCTTTTATATTACTCCTCATTTTCAGTCTCAAGCTTGAATTATAAAAAAACATTTTCAAAAACAAATATGTCGAGTCTACCTTTTGCCATCTAAATGATCATATGTGGAATGATCATTTAGATGGCAAAAGTAAAGCATTACACACACTCAATCAGCAAGTACTTGTAATACATGCCAAAATGTATTTCCTTGTATAGCATGCAATTGACGGGGAATTAGATGTCAGAATCACCAAATGGCTGCAAAACGCTTCAGATCGCAACGGTTGGAGAAATGAAAGAATGAGAAGGAAGGAAAGTCTGAGAGTCAGGCAGACAACAGTAAGGGACTTTTAGGTTTTGGGGACATGTTAAGCCTTTGCTTAGCTGCATTAGTTTTACATTTCTATTTGCATGTTCTTTGTTATTCTTTTTCTGTTAACTTTTATATTAATACAAAATAACTGTTCAAGTTACAAGATGAGCTTTAATGTCATTACTTATGGACATTTTCAGACTCAAATGTTAATAGTATATATTTGTAATCTATACATGTATAATGTAGTATACATAATACATATATAATTGTATATAGAATAGAATAGAATAGAATAGAATAGAATAGAATAGAATAGAATAGAAGTACTTTATTCATCCCAACCGGGAAATTACTGTGCAGTAGCAGCATACACAAACACAGAGATGAAGTTACCAATAAAAATAAAAATACTATAAAAATGTAGAATGTAAGATGTAAGGTTCAGAAAATAATAATAAATAATAATCTATATGCTAATACAGTAATATATACAATATGTACAATAGTGCTATGTGAACAATCTGTGTAATGGTGACTAACTATTGTTATATAAAGTGATGGCCTGTGGCAGGAAAGATTTCCTGTATCTGTCCTTACGACAACGGAGCTGAAGCCTCTGTGTGAGAAAGTGCTCCGCTGTCTGTCCACTGTGTGGTAGAGAGGGTGCAGCTCGTTGACCATGATAGACAACAGCTTCTTCAATGTCCTCCTCTCCACCACATTCTCCAGTGTCTCCAGTTTCAGTCCAAGTACAGAGCCAGCTTTCCTGATGACCCTGTTCAGTCTGTTAGAGTCGCTGGATCTGATGCTGCTTCCCCAACACACAACAGCAAAGAAAATGGCACCGGCAACAACGCTGTGGTAGAATATCTCCAACATCTTGCTGCACACATTGAAGGATCTCAGCTTCCTCAAAAAGTAGAGTCTGCTCATCCCCTTCTTGTACACAGCGTCAATGTTGGATGTCCAGTCTAGTCTGTTGCCGATCACCACTCCCAGATATTTGTAATCCACAACCTCCTCCACCACCTCCCCCTTAATCTTCAGTGGCTGTGAAGGCGTCTTCCTCCTCCTGAAGTCGATCACCATCTCTCTGGTCTTACTAATGTTGAGATGCAGTATACAATTAGTTTTATATTCATATTTTTGTAACTAATTTTTGTAACTAATGCATAATTAGTATTACTTTTTATAATATATTTTATTAAATTAATATTTTTGTAAATATATATCTTTGAAATTAAATGGTTTATTGTTGTGTTGTGTATTTAAATGCTGTATTGATAAAATAATTGTTTTGTAACACATTGTATTTTATTTGCATAATATAAAATTGTCCGTTTTGGTGGCCTTAGGATCGCATCTCTGCTTTTTGCGGATGATATTGTCCTGTTGGCTTCATCAGATCGCGGTTGGCGGCCGAGTGTGAAGCGGCCGGGATGAGGCTCAGTGCCTCCAAATCCGAGGACATGGTCTTGAGCCGGAAAAGGGTAGAGTGCCTTCTCCGGGTCAGGGGAGTCGTCCTGCCTCAAGTGGAGGAGTTTAAGTATCTGGGGATCTTGTTCACGAATGAGGGAAGAAGGGAGCGGGAGATCGACAGGCGGATTGGGGCGGCGTCTGCCGTGAAGCGGCGCTGTACCGGTCCGTCGTGGTGAAGAGAGAGCTGAGTCAAAAGGCGAAGTTCTCGATTTACCGGTCGATCTACGTTCCCACCCTCATCTATGGTCATGAGCTTTGGGTCATGACCGAAAGAACGAGATCACGGATACAAGCGGCCGAAATGGGTTTCCTCCGCAGGGTGGCTGGGCCCTTAGAGAGAGAAGCTCGGTCAGAGTATCACTGCAGAAGGATTCACTGAACAAAGCGTCCCAAAACATAATTTAACAAAGTCTCAAGGAAGAAACTTTAACTCAATGAATTTTTAATCCTTCAGTTTATGTAACCAATGAACTAAACCGTGTCTCTCTACCCAAATAATGGCACAAGTGAATATGCAATTGTGGTATATAAAATATACATTGGCTCTATGGGTAACATGATTAAGTTTTGGCTTGTACTGTAAATGTCTTATGAAATATAAAAATTATTCAAGAGAATTTTGAATAACGTATTTAAGATAAGTTATATTTTATTACTGAAAATATCTAGAAAAAAACTGCTTTTTTGGGAGAAAAATTTCAGGTTGGTAGTTAAACATCAACAAATCCTTTTGATGAAAATGAATGGATAATTTGTGAACAGTGTGACAACAATGCTATTTCCAAAAACGGCCTTTGGAGTTCTTGTGTAAATCTTTTACGAAAAATTTTAACTGAGTGAAAAATTAAAACACATTAGAAATAATTTTGCAGTATTTTGCCTGCAGTCTCTCCCTTTAATAATTAAAAAAATATTAACATTTTCATCCAATATGAAAAATAAAGATTCATTAATGTCCTTTTACCTCAATATTTTACTCAAACATATTATTTTGACTCTTACCATTGTGCCACTGTATCACCAAATTAACTTTAATATCAACAAATATAAAAGAACTGATTAATTTTTCACATCAATATAGTGTTTGTGTGTCTGGAGACAACAAAAACATGGATGTAAAAACCCCGCTGACACTGGATCCTCTTGATGTTTTGCTGCTTCCACTACATCTGTTTTTTTTATATGAACACATGCAAGTTTCTCCTACTTTGCTGGAAGCATATAATCTTTGTCTTTTCAAAAATAAATGTGGTATTTTGCCATTGTAATACAAAACTCAATTAACATAAATTACTCAGTTGCACAAAGTATAAGTTGGTTTCCGACTGCAGTTTCTAATTCTGGAAATGGCTAAAGGGTGATTCCACCTAATTTTTGACTACCTTCAGCAAATTTAATCTATTCTAGTTAAAAAAACTATAACACCTAGACACTTCAAACCTGGACTAGATTATTCTGCTCTAATAGCAGAATATTTAAAACTGTGTTTGTGATTTGCAAAACTTAAATAAATGGCTATTTCACCCTTGACCGTACATAAATTGGAGGAAACTGTATTATTGAACATTGTTATACTCTTCTAGCTTGTTCAGTAAATCCAGAGTCAGTGGAAAGTCAGCTGCCTGTGTGCATACCAGGTTTTTAAATTCTTGTTGTGACCTTTCTTTAAGGTATTTTGGTTCTAGAGGCCTTTATTTGATAGTTAATTGGCAGGAAAGTTGATAATGAGAGAAGAGGGAAAACAAAAAACAAAGGTTGCCAGGCCGGGAATCGAACCTGCAACGAGGACTAGGGCCTCCATATGGAGGTTGTGCTTAATCCCTGGACCACCACGGCACACCTGTGGTGACCTATTTCTGTCTGTAATGCGGAATTGTGAGTACCAGCGCTTTTTGTGGGGACATTTCTTGGCACCCATATAGGGAAATTGTTTTTAGGGGTTGTGCATGTGATGGTTAGGGGTAACGGTTCAGTTGTAGAAAATGAATGGAAATCAACTTAAAGTCCCCACAAGTCATGAAAACACAACTGTGTGCATGTGTGTGTGTCATACAGAGAAAAAGGAAGTCTGACACCTCTGTGTTTGGAGTCTTTCCCTCTCAAGTCACATTTATTTTACTCACAAGTGCATAAGTTGGCTTGTTTGCAGCCTTTCATCTGATTCAATATGAAACGAGATGTGCACACACACACACACACACACACACACACACACACACACACACACACACACACACACACACACACACACTGAAAATGGAAAAAGCCTACTGTATAATACGGATGACTCATTTCCCAAGACTGGACAGGTTGTGTAGCACAGGTTACAGTCAGCTGTATCATGGAAGTGCTCTGTTTCATTCATGTGCTCCCTGGTGTTCTGCCTTTACATTTGCATTCAAAACTGGATCTGTGCAGGTCTAAACGGAGAATGTGATCGAATGCAGATTTCTTTGACTCGGAAGTAATAAATTATCTTTCAGTTTAATACTTTGATACATGCATTACTTTGCATGGCATGAACTTTGAGAAAATGAGATATTTTAGTATTAACGATTCAAAGAAAAGCAGAAGAAATATTTGTTCTTTTAATGCTGGGAACTATTTTTATCGGTGTGTTGAATGCCGACTCGACAATGGAGCGCCCTTCTATACCATTGCTCCAGAGAAATCTTGTGTTTCGTCTCTCGCTGCTCTCTATATATGAGGAGAATAATTGTGACGGTGAAATGTATTCTGGTGTGTAACTCTGGTGTGTCGGTGTCAGGTTCTGCTGTGAGCAGGTCCTGGCAGGGGCAGATGTCTAAAGGTGTATTTACGAGTTGACAGCCATCTGGTGAGGCTTGAGCTCGTCCTTCCGTGTCTCATCCTCGGCGAGAATTGAAACTCTTGGAAATGTAACAACATTGTCCCCTGATGACACTAACTTTATGCTCACGTCCCCAACAGCAAGGATATGAAAGTAATCAATCAAACTTTATTTTTGCACATCTTCCATCAAGAGCGTATTGGTACATGCATGCAGTCCAACGAGGGGCTGCATACACATGCATATCAGAGGCCATTGCCTCTCTCATGCAAGACGGCAAACAAAGACATTGGAGCTTTTGAAAGCGAAGCCAATGCAAGACCCCGGTAATGACAGACAAGAGGCTCGTGATTGTTTATATCCAACAGTGGAAACATTTTCAGGTTTTTGGCGATTGATGCAAGCTTAGCTAAATATGGCCACCAGGATATCAGTGATGACTTTACACTCTGTAGCATATTTTGGTTTTCTTAACTTTAATTACACATTTTCAGGTTATCTTCTCCCTTTCTTCCTCTTTCATGCCTATTTTTCCTGTATTTCTTCGTTATTTTTACCTTTTGTCATGATCGTATTTCTGTGTGTTTATTTTTAGAGATTTTGTGTTCCTGTGTCTCTGTTTTCCCCGTTGATTGTCTCCCAGTTTGGGGTCGGACCTCGCCGCCCTGAGCCGCCAGAGGTCCTGGCCCCAAGGCAGCGTCTGTCTCCGTCTCCTCCAGAGTTTCCCGAGCTCCCCCATGTCCACTGCATGTGAGCAGCCCTCCAAGCCCCCCAGAGCCTTCAGCCGGCCGTCCTGCCGGCCCCCCAGAGCTTTCATGACTCCGCTTCCTGCGAGAGGTCCACCTCCTGTGCCGTGGTCAGCCACCGGACTGTTTTCCTTGTTTTGAGTTTCCCGTTTGGACTAAGTTTTGTTTTTCTGGACTCTTGCCCTCCTGCCGTCGCCCCTCCGCCTACCCTGTTGGGTCGTTTTTCATTTTTGTTTTTTTTCTTGTTGGACTTTTCTGTTGGGCGTCTGGTAACCGCCTTTGGGGGGAGTACAGTCATCATCATATTTCTGTGTTTATTTTTAGAGTTTTTTGTGTTCAGTTTTGGTTCCTGTGTTTTCCATCTCTGCGTCTTCCCCGTTGATTGTCTCCCAGGTGTGTCTCGTTCCCTTGATTACCCCATGTGTATTTAGTCCCACCTGTTGTCTGTGTTCTTCGTTGGATCCTTGTTGTGTGTTGCCTGTTTCCCTGTGCCATCAGTTCTACCATCAGATGTTCCTTGTGCTGTTCTCCGTTGTTCTGTGCCTTGGCAATTATCATTAAATTCATCATTTTTCACCACATCCTGGGTCTACCTCACAACAAATTCTGCAGAGTTAAATCAACACTATGCCAAGTCTATGTGGTCCTTATCAGAATTGGTGTTAATTTAACTCTTACAGAGTTATTTCAAAAATAGTTCTTCCTTTCCTTTCTCATAATATGACTTTATTCCTTGTATTCTTCCTCCGAAGAAGTTATTTCCCGGAAACTTGTGATTATGATTAAATTAAAGTACTCTGTACTATGCTTGCTTTGCCATGTATTTGTCTAATCAGAGCTGAGTCAGTAAAATGCTGGTTGCTCTGTAAGTGACGCCAGAAGGTTGGTGAAGGAGAAGACCAAAGGGAAGGAAACCTGGTGTATAAGGACAGACCTCCAACCCAGTGTTCTCTCTCTGTTCTGTTTTTGGTTTGATGTTTCTGCTTCACACTTTGCTATTTCCATTCTTGACCCAGTCTCAAGGTTCTTCCTGTATAAGAGTTGCATATCAAATAAGTGAAGTCGTCTCCCTCAACACCTTCATACCTCGTTCTTATCTTCCTCAAGTCCCACCTGCCTTCATTACTTCTTTCCCATTTTATTTTAGATTTTTAGGCTGAAAATCAAAGTCTGCTGTGTTGAAATGCCTCTCATAAATTTGTTGTGAAATATTATAAGGTTTGACTAAAAATGAAGGTTTTAATGGAGATAACTTTGGGAAAGTATTTTTAAAAAGTGCAAAACTCTTCTAATAAGAGAGATAAATCATCAAATTCGATCAATTTTCCAACCTCGATTGAGCCGACTTATTGAACAGTAATACATTCGAGAAAGATTCAATAAAGACAGCATTTCTGAAAGAACACAAAGCTGATTTTCATTGCTATTATTCTTAGAATTAATTATTGAGAGTTTTTATCTGCTTGGTTTAGACAAAACCTGGTAATTACTGAAGTGATTCACTGAGCTGTCAGATTGAGTTAAAACATGTTAAATCTTGTCTAAAGCTTCAATAATATTATCGTCTTTTTTTTCTTTTTGACTTAACATGTTTTTGTATAATTTGTCTTCAACTATGTAACAAAATCCAATCAATGTTATTGCCCCCCCCCCCCCCCCCCTGCCCACTTTGTCCTCCCAGACCAAAAGAATGATGCAACTTCAAGCAACAACTTCATGGTGACTTGTTGGCAATATGAGCCATTCAGCTTATTCAATGAAAAATCAATTCCAGCCAGCATTTATTTGAAAACCCAGTGACTTTTATGGAGGCTTTGATAGCAATTACAGAATTTATTTTATTAATTAATTAATTGTTTATTAAAAAGATAGGAAACAACCAACACACCGTGTCGCACATAAACGAATGCGACAAACAACCAGTGTGACATCACATGCAGTTATGCAATGACATGGTTTATAGATTATGGAGCAACAAGACGACAAAAACACTAAATTGTGATTAACGAAAGCGTACATTTTTAACCCGACTTCAACTTGCAAATGAAAAATGCAGTCGCTTCCTGAAAATGGCAAATGTTTTGTCATGTCTCAGCGCCGGTGAAACCTTTAAATAAAACCCAACACAACAGAGAATGAAGCCGTCATGAACGTATGGAAAAACATGCAGCGGCCTTCTGGACCGCTACCAACGTGTGTGTATCAAGAATTTATGCAAACACGCCAATAAAACTGCTCACCCTGAGGCATTCTAACAGCAAAGTCAAACGACACTTGGGTCAGAAATATGTGAAGGATTGTTTCAAAGAAAATAAATGCATTATTGAAGACTTCCAATTAAAAATGTATTCCCCTAAGTCTTTCAGCAGGTCTGCGTTGGTTTTTAGAGAAATGTCATCTAATGTAAACTTGTCCCACGCTCTGAAAGGTTTCTGAAACCCTGAGTTTGATGCCGTTTTATGAAACTATTGTCTTTGGCATGCTAAACTGTTCAACTTTCACACACTAATCACTGAGAGCTAAACTGGTTCTCATTTACTTTTTAAGTTTCCCATTACCTCAAACTACTGTAGCTGCATTTTCACTGACCACATAAATGTGCAATTTGACATTTGGAAAGTAACTTTTTTTAATGGAAACACGCCAGTAAGGGGGAAAAAATGTTTTTTTGGTAAAAACAAAAAGTTAGGATGACGTGACTTTTTGGTCGTATCAAAATTGGTTTATTACGCACTCTTTTTGCACATTAATAACCGGACGCTGCCACTGGCACAAACCACAAAGACAATGACAGGAAGTTGTTAGAGGATGATGGCTCGTCATGTTTTTAACCACTTACCGCTCAAATAAACTTATTCAAGTGTGATTCTAACTGCGAATCTTATTTAATGGAAACACCTCAGTTGTGAAATTGTGTTTTTTCAACTTTAGCGGTACATTTACGATGTTTTGCACATATTTGTAATGGAAACGCAGACACTGTCTGATAACTCAGGCCAACACAGAAATGCAGTATGGGTAATAACTTAATAGTTTCTTCCACAACGAGACTGGATAGGAGATAATGTGCCACTCCACACACACAAAGTCTCACTACTCAATCAAAAAATCTGTGACGCGTTTTGTTTCTGTCTCGCACTCAAACTGTAAAGAATGGCGTGTAAATCACGGTTTTAAAATTGAATTCTTTATATATTCAGAGCTTCTTTTTTTATAGAGATGTTCATAAAGTTTTCCTATAAAACCTGATGTTTCTGTTAAAGTGAAGAACACAGCCCGTCTGCATCAGTGACTTCTAAGAGAACCTGTGCCTAAAACATTCACTGAATGACCGTTTCACCTTTCGAATTGGTTCACAGGATCTGAAAGGATTTTGTTGTGAAAGTTTGTGCAGTCGTGTTTTAATTTCTCGGGTTATGTACTGTAGGTCAAATAGTAGCTCTGATATTTTGAGAGGTGCGTAAGCAACGTTTTTAGAGCTTGACAAAATATTTAGGTACTTTTTGGTCAGCAAAAAAAAAAACACCCAACTTGTTCTCTTTTTTTTTAAACAGCACATCCTTGAAAACTCAACGAATGATTTAAGAGCAAAAGTTTAAATATTTTTGCAGTGGAAACATAAATCTGGGGAAACACCCAGATAAATAAATAAATTATCTGTTATTAATCTGATTATTCATAAATTTACAATCCTAGATTTAACATAGGGGGTAGAGTTAGATTGCTACACAAAATACAGGATATTCATTGTGAGTTTCTGAAAAAAAAAAAAAAAACCAAACAATCTACGTTCCATTATTCTTTACCTTGAAGAATCATCTTTAGATCAAAACCATAAAGTAATGGCCTTCTGTCTGACCTCATCAGGTTTCCGTGTGCCGTAGGGGAACTCATTTCTGTTTCTGGGCATTTATGAAAGCACAGCTGTCCCAAGGTCCTGCCATGGCATTTGAATTGGGTTCAGGATTGGACTTTAATAAGGCCATTGCGCCACCTTGATTTTTTTTCCCTCTCTTTTTTGTAACTCTGTTGTAGATTTGCTGCTGTGCTGGGTAAATTGTCCTTTTGCATTGACCGATTTCAGAGAGTTTCACCTGTCAGGCCGAAGGTTCAGGTCCAAATCTTCAGCTCTCCGCTATCAAGTCGACATCCAGTTATTGAAATACTCAACTTCATTTACCAAAATGTTGAACTCTGGCTTAAAACCAGCTTACAAACTTCGACTCAGCTACAATTTAGTTTTTTTAAGAGAAAAAACTTCCCAAACAAGCTATTATTGTTCACTCACAACAACAAGAAAAAAATGTTTTCTAACTGAGATGTGGTGAGATATAGACATTAACTTTGTTTTTTTTGTTTTGTTTTGTTTTTTATTCTTTACTGAATCCTGCAGTTTGACAGGGTGAGGTTAGCTTTGTTTGTTGGCAGACAAGAATGAAACATTAAATATTAATCATGTTTGCTGTAGATGCTCCAGAATTGTCCCAAAAAGCTCAACATCCAGTCTGTAATAATTTAGTCAGTGGACTAGATTATTACAGACTAGAAATGTTTCTAGAGGTCATCCAAGGTCAATGGGTGTCAGTCAACTTGGTTACGTTTGTGCTGGTTTGTGCAGCAAAAATTTTTGTTTGTGCTACTTTGGTTTTAAAGATATTAATGAAAATGTAAAGGTCAAAAGGTCAACCAAACCCCCAAACTTTTATGAAATTCAACTTTCTTTATATCTTTAAAATGATAGCGGCACAAATGAAAATCTTTGCTGCACAAACCAGCACAAATGTAGCACAAAAGTTTGACACCAATTTTGTCTGATTTGAAGAAGGTGGGGGCCAGGTAATAAACATTTAATCTAATAATACAACTTTTTTCGAAATTGCTGTGTTTCCATTAAGGAAATTTATTTTAATAATTTCAATTTGGACAATTCTATGGCTAATGAAAACACAGCCACCGTTTGTCTAGACATGGACTAACAAGCACCAACACCAACTGAGTGTTTCTATCAGTTGGCACCACATTGATTCATTTACACTTTAAGTGTATGCTTACTTAAACTCGGGATAAATTACACGATAAATGTTGAAAAACTTCTGAAATGATTTATTGTGGCCCCTTTTTTTCTTAATTAATCCATCATTTTCAGACAAGAGATTATTATTTTGCATGCCTTTAGTATCAGTGCGAGATAATTTTTGGTAAATTAATCATGTCAATAAATGACCTAATTGCTGCTCTCCCCTTTATCTTTCATCCCTTCCCTAAGATTAATCATCTCCTCACAGTATCAGTCTTCTTTTTAATCTTACCATTATCTTTTTCTCATCTCTTCATGTAACCTTCCCCCCTCGCTTCGTTCTCGTTTCCGCCTCTTTCCTCTCCTTATTTTTTGCAGCGCCCCCGTCACTCTCTCTCTCTCTTTCTCTCCACTCTTCATGTCTCTTGCTCTCCCTTCCTCCTTTGACCGTGATTAATTATCGTTGCCTGACGCGCCGTCTCCTCTGCTTCCTTTGAAAATCGTTCTTCCATCTTTTAAGTATACTGTCGGAGCAAAGCCATTAGTATGTTGGCCTTTATTTTCAATCAACCAAACTGGACCAATTGGCGTCAAACTTATTGGTGAAATTAAACACTTGTTGAATCTGCAACTGTACTTCACTGACCTGTGGTTGTAGAGAACTGAATTTGCATTAGTATCTGAACTCTTTCAGAAGAGAACCGATGGGGATACCGAGGGAGAAAAACTACCTGGTTTTACAGTTTAGTCTGCACCGACTCTTTCATTGGTATTTTTCCCACAGAAAGTCTCCTTGGTGGTAAAACTGTTTAGGAAAACATTGCAGTTCTCATGCATGAAGGATAAGTTAGAAACCAGTCATTAGGCAATGATGAAAGCAGTGGAAATGGTTCATGGATATGATTTGCCATGAATGACCCTGAAGGAAGCTGTTGTGTTGGCAACATTGTGTTTATCTTCTTTTGTACATTTCATAATTGGCCGATGCTTTCATACCCCTTCATCCTAAATATTTTTACAAACCTTTCTTAATAAGACTTAATAAGACTCCACCGGAGTTTTTCAGGTCATCCATGAATTACTTGAATAGTTATTAAGAAGGGGATAAAAACTTATCAAGACCAGTATTTTCTACAAATTTTCTACAAAGAGAAGAAAAGTTGTAGAAAAATTTACAGCTTAAGAAAAGAATGAATTACTTGAAATCTGCTTGTTGAATTTATCCAGGTTTATGGAAGCTCAATGATATAATTAGTCAGATTGAGATGTGGCGTATCAAAAGCAAGAACAGAATAAATCAGAGAGAGGCAGAATCTTTATCACTCGATTTAAATCAAATTTGTTAAACATGGTGACGCATTTTATACCTGTGGGATAGCAGCTACAGAAATAAAATAATTTCAGAAAGGTCCAGCCAGTCCTTAACACGTTTGACCGTTTTTTTTTTTCTTTCTTTGACCCACTCAGTGCTGCTTTAACTAAAGCACTTGGTGGACATAAATGTGCAGCTTTGAAGTGCAGAGCCAACACCTCAGCGCTCCTCATATTACCACAACGTTTTCAATTTAACCTTTACTCCAGGCAAACTCCCCTCAGATAGAAGATGACTTGGTGGCTCTGATATAAACAGCTATCATCATGAATCCTGTGGTGTCTGGAAACAATCTGAGCTCCTAAAAAAACACCCTAATCTTTCTGGGTCATGGGAGTCTTTATATCCACATCCATCATAACTGAATTATAATCTGATGATATTTACATTTATTCACCAATTCTCTGTATATGGTTTTTTTTTTCCGTTTTAGTGATGCAAAAGTTACTGGTAACCTAAAGTTCCTCAGCTAGCCAAATGTCAATTAGGTACAACTCAAAAAAATATTTAACCATTAAAGTGCTTTTAATACTATTGTGCTTTTAATTACTTTCTTTTCAAATTTAAATAATTAAATCACACCTGGAGGAACTGCTCATCTGCTGAGCTTAATATAGGAGCTACTTCCCAGTGAAACACTGGTAAAAAAAAAAAGTCGTTAAAGGGTTAATAGATGAGCCATGTTGTGATGACTTCCTGAATGCGGAGTTTCAGAAAGAGCAGAAGCTTCTTAAAGAGACAGGTTAACTTTTTTTAAAGTCTCACACCCTCCACCTTTCTCTCTGCTTTGCTAAAGCTAGATCCCCACAATGGAGCTTACCATGAATGCTAAGGCTAGTTAGCATGGTCACAGATGAACTGTTTCTCTGTTTAAGCACATTAAGCAGTGCATACACAAACATAACTGACAGCACTAAAATGGCCATGCACAAGAAGAATTGCTGTTTTTTGATGGCATTAGTATTAAGGTGTAAATTGAGTTTCAGTTAGGTTTAGGGTAAGGCCATAGAAATGAAAGAAAAATGAATAGATGTCAATGCAAAGTCCTTGTGAAGATAGGAAGACATACTATGTGTGTTGTGTCTGTAATACCTTATCTGTTTTGATATTGATAAGCTACCATTTCTAATCACTGTTAAAGATCTTCATTAAAAAAAGAGCCTTGAATTTTCTAACTCACTGAGACTCTCCTTTTTTAAACGTGTGCCTGTCCTTGGTGACCTCTTTACCGGACTTCCTCCAGTGTCCACAGCATAATTATATAAAGCTTAGGCCATCTGCAAATCATCCATCACTGACACACACATAACACACACACACACACACACACACACACACTTCTGCACCTGCAATGAAGGCAGAGCAAGGCAGAGACCACAGTTCAATCAAATTGTACCTCAGACATTCTTTGGTTAAAGGAAAAGCGTATGAACTGCTTTATCAGGTTTAAACCCAGCAGCATTCACCTGACCGAAGACTGTAAATATCAAGACAATCAATCCTTCAATTAAGAGCCAAATAAAGAGGTATAATTAAATAATGTTTACTATTAAAACATTGAGCAAACCAACATAAAATCAGACAAGGTGGTCCAAGTCTTCTTTAGCCTCCAAAAACAGCAGGAGAAAAACGTAGTTTTTTTTAAATTGCACAGATGTTTCTGAATCAGGAAGTAGTCTCAGTTGTGACTCAGACTTTAAGAGCTCTCAGAAACGTACAATTCTGGTTTACGTCGTAAACACATTTAAGCACTCCATGGGAAGTGGAGTTGTGGTACGATATGAGTCAAACTCAAGTTTCTTATCAACTAGTTTTTTTTAGATTTGGGTTTTCTCCAGGTACTTCAACTTCTTCCCACAGTCCAAAAATAAGACTGTTAGGTCCATCAGTATCTCTAAATTCTTCTTAGGTGTGAAGGCATGGTTGTTTGTCCCGTGTGCCCCCTGTGTTGCCCTGGCGACCTGTCCACCAGCACCCCACAGCCCTCCAAGTCTTGGTATCTATTGACGATGGATGAATCTTATAATAAATATAAAATAATGCCATCAGAAAGCATTAACATTCTTGTGGTTTTCTCCTGATTTAGTTAGAGGTTAAAAGACACATTTGAAAATAACTTTCTGTAACTTCATTGGTGTCAAACTGTGGATCTGTGATGCTACATGAAAGGACATGTATCAGGCAGAACACAGTCAGTAAACCCAAAGAACTGCCTGTGGATTGCAGAAATTGTGTTGTCAAGTCACATATATGTTGCTGCTCTTCAATAGTATGAGCAGCAACTTAATGTTGGTCTCGGTATGAAACTCTTTAGATAAATCTGCTGCTGCTGTGTTTGACACTACAGAAGCAGAGGCTTTCTGTTGACAAGCAGGATGTTAGGTTGACCTTTGACCTTCTAAACACCTAAAACCTGTTGATTTATGCATGTTGTGTTTACATCAAGTATTGAGAAAGTATTTTAAATGTGTATATGAATAGTTTACACATTTAAAATTCAACTGAAGAAGGATAAAACAACATCCAGTCACATGGAACATATAGAAAATAAATAAAAAAACTGCAGTGTAGTCTCCATTTCTTAGAGTTTAGGAGCCACAAACAAGTCTTCAATCCAACTGCCAAACCAAACTGGATGATCGAGGAGACTGAGAGCCCGGCGGACATTAAAGGAGCAGTATTATGTAAATGGAAAAAACATTTCCATTTATTGTCTAATATAACAACATGCTATAAAAGTCAAAGGGAGGCACTGTAATTCATCATTGAGAAAATTATAACCTTTTCACTCATGGAAACAATCCAGAAAGTCTTTGAAAAAGCCTCTTCACCCAACCAACACTTTCATTTTCTTTCCTTACAGCGATCGACCCGTCCATTCATCTTCTTATCTTACCTTTCCCTTTCTTATCACTCTTCACATCATTCTATTCAATCTGTCCTATGTTTCCTCTCAACTTTTTTAATCAGTGTCAGGAGAGTCCACAGTTTGTTTTGTTTTTTTTGTTCTTTTTAAATCAAAATAGGTTCTAAAACCCTAAATCTACACTGGTTCAGGAGACGGCTGCATTGGCTCTATTAAAACGAAAGAATTGGATTTGTTTTCCAGAACCAGAGAATTTCCTCATGTTAACAGGGCAGTGTTATGTTTTTTTCTAGGCACATAGTCTCATTTCATAGCACAATCAACCAACTGTGGTACCTCCAGTTGTTATAAAAATGTCAAATTAAAAGAAATCTGACTTTGTAATTTAACACCTTGAAATTGGGTCTTAGTCTCTTTAAGAAGCTCCTGCTGTTTCTGAAGCTCCGCCTTCAGGAAGTCATCACAACATGGCTCCTCTATTAACCCTTAAATAATGTTATTACCAGGGTTTTACTGAGAAATAGCTTCTACTATAATGAACTCAGCAGGTCCACCAGGTGTTTGCTAATTGCTGCTGGCTAGTCTGAAGGAGCTGAGTGGGGAAGTCAGCAGCTCTGTGAAGCAGAAGCTTGAAAACTGCAGCCCTGAGGAGGGGCTGCGTCTTGAAGGTGGAGCTAGGGCTACCCCGGCGTTTGGCACAGTTGAATGGTCGCCGTGGAGATTAAAGGATTTCTTTTTTATCATTCATGAAAGAATCATGAAAGAATGTTTTTAACGTAATACTGCCGCTTCAGCACTAGAAAAAAATCTCTTCAAATAAGAAATAAACACAAAGTACTAATCTTTAGTTCTTTACAATTCTGAACTACGTTTGGCATCCATCACAAATGCCAGTGAAGCTGGTGGTTGTAATGTGGAGTAATTGTGACAATAAGGGCTTATGGATACTTTTGGAAGAATTATAGAGGCAGGAACTCTTAAGTATTTGAAATCTCATCAATGTCAGTTTTAACAAAGTTGGGATTTTAACCGCAGAGCGATTCTGTTGAGACTTTAGCACCTAATTAACAAGAGCTTTAGCACCACTCAGAGTAAATGGGGCTTTTCGATATAAATGCAGTAAAAAAAAGAAAAGCTTTGGTTTGAGTCAAAGTACATTCTGTTTTACTTTTGGATAAAAATGTCAACTATTCCCTGACGCCCTTTGTTTTTGCGCTCTGTTATCCAGATACGGGGTCTAGAATGAGAACCCAGACAAACGACCAGAGAAAACATTCAGGAGGAGGACAGAACAAAGCTTGGACATTAAATAACAGGAATCACAGCTTCAAAGTTAAACTGCCAGGGCAGAACAAGACAAACGCAGGCGGACAGACATACGCGTGAGGTTGACATGATGAAAACAGTATTGGAGTGACTGGGTGTTGAAGAGATAAATGCTTTGTGACATGATGGACAGAGAATGTGGAGCTACAGCAGCAAAACACACACAAGACTTTAAACATTTCTTTTTAAATCAAAAATGCTTTCTCTAAATGCCCAGTTTATAGTAATGTTTTGTGATTTATGCACTCAGACTCTGCTAATATTCCCTGTTTACTTGAATCACCGGCAAAAAATCAATATTTTGTATTTATTTATTTGTTGTTGTTCTCTGCAAGCTCAACTTCAACCTCTAAGTTTGGTTTCACTGGTAAAAAAAAAAGGAGGTTGTATTTCAGACACTTATCAAGATCTTTAATTATTTGGTTTCCTTGTTGTTTCTTATTGAGCAAAAATTAGAATAAATTGAAGGCAACAATTTGAGGGAGGGAATTTTATTTTCTGAGTGTGAAAATAAGTGCTCTAGCTGCAAAACTGAAAATCTTCTATCTTGATTAAAAAAATGTATATCAACACCTTTTATCTTAAATGTGCCTTATTATGCTTCCTTGAACAGGCTAGGATAGGTGTATGGGCGATATAAGATATTTTTATTACATTACATTTTATTACATAAAATCATTCTTAGATAAAGAGTATGCTAAGTTCTGCCTATGTTGAGCTCCTTTCAGAATGAGCCGTTGAATGGTGTCTTGTCACTTTAAATTCAAATAAGCTGCTGCTCGCCACGCCCCTGAAGCTCAAGACGTAAAAATAGCTGCAAACAGATGTGCAACTGTACAACAGTATTTTAAATATTTTTTGAAAAGCAGAAGTGGAGGATCCTGCACAACCAACAAGAATGCAGTAAGAAGTGGTTTCTGGATGGTAAGTCGACAACAAAACACTTGTCTTTTCTAGCAGCCGTTGTACACCACATCCAGCTAGGTAATCTGCTCGGCTCGGGTTGCTAAGTAACGGGACTAGGTTTCTTTGAAGCTCCTGATTTGTGACATTGCATTCAAGGTTTTTTACAGGGCTTGTTTTCCTGACACCAAAAAACATTAACTTATTGGCAAAAAATGTCACGATGGTTTAAGAGCTTGGACTATTAGAAGCAATAGAAACAAATTTGGAATAATATGTTCCCTTCAAGTCAAACCAAAGAATATATATATTTAAGTCTGAATAATCAACAATTGTTTATACAGTACATATAATATATAATATATATATATATATATATATATATATATATATAGGTGGTGGAGAATGACCGAGCTAAGATCCTGTGGGACTTCCAGATCCAGACAGACAAGATGGTAATGGCGAACCAACCGGACATAGTGGTGGTGGATAAAGAACAGAGGAAAGCCGTCGTGGTGGATGTAGCTATACCAAGTGACTACAACATCAGGAAAAAGGAGCATGAGAAACTGGAGAAATACCAGGGCCTCATTGAGGAACTGGAAAAGGCCTGGAAGGTGAAGACCACAGTGGTGCCTGTGGTCATTGGGGCCCTCGGGCAGTCACTCCCAAACTGGAGCAGTGGCTAAAACAGATCCCAGGAACAACATCAGACATCTCAGTCCTGTAAAGGTGCAGTACTAGACACAGCCAAGGTACTGCGCAGAACCCTCAAGCTCCCAGGCCTCTGGTAGAGGACCCGAGCTCAGAGGATGAAAGAGAGAGAGAGAGACCACCCGCAGAGGGTGAGAAGGGAACTTATATATATATATATATGCAAATATAAGGCAAAAAAACCTCCTTACAATAACATTTTACGTATGAAGGTGTATAACAGTAAAAGAGGGAGAGCAGAAGATACAGAATGAAAGATTCTAACCAGATAAGACATCTGCAACGAAGGACACTGAGAAACTGCTGATGCGGTTTGTACAACTTACTTTGCACTTTCCACTTAAAAGTGATTTTTCAAACTCGGATTTCCTGACACCCACACTCTGACCGTTGAGACGTTTGTAGAGTAACACGGCTCAGCGTGTAGATCAACTCCGCCTTCCCTTACCGCCTTGGCACGTCATTTTCCTTTCCTCATCGATACTTCGAGCCGTAGTGGTCAAACTCGTTCTGTCTTCTTTCCCACTAATGTATGCGCCACTCGTTTCTCGGCCACCTGTCACCATCCCATCTTTATCCGTCCCTTCAGTCCACAAGCGTGTCTGCTCTCCTTAATGTCACGCTGTGTAAATGCATGAACATGATTAAACAGTGCATGTGTGGAATTGAAGTGTGTGTGTGTGTGTGTGTGTGTGTGTGTGTGTGTGTCACCTCACATCTGCGTCCCTGTTAATGACTTTGACAACATGAGGAAGACGGTTTGTACATCTTGACCTCGGACAAACACTCGACGTTCTTAAAGAACCTTTGCATGTCAATAGGGATCTAATTACTGAAGTATCCGCCTGGTTTTAATTATGTTGACTGTCAATTTGAAAGGAAATTTGAAAGAAAATCAAAAAGCCATTAGAATGTATACAAGGGTTAAAGATATTTCACAGTCTGCTGATTGTTTAGGTTCACGAAAGCTAAGTTTTATTAGCGGTATGGGTCATTGAGAGTCCAACTGATTTTCAGCCAAGGATTTTACCTTGTGGGCTGAACAACACCGATGTGGAACAAGCAACAAAAAATACCCAGTATAGCAACCTGCATGCAATTAATCTGAACATTTTTACGTGTCAATATGACAAAATGTAGATTAATCAAACTGCCTGTTGTTTCAGCAACACAAGAGTTCAAAGTGCCTTTCACAATAAAAACATAATACAGTCACGAAATGTGAGACAAGCGATGGACATTTCTTTTGGTCAAATGGCATCATCAAAATTATCAAACACAGATATTTTTGGTCCACGTTCCACTTAGCAAAGGTGGGTTTTAAGCCTTGATTTCATTTTTTTT
Source organism: Poecilia picta (assembly GCA_033032245.1). Classification (NCBI taxonomy): domain Eukaryota; kingdom Metazoa; phylum Chordata; class Actinopteri; order Cyprinodontiformes; family Poeciliidae; genus Poecilia; species Poecilia picta. The sequence goes on from CM065362.1 coordinate 28,266,775, forward strand.
CTCAATAAAAAACAAAGAATATTTACCCCGTTTATTTCCACTTCCAACTTAATTGCTCTTTTGTGTGTTCATTATAAAATGCAATGAAATTGGTGATTTTATTGTGAGACACAAAAAAGTCCAAGAGGCATGAATAATTTATCAGAGTTCAGTCCCAATAACATAACAATGCTTTCAGCGACCTGATGCGTTCAGACGCTCCATCGCTCCTTCATTGCTACTCTGTCACTTAACTATTTAACAACAACTTCTGACCACCAGTTTTGTTGTCTGGCAAAAACATTTCCATCGGCTCCCTGGAGGATTTGTCTGCACACAGGACAACACCGTATTCTTGTTAAGCGGTGAGGTACCGAACTAAAACGTCAGATTTCTTTAAAAAAGAAAAAAATGGATCCACTCTCAGTAGTTTGCTCCTTTTTTTCTTTCTTTCTCAAAGAAATCAGAATGAAATGTGGCAGCTGAAGGCACTGAAAGGTTCCATCATAATGTGTTGCATTATGCATTTAGAGAGAGTTACATTTACAGCAGTGCAGGCTTTTTATGGCAAATTTAAAACTACAATCAGCTTTTTTACGTCTTTTTTTTTCCTCGACTCTTTCTTTCCTAAACATGTTTTTGAACCATTAGGCCATCTTTTCTTTACAGTAAAACTAAAACTGATTTTACTTTTTGTGACCAAACGGTGCTTTTGTTAAGCTCCAGCCTAGAGAGCTGTGAGTGTAATAATAACTGGTAACCATTATTTTTATTGGAAACACTGGCAATCTTGGTTCATAGTGTGAAATAAAAGCAATGAGGGGTTTCACTTTTTTTTCTAATGTAACTTTTTTGATCACTTGTAGTAACTGCAACGCAGGTATTGTAAAAAAAAAAAAAGGTCAGAATCAAAACTGAAATGAAATCAGCTTAAGTGTAAACAGTTATGGGTGAAATCAAATCAATTTTTGTCATGTTGGATTTCAGTTTCTTGACCCACATGCAAGTTCACACGACAATACTCGGGATCACTGTTCAATGAGAGTTTTAATAAGTTTCAAAGCACGGTTAGATAGTGCTCCGGGAGATCTGAAGGCAGGTCAGCTCTGGTTCTGTTCAGAGAAGGGAGAGGTTAGTAGGGACCGGAGAGGAGAGATCTGGATGGGTTCAGAGGGGGGGGGGGGGGGGGGACCGCTTACTGTTGTTTCGGATGCTCTGACCAACGAGTGGGACCATCGAGCGTTGACTGGCTGCTCCACTGCTTCTTAAAAAGGCCTTCCAGGCAATCACTGGAATCAGCCACCGGTGCGCCAACCTGTCAGAATTCTCCCCCGAAGATCCTCTATAGGAAAGATCGCTCACACTAACCCGAATCCTAACAATTTTAGGTCAAGCAGGATTACTAAATATATTTCTCTTTGGCAAATGTTGCTGAATGGCCTTTCTTCTAAACACTATGACACACAAGGAAGCTAATGCTAAAACTATTTTCAAAGGCAAATATATATTTATAAGTTACAATGTTATTCATCTGACCTTTCCTATAAGTGTTTTTTACGTAAGTTGAGAAGGTCCAAGGAAGGACGTAATCCTTAGATAACAAAAACATCATAAATAAACTATTATTTAAAATATGGCACTAATCTGGCCTGTTGTTCCAGATGTGTCCTCTGAACTTCTCATATCGTTGCTATCTGACACAGGATGACCGAAGGGTCAGCATTTAACCAAGGTGAGAGTTCATCCATCCGAACGGCTGTACGTCTCAAACTTTGACCGAGACGGCCAGCTGACGCGACGCCCACACGATGACGTTCTACTTGAACCTGGCGGGCTTTCAGACCAATTAGTGTCACATCACTTCTGAAACCAAAGGTGTCCCCGTTCCCGATGCTCGCGCGCTGATGCGGGCAGGCATGAATAAGGACGCGCGCGCTCATCCCTAATCCCCCCATCCCATCTGTTGCATGGCCTCTGTCAGCTAAATGTCACCTAATAACATCATAAGCTTGTCAACCTTTCCCCTTTTGTCTCACATACACGGATGAACACACACACTTGATCTGGCACACGTAAAGCACTGCGTGTGACACCTCCTGCCTTGTCCTTTTTTGTTGTCTCTTCCACTCGTCAGATTTTTTTTGTCCCTAATTGCTCTCCTTCCCTTTCCGATACCTATTAAATCCTTGTCATTTTCTTCCCAAGTAGTTACAATCTATTTCCAATATAGTCTCTTTCAGATTCAACCTTAACTCTGTCTTGTCCACAGATCTTCCTCTTGTGTTTCCTCTCACTTTTCACCAATCCTCTACTCCTTTTTCCTGTCCAGGTTCACTTTGGTGAAGAGCACAGTTTCTTGAGTGTTTAGCTGAAGTGACAGGGAGGGCTTATTCACACCACCCCCTGTCCTTTCCCAGTTCCATCACGTTGTTCACACATGTGCCAATGCGTCGACCACAAGGGATATTCTGGAGTTAAACTCCTGAGACTACATTTAAAAATTCTATTGCAAATGTTCTCAATAACGGTGTTTCCATCAATGATTGTTAATGTTCATTTGGAAGTAATGGACTAGAAAAGGTTAATGGAAACAACAATGTTCAAAACAACAAAATTTTGCAAAAAAATTGTTTTTACACTTAGTCTATGTGGTTTTTGGCTTTTCAGAAAAGAGTTAATGCACTGAAGTGGAAATGGTGACTCATTTGCAGAAGAAGTTCTGGCATAGCGAACACTCACATGACTGATGACCTGTTTCCGCTACTAGTCCATATTTATTTTGCTGGTTTCATACCTGGGGGTGTGTCCAGACAACAATGGTGGCCAGGGCAGAGCACCAAAATATAGGCGCTCACTGCACCCACTGCTGCAGGAGACAGAGGGGGTGGAGCTTAGCTAGATAGCAAGATATCTGTTGATACCTACATACCAAGATATATACCTAGCTAAATACTAACATGTTTAGATAGCTAGCACTTTATCTAAACATGTCTAGCTAGCTAGATATCAAGATGTATACGTAGCTAAATACTAAGATATTTAGATAGCTAGCACTGTAGCTAGCTAGCACTGTAGCTAGCTATCTAAATACCAAGCTATCTAAATAGCTTGGTGTCTTGCTAGCTATTGAGGGAGGGAGGGTGGGTGAGTAGGTATGTAGGTAATAATTAATTACGAGGATATCAACAAGGATTAGGGAGGGGAAGACTTGATTTACAACAACCTAACAGACAGAAGAACACTGATATTAAAAGTATCAAGGAGGGGACTGAATTATGCTGCCAGCATAATTCACTTCATGATTTACACTGTCATGAAGTGAATTGCTGCCTTAAAAATTGGGAAACGGAGAGAGAGATACAGCAGAATGAAACTCAGTCCCTCAGTGGAACAGGACATATATGGCTGTTGTTGCAAATGTGTCAGTGAGCTTTACTGACATCACCATTTAAAATATAGCAATATTCACCAATACAAATTAACATATATGTACCGTAAACAGAAAAAAAGTACCTCACTACCTAGTTCACTTCAGTATTCTAGGATGTGTAGCTCTATAGTTCCAGCCTTGGCCTCATGGAAGCATTTCAGCTGTAACTCGTAAAGCGAGCTATATTACAGTCAGTCAGTGGATACATGCAAGGTGACAGTCGTCTTTAGAGCTGAGATTTTAAAATTCTCTGACTCGTTCTGAGCTTTTAATTACAAAAACAGTCGAGCCTCTCATGTGATTTTTTAAGGGACAGAAACAGCAGCAGATGCATTAATATCAATAAAAGATTTACTAGGACTGTTGAAGTTTCCACTGGGGATTTTTTCAGTGATGTGATCTTGGTTTTACTCACTTATTAAAATATCAGAATAACAATATAAAAGCTTCTTCTGCAAATCATTTAATTAAGTTGTCAGATTCAGTTCTGATGACAAAATTAGAATGCAACCAAGGTAACAGTGATGACACACTGCTTTATTAGGAACTCACTTTTTGTTCTACTTAGATCTGAATGAATATCATCAAATATCATCAAATAAATCCTGAAATATATCCCTCTGAAAATTAATCTGTCTTTTATCAAAGTCACAGTTTAAGTTAATTTAATTCATTTTGAGTTGAATCTCTGAAAAAAAAAAACAAAGGAAGCAGAGTACACTTCAATCTGGAATATCCAGCATGCATTTATTACTCATCCATCAATCCATTGCCATCCACTCAATGGAAAAAAGGTCGCATGGGTAAAAAATACAGTACGTTGGCACTTCTGAGTTCATTCTGGGGAACACAGAGTCTGAAGGGACATGTAGTCCTTCCATCGAGTTCTGGTTTAACCCTACAGTCTCGTACCAGTGGGTCCTGGATGATGGAGCTCTTCACCATGTCTCTGAGTCTGAATCCGCCCACCCTACAGACGAATTTCAATTTGACCCCTTGTGCCTGGGATCTCATTCTTACAATCATGGTCTGTATCTCATGACCAGATGTGAGGGTAAAAATTTAGTCAAGAGCTTGTCAGATAGCTCTTGACTATCTACACAGAGAAACTAGCTGTGTTCTAAATTATAGAGAACTATAAGCTAAGTTTATTTTAATTCAACTTAGTGTAATGTGTTTCAGTAGAACTATCCTACATAAGAGATTACGCTAATTGAACTATGGATATAATTTGGAGTGAATTTCCTTATTTAAAACACCATTAATGTTATCTAATATTGAACATATGGTTAAGTTTTTACAACTAAGTTATTTTATTTTCTTAACATGAACTATTGGACCATAATATATGAGAGCAGGACCTTCTTTGTTGCAGACAAAGCTTCAGTCAATCTGTTGTTGTTCTGTTAAGACTATTAAAAGTTATTCTACTGATCCTCCCAACCAAAACTCCTGAACAACACAAGATCCTTCAAATGAATGACTTCCGATACCACGCCAGCAGTCCCATTTTTTACCATTCAACAACCAAAAGACTCATCAGCTGACCTGCAAACCACTCCAACTCATTGGAGTGATATGCCAACATAACCAGATAAAAAATAAAACCCGACACCACAAACGGAATCGGTAACTAGGTCAGGTCAACCCACATTGGCCGGTTGATTCTCAAGTCCCAAAGGACAGTATCACTTCTTCCGCCTGACTGTTTTCATCACCACCAGGTCTGCAGAACATGGCCCACTGTGATTCCATGTCTCCAAGTTAACTCTGGATGTGAGAGGAATTCTCCCTGAGGTGTGAGCTGAGAATCACCTGATCAGGATCCTCCACCAAACACTCTCAGCCCTCCTCCATCGTCCTTCGTTTGGGTTGACCTGGTCTGTGCAGCAACCTCTCTACCACCAGATCCAACTCAGAGAAAACAACATGCATGCTAGCAATTGTGAAATCTAAATTTGCTAAAGAAAAAATGAAACCCACGCATCATTTTCTGATTTATGTTCTACTGTGACAGAGACAAACTAGACGTTTTCTTGTGTAAGTGGATTCCTCTTCATTTTTTAGTCAAAAGCCTGCAGGAAACTCAACATGGATTTCAGAAGAGATGAGAGGAGACATAAAGTCATCTCATGTTCAGCATTAAATTACACATCCCTGTATATAAACTGGATCCATTTGTCTTATGCGGTGCTTTGAAAAGATTCATTTTACGACTCGGCGTATAAATTGAAGTGCAAGGAAGTGAAGTGAAATGAAGTGGGCAACAATTACATCCCTGTAGAAATCCCAAGGTAAAACACATAATACTTGCATAAAAACATGGTACTGAGATGCTATGGCAACACCTTAAACAGACCATTAATGTTCAGAAACCATCCAATGTGAATACTAAAGCAATTCCAAAGTGATGAAAAAAAATAAGAGCTCATTACCATTTATTACAAATATTTGATGGGAGTTACTGTTGCCAAGGTACAACCAGTCGCTAGGTTTAATGATAATTTTATTTCCACATTGGATCAGTTTGGTTTGTATTTTCCATTTTCTCCTATATTTGTCTTCTATACGAAATATTGTAATGTGACCTTTAGGAGATTTTTTGCTTTGTTTTGGAAATTCCATTTAATTTTATTCAAATTGTCCATGGCGTGTTGTCTGAGGGTCTATGGCAATTTCCATAGACCCTCATCACCCTCACGACTGATGCCCAAAAGGCATCAGTTAAATCACCAAATGCCAAATATATTTGTTTAAAAACTGCATTTCTAAAATTACAAACACAAGTAATGCTGTGTGGCACTGAATCTGAGACTGAGAATCATCAATTTGTTGAGTCTTTCTAGAGATGAGTGTCTCTTCGAACGATTGTCCAATGGACTCTGCAGAACGTCTTTCAAGAAGTTCGTCTTGAACACGCAAACGAAAGAAACTCCCACCGTTGTTCAGCCCTGCATGAAGACCAGCAAAACAGTCAATGAGACTCTGAATACATTTTAAAGGCATCCTGCCTAAGCTCAAATCTGCGTTTTAAACCAACACAGGCCATAAAAGTTTCATTAAATGCTTCCAGGGCTTGACAAACTGAACAGAGTGTCTTATTCTGTCCGCTGGGGGGGAAAGCAGAAAGCAGGGGTACAGAAAAAAAACATACATGAAGGATGATGACAGGATGCAAAAAAGGGGGGAAAGCTTAAGGGAGACAAAAGCGGAAAGACGACCGTAGCAAAAGATAATCATTGTTAAGAAATCTGGTGAGGGAGCTACGGGAGGAACAGCGAGTGGATACAGAAAACATAATTATGTCACTGGAGGCAGATCGGAGGAGTTGGGATTTACAGAGGCCAGCTGCATGTCGGTTCACAGGCTGTCTGATTTCATTACTCACTTTTGACTACTCTTATTTTTTCTCGTGTTTCGTATTCAGTTTTCTTTTTTTCGTAGACGAAGCCATCTGCCTCGGTTAAAACGAGAGACGGGCCAAACGGAAAACAGCAAAAAGACAGAGATTCAAGGAGGGGAAAGGGTCATTCATCTCTCAGTGATTAAAAGTTTGGAAGCAGGGCAGCAGTTACAGACTTTCACTGTTCATGAGAGCAAGATGGGAAATTAATTTCAGTTTATTTGATTTTTTTGGTTTATGGTCCCATTTTGGAGCTCACAAAGGCTGCAGAAACACAGCAAACAATTAGTCACAATCATTACTAATGTAGGATGTGTGTGATCTACAACCCAGGTCAACAGAAAAGAAAAAAAATGTGTAAAGAAGTGTAAATGTGAACATGATTCAAATTTACCTCACCAGACAAGGCGATATTAAAACAGATGATGTTACGTTCACGGGAAAGGTGAGAGGTAACGCTTAGCCGTGTGTTTGGGAAAACTAAGAATTCCCATTCTCTAAAAAAGATGCTAACTCAGTAGCTAACCTAAAACAATTAAGTCTCTGGTCCTGAATCAAATGCCTGAATTAGCTCCTCAGTATGTAGTAGAGGTCTGCGCAGTGCTGCTAATGACCCGACTATTTGGGTCGAAGCAGAGACACATGTAAAAGTTGCAGATCTCTGTCCTAAAACTTCACAGTTGGTCCTCCACCGCCCAATGCACCAAAGGTCTGGCTGTAGGGAAGAAAACAAATTGCAGGAGGACTCCTATTCTCCTGATGACCCGTCATAGTCGGTACAAGTCAAGTCAGTCTCCTTGTGTTTTTCCTTCTCAAGTACTCGATGGATGTTTTAGAGCAGTGGTGCCCAACGTCGGTCCTGGAGGGCCGGCATCCTGCATGTTTTAGTTCGCTCCCTGGTTTAACGCACCTGGATCCAATGATGGCTCATTAGAGGCCTAAGAAGAACAATGACAAGGTGAAAAGGTTGTTACTACCACCAGGGACAGAACTAAAACGTGCCACTCAAGAACACCACTGTGTTAGAGCTTTTCCTGGAGCTTTTCTTGAACTCGTTGTCTCCTGTGCTTTGAGGTTGAAGGAGAAACTCTGATCCATCCTCTGTGATCAAATTAGTCAGTCAAGTTTAGTTGTGTAGCACATTTCAACAACAAAGCAGTACAAAGTTCTTTACATCATCAAAACAGAAGTTCGGAAAAACTAACAGTTTTTTAAAGTCAATTCTCTCAGTAGAAGGACTTTAAGCCTGGGGTGATGTTCTCTGTCTTCCTGGTTTTAGTGAGAACACCAGCAGCAGCATTCTGGATCAGCTACAACTGAATGAATTTTTAATCAGATCTGTGAAGACACTGTTGCAGTAATCAAGATAAACATGGATGAGTTTCTCCAGATGATCTGGATGAGACATTAGTCCTTTCATTGTAGAAATGTTGTTCAGGTGATCCACTTTGTAACCATATTTATGTGTCTCTGAAGGTTCAGGTCAGAGTCCATCACTACACCCAGGTTTTGTACCTTTAGTTTCCAGCTGTACTGACAGAAGCTGTCTAGATCTAGATAGTTTCTCTTTAGGTACAGAAATAATTACTGAATATTTCCCAGTCAGACATTCTCTGTTACCATCACCTTTTCAGGTTTTTTGTGTTGGATTTTGCTTTACAGTAAAGAGCATCGTATTTGCTGTTCTTGTTTCATATTTTTCTTTGATCTATTTCCTTTTTTTTGTGTCTTTTGCTCCCTCACACTCCAGGTCCTCGTTTATTAATCATCACAACCTCCCTGTTTCACTAAGCATTCCCTCAGTGAATATCTTCCTACTGGTTTTCAGCTCTGCTTGTCAGATCGCTGTTAGCTTAAGTTATTTTTACCTTCGCAACAAATAATTAACAAATGAGTGTGGATCACATCAGAGCTTCCCAAGAGGCTGACCAATGCTCTCCCAAATAAGGACAAGGCCCAAAGAATTTTGCTCAGTTTTTCCTCCGGCTACGTTTTCATTACCATTCAGCAGGCGCTGCCTCACACCCAGACTGACACCTTTTTTTTTATTTATTTTTTTTTACAAGTTTGCAGGATTTCCATGCTTCTTTTTTGTGTGACCAAAGCAACCTGCCGGTCTGATCCGGCAGAGGCTCACAGACTGAACCAAGCTAAAAACAGAGCTGTCCGTCATCTGGGAGAAGAGATGAAACTCTGAGGAAAGACGACCAAAGTCAGTCCAGAAGTCGTGACGTTGCGATCGCAACTATTGATGCGATTATTTGAAGATTTTGCACAAATTTCCACCACTCATCACAACTTTTACGTAAATCTGGTCATTCACATCAACATTTCCTGTATTTTCTTCCTTTCTGACCAGTCGCTGCAGTTTGGCTGAATTTTAACCAATCTCTTTTATTCTCGTTATAATTTAACTTCCTGTTTCACAATGTCTCTTGAAAGGCTGAGTCCTTACAAAAAACCCCATGAAAATCACATGTGAAAGCACATTTTCACATGTGATCACATCTGGAAATGTGTGAATCACGTGAAAATGTGTGATCCCCATGTGATCACATATGATCCCCATGTGATCACATGATTCCCATGGGATACATGTTTTCACATGTGCATCACATGTGATTTCTATGTGTATGCACATGTAATTTCCATGTGATACACATGTAACATATTTGTAAAAATAATATGCTTTAATATATATCAATGTAAATGTATTGTGGCCAATAAGGTCAATGCGCTAGTTTTCTCAGAAGATCGATACGAACTCATGAAGGAGCAGACAGACTAAGTTAGAGTCTCAGGCCAGTTAATTATAAGGTGCTTGGTCCAGGTCACGGGCTGACAAAGGTCAGATCAGAGTGGGGACAAAATTGTTCATTGGCTGCAAGGAGCCTCCTACCAGCCTGGCAGGAGAAGCAGAAGTCTTCGCACACCAAAAACTGCAACCTTTCTTGGGCTCTAAGCCTGGACTTTCAGCTCACCACCAAAACCTGACCAGATCTTCAGTTTATATCTCACACAAACGGGTTTTTTTCATTTCATCTCGGCTCATAGTAGTTGGCTCCTGCAGCTCTGCTCCTCCACACGCGTCCAAATCTTTCATACTTCCCTGCTCCAGCTAATATGCCTAGAAATGCTGCAGTAGCACATGTGACCCTGATACTGAACAACGATTGGCTGTTCGGTAGTCTCGCGAGAATCGCTGATTACATATTAGAACTATAGCGAGATTTGAGACAGAAAGGAGATGAGTGGAAAAACCAGAGAATGAGGGAATGGAAGGTAAAATTCGCACCCGGGTAACACACATGTGATTCGAATTTCATTACATTTTTTGTAAGGGAATGTAGATAGTTATCAGCCTTTCCTGTATACTTGCTTTTGTATTAAAGTGTTAAATGGACCTTCACTTCCTCCTTTGACATATTTTCTTTAAAAAAAAAACATGGAGGACATATGGAAGACCAATACTGAAATACGTAAAAGTGAACAAAGTATATAAATGACCTCATAAAGAAATTGCACCTCACATCTGTGTGTGTGTGTGCGTTCGTTCGTGCATGTGTGTCTTGGATTTTGTTTTGTACTATTATTTTCTTGGTATTTCACTGAAAATTTTATAACATTTTTTTCATCAAACTTAATTTTATTTATTCTGTCATTTAAAAATATCTGATGTAATTATTGTGAAGCACTTTGGTCAGTTATTATTATTATAAATAATAATTAATTATTATAAATAATCCTAACTAATAAATGAACTTTAGTATACTTTTCATTTGTCTAGTTAAGTTAGTTTGTATATTTTGTTAGGCCATCCTGTTTTTATTCTAACTTTGTGTTTTGCATAAAATAGGTCATGTTTGTATTGTTATCTGCTTTAGGACAACTAACGAAAATTATCTTTTGTGCCAACTCTGTCATATTTACATACATTTTTATTTCTGTTGCTTAATATGCATTGTCCAATTTCTGATAAACAAATTAAAAATGATTTCAGTGTTAGAAAAAAATCAAATGGAATTACATTACAGATTGGTGTCAGTGTTTACTTGTCTGATTTATTCTATTGTTCACATATAACATTTCAAAAATATGAAATGTAAATATATGTTGTACATGCATAAAATATACACAGTCCAGTCACATTAATGTGACCACCACGTACTTTCCACTTCAGAGTTAAATAACCAATCACAGAAGGCAGGTGGCAGCACAGTGCAGTTGAGCGTATATAAAGGGTGTGTGTGGGCTTCGGAAAACATTTCAATCGTTGGCGTAATGCAGAAACGAAGCGATTTATCCGACGTCCAAAAGGGCATGATCATTGGCTTTCGGGCCAAGGGTGGAAGCATTTCCGAAACGGCTGAGTTTGTGAACTGTTCGCGTGCCGCCGTGGTAAAAGTGTACCGTGCATGGCAAAATGGGACTGTCCAAAATCAACGACGTGGCAAATGTGGTGCACCACGGGCCATAGATGACAGAGGCGAACGACGGTTGCGGAGATGCGTTCGGGCAGATAGACGGGCTACCGTTGAGCAACTGACCACTAAAATGAACCAAGGGGCTACCACAAGTGTCTCCCAAACCACTATTCAGCGAACATTGCTGCGTCTGGGCCTCCGAAGCGGACGCCTGGTTCGTGCACCTATGCTGACTGGTGTTCATCGACGACGAAGGCTAGAATTTGCACGCCAGTACAGCAGCTGGACGTCCACTGAGTGGCGACAGGTAGCGTTTTCAGATGAATCGCGTTTTATGCTCCATCGGACAGATGGACGTTGGCGTATAAGGCGTGAAACCTCTGAAAGGAACCACCCTGCAACCATTGCAGGAACGGTCCAAGCTGGAGGCGGGAGCATTATGGTCTGGGGAATGTTTTCCTGGCATTCTCTGGGTTCACTGATTATTGTGGAAGGCACGATGGATCAATACAAGTACGCATCTGTCCTTGCGGACCATGTCCACCCCTACATGCGCATTGTTTTTCCTCAGGATGATGGCATCTTCCAGCAGGACAATGCGAGGTGCCATACAGCTGCCAGTGTACGTGCGTGGTTCGAAGAGCACCAGGATGAGTTTACCGTCCTCCCCTGGCCAGCAAACTCACCTGACTTAAACCCAATCGAGCATCTGTGGGACCATCTCGATCGAGTTGTTCGCGCCATGGATCCTCAACCGCGTAATCTAGCGCAGCTGGCCACGGCATTAGAGTCGGCATGGCTCAACATCCCAGAGAAGACCTTCAGGGACCTAAGTGACTCTCTTCCTGCACGTCTCGTAGCAGTTCGCTCTGCGAAAGGTGGTTATTCTGGCTTTTGACAGATGGTCACATTAATGTGACTGGACTGTGTACCTTAAATGTGTAACAATAATAATACATTTAAGTAATTAAAAATATTGATAAATGTAATATAGGTATGACAGTCAGTCTAATATTAACATGTGAAAACAATTATATGGTGCACATGTGAGAATTATGAGATCACAAGATGTAAAGAACATTGAACACATGAACAAAATACTTGACCACATGTGGAAATGTGACCCACATGTGAACAATCACAACCGCATATGGGAAATGGGAATCACATGTGAAAACGTGATTTTCATGTGATTTTTTTCGTGGATAATGTGAAACAGATGTGGAAAATGGGAACCACATGACTCACATGTGATTTTCATGTGATTTTTTTTTGTAGTAGAAAGGAAAACCTGTGACAGCAAGACATTTTCCATTTATTTTTGCAAAAAAAATAATTTGAGATGTGTGTAGGATTTGGTTCATGTTAAAGAGGCAGTATTATGAATAAAATAAGTAGTCTTAAGGATTTTGTTGGCTGATTTTTGATCCATCGGTTAGGATTTCCCATCGTTTCAATTACACAGAAAAAGCTGGAAGACATACGTTCTGTCTATTGTTTACGTTTCCACACCTTACAGAACAAACGTGTTCAAGTCATTTACAACCCATCAAATATGGAGCAGCAGCACCATTTCTTTGGGATCATTCTTTACTCTATTTTTATGCTAACGTGTAAAATTATTAAACCAAAATTATTTCTTTGTAGCTCTTCTCCAAGCAGGCAAAATTTCTTGTCACAATTATACAGCAGCAGTAGCAAATGTTTGTAAGTTTGTAAGTTTTTTTTTTGGGGGGGGGCGGGGGGAGGGGGTGTTTGCTTCTTTTTTCTTCTCTGCTCTGCTTCATGCTGTCAGGGTTGCTTGGCAACATGAGTTACGCTGAGGTGGGGTGGGGACAGTTGGTGAAGGCTAGACCTGTCCGAATCCACAGATATTTTTCTTCCGGTCTTAGTTTATTCCCGGCCTTCTAAGAACATATGAGGTTATGAATGCTTGAATCTCAAAACAGGAGGTCATATCCAAGCATCTCTTTGATTGTTAGCACCGTGTTGGACAAATATTTTGACAATGGAGAAGATTGCATTCACCACCATGTTTTTAGCGATTACCTTTGGCGCAGGATATTTGGTCGCCAAAGGAGGGAGGAAACTTTGTAATAAGCTACTTCCTGGGGTGACGTTTGATATTAGTAGCTATAGGGATGAGTCCATAGAGTACGATGAATTTGACTCTTACCTTTTCAACCCTAAAAGATCGGCCTCTGCTCTGATGATGGCGGCATTAGAAGAATGGAGTCATCAAAAGAAATTTGTCATAGGGAATGATTTCTCTAATGAAAGCGCCACCTATCTACTCTGATGATGGCGGCATTAAATCACTGAACCCATCAAAAGAAATCTGTCCCAGGGGACGATTTGGGCAATCTTTCGTCAGAGGAAGTGTTTCCTCTGAAGAGACCTTAACTTGTGCGCTGCATCCCTACCATGTTCGACATCTCATCATACCAGAATTTGCCGCCAAAAGAGCTTACAGGGCTAAACATCAGACCAAACGTCACTCTAGAAAGTCTTGCTGTTTGTTATCTTGAATGACAACATGTTACAACATGGCTGATATTGAGACGAAAATCAGCGTCTGACTCCATAACAACCAGCGGCCAATCAGCTGCTGGTTCTAAGCAGAAACGCTTGGGGCGGGTTAACAGTTACTACGACGACAACAATGGACGACATGGATTTAATTTTGCTGCTCATACAATTAATTAAATTCCGCCAACAAGCTGCCCTCAGAAGACAAAATGCTGAACGACTTCTACGTATTGCAAGGAGAAATACGGAAGAAAAATACCACTCGTTACAAAATACAGTGAGAGCCAGCTGTCAACGGGAAATCAACGTCTGACTCCATAACAAGAAACTCGTTCTCCCTGTTACACCCACAGCGGCACGAGAGCGCCCCCACTGGCAAGAAGATATATGCACATGACAAATACGTCTATGTACAATAAAAATTAATAAAAAAATAAGGCAAAAGACAAGACCAATTCTGATTGAAAGATAGGGGTGTATTCATCTCTTTTTTACTGTTTCTCAACACACTACATTACCATGGACATGAAAAACATAAAGTGGTAAGTTTATTTTAGATTTAAGATTGCAATAAGCTTATTTCCTTCTGTAATGTACAGTATATAAATCATATGCATATATGTATGAACGTATCGAGGACTAGCTCAGGTTTATTCGTTTGGCAGACGACAATAAAAAAGTACTATTGTGAATATGACTGAAATAACATGTAAATAATTTTTAAAAATTGATAGATAAAATATGCACATTGAAAATATTCAAATTCAATCAATACAGAAAACAACACTGAAGCTCTAATTGATCATTTGTCTTAATAAAAGTGCATTAAGCTGCTTTTTGAAGAATAGTTAATGCAGTTCATATATATTTACCATGGAGACAAACATTTCTCGACAAAACACAGTAACTGATCTCATTATTGATGTTCAACTGATATTATCAAACCATCTGCATGTTCACGGGGAATCTCTAACAGAAATGTTCTTATTATAATACCTAAAACATATTTTATATTCCTCCATGCCAGAGTTCAGTGGTTCACTGACATGCAGGATCATGATTCCAAAGAACCAGGACTGAAAAATACTAAATAAGAAGGGAATATTCTCATCACAGATGATCAGTTATGGTTCAGTCATTTCTTCTTTTAGCTGCGATTATAAAAGGAGCAAAGATTTCTGTAAGCGCAGGACTGCGCCTGGCTGTTCTGTTGCTACGTGAGCAAACTTGGAGGAAAGCAAAACTAACTTCCACATTTAACAGAAATATCCACTTCATCAATTTTACAGATCACGTGTCTGAAAATTGAACCCTGGTAATAATCAAGGTGGAGAAATCGAGAACGTCTTTAATAACTGCTGAATTACATCTGTGCTCGAATTGATCGTCGGACCACGATGTTCCCAACACAGATTCCCGTTGGTATCCATTTCCTCATGCTTCTAGCTTCTAGTTGGAGTAAGTCTGTGCTCCGCCTTACGGCCCTCGAATCAGCTACGATCAGGACGCCGACGTTACGAGTCGGCTTCAACCGTGGGCGAGCGATCGTCCTGATCCGTGATGTTGGTTTGAGACGACCAGCAGGACAACGGGTTCTACGCCGAGAGATGATGGATCAATAATCATCTGGATATTTGTCTCATTTTGTCCCTCATCGTTCCTTCAAACACACAGGTTCCTGTTTCACCACTTTCACCCCTCCTTCATTCTGATAGCACTGAAAAGCAAAGCATGCAGCTGTTCTCGTACAGTTTCTCCGTTCCAGACTTTTCGTCTTCCTTTTGCACCAGAGTAACTTTCTAACTCAGAAATCTCAAGACCACATTCCTCCTCCTCCTGTCACTCTGTGTGAGTCAGTCACTTTGGAAACACAAGGTTGTCCTAATCGGCCTGATTGCCGGTGTGTGTATGTTGTGTATGCATGCGTGTGTGTGCGTGTGTGTACGCCCTGAAACACACCAGGATCCATCCATGACTCAGACTGATGTCACTTTGGAGCCAAAGAAGAAAGGCTTTGTCTCCATGATGAGGTGGGGTTTAACATGTGGATGAACGTGTGTGTTGGTGTGTGTGCATGTGAATGCCAGCATGCATCGTGTGTGAAAGTACTCATCACTCTCTGTGTTACAAGGGCCTTCAGGCGTTAGAAGTTTGTGTGGGGGTAAATGTTAGGCTGTTGTCCATCCAGTAGACCTCAGGCTGAGATTCCATTAACTCTAAAATTGTACAAATTGAAATGGAAACAGATTTGCTTAATGGAAACACAGCAATTTCAAAAAACAATTATATTTTTTGGTAAAAAAAAAAAAAAGGTTTTGCTCTAGGATGATGTGGTTTTCACGTCACATTCTTTCCTGGTCACACAAGTCGTGATCAACAGCAGGATGTTACTACTGGCAGAAACGCAGAAGATGACGACAGGAAGTGATGGAAAATTTTTAAAGACTTCAAACTTATTCACGCATGATTTTAATTTCATTTCTTATGTAATGGAAACATTAGAATTGTGACTTTGTATTTTTTTTTTCAACATTACTAAAATATCAACAAGGTTTTGAGCACATTTGTCCTGGAAGCACAGCTACTGTTGATGTTTAGGCGAGAAAATCTTTCTCAGGGAGAAAATCTGCCACATTTTGATCTATAAAATATTCAGTCATAAATATCATAGTCACTTTTGTTTCAAGGCTATATTCAGACATGCTGCTAAAATGACACAAAGAGCCACGATGTGTATGTGCAGTTTATACAAGACTGGACAGCACATCAAGTGAAATATGTCTAGACTCAGCCTGGTGTCACTTTCATTTTCAGCCAATTGGATGAACTCTAACTTCCCTTTATTTCATCTATGTCTCAGAATATTAGAATATGGTGAAAAATATCAATACTTGTTATTTCAGAAAGTGAAACTCTTAAATTATGTAGATTCATCATACACTGAGTGAAATATATCAACCCTTTATTTATTGTAGTTTTCATTACTATTGCTTTCAAATAATAAAAATCCCAAATTACGTTTCTCTGTTTAAGTTTTACTGTGTAATAAGTAGATAAAAGACTATTTTAAACAGAAAAGTCTGCTCATTTACTGTGAAAGAAGGGAAATATTGGAAACCTATGTAATCACACCCTAATCAGCTAATTAACTCAAATTATCTGCAAAGGTTTCCTAACCCTCCACATTGTCTCTAAGTCTGGGTCAGTTGGACCCTGTCATATCAGGACTGATGGCCGGACAGACGTCCACAACACAGCCACTGAAGTCACAAAAGCCTGAAAAATAAATGTCACTTGAAGATCATTGGGGGGGAAATGTCCAAATGAGTTTTTACCATTAAAGAAATCACTTCAGACTTAGAAACTTTGTGTTGGTTGGTCATGTTGGTTGGCTTGTTTGTCCAACTTGCTGAACAAAAAAGCAGGACGCGCTAGCTTAAGCTTTATTATGAGGATTTGATTTGGTGAACTGTTATCTGCTTTGGAGCAGGGTCTATTATCCTGCTGTCTGACTCAGTTATTGATTATTTTTGGCCATTTTTTTCTCCAAACAACTATTTTTACTTTTTTTGAGTCTCAGTGACAGAAACTACCCAGGAGCCTCAGCTGGTTCAGCTTTCTTGGACCACTGCAGATTGGGATCAGCTGTAGAGATTCTGTGACCCTAGAAATTTGTCAAACGCTTACAGTTTTCCTTCTTCCAAGACTTAACTTTTGATAACAAAATGTTTGCTTGATACCTCATATATTCCACCCACTACCAGGAGCCTTGATGAATGACAATAATCAACGTGGCTCACTTCACAAGTCAGCGAATGTAACACCCGATTTATGTAGATATTGTGTTGTTTTTATGCAATTAACAATTAATTCTTGCAGACATGACACTTTTGTTCTGCGGTTCAATACGAAAGGAAACCCAAACAAACCACTGACTTTCCTCACAAAATGCCAGTTTAAAACAAAAAAACAAAAACATTTTTCTACAATCAATTTCTCTAATAGGATTAATCATGCAATAAGAAAATATATCAGTTAAAACAAATTTTGCAGTTTTAAGAAGGCTATCTCCAACAACCACTGGAACAAATTATGGGTTTGGAAAGAGTCAATATAAATATATACAACATTTTTACAAGTTTTTAAATATATATATATATATATATATATATATATATATATATATATATATATATATATATATATATATATATATATATATTATATAATGCTCTTAGAGAGCATTCTTGGTCTAGTACTGTTCTAAAATAGGAAAATGGTATGAGTCAAATAATCTGCCAATGGAACTAGTGATTTTTCATCAATATAAAAAAGTTATTGACTTAAAAAATATCTTTCTGAAAAGTTACTTATAAATTAGTTTTGTCTTATTTCAAGTGTATATTTGCACTAGAAACTAGATCAAAAATAACTGGTAAGATTTAGTGTTTAGCAGTGAATCTGTAACTGAAAAACAATAAAACAATAAAAGCAGGGCAGAACGGATTAAAACAGGAAATTAAGAGGAATTAATGCTATTTATTACATGTGTGCCTTGCAGTCAAATGGTTCCCTTTCAGTCTGATATAAAGCATGAAGCGTCAGGATGCCAGACAGTGAGCCTTTCACCTGACGCTGCAGGGAGAGCAGCGGCCGTCCGCTCCGTCTCTCTGTGTGTTCATCTCCTGTCAGTGTGTTCTCACTCCCAGTATCAGCACCTATCTGCAGCCTGGTAGCAGACAAATTACACCTTTAACATCCGAGCTCCTTTGTAAACATCATTACTCCACATCTCAATGCCCTTCAGTGTTCGGTCTCGCTGTCAGGGAGCGGAAGGTTTCATGAGCTTTTTATTTTACTTTTTTATTTTTTATGTGACCATGTGACAGCTGCCCCTGTTATTACACAGAGTTGTTGAATGGCAACTGCTTTCTGTTCATTCTTAAAATTAGCTTACATATTAATCGGTGGATAGTTTAGATTTTCACTTTTGATTTATATTATTTTCACTAGCTTAACTGTTTCACTAGCTAACTATTTTCAGTGCACACATTTAGTTAACTTTATTTGTTAGTTTGTTGTATTTTGATAGTGATCCTATTAATTTCTTCTTTTCTTTATATGGGCGACAAACTTCCTCAGCTGGTTATACATTTGTTTGCTGGGGAGGAAATTTGGTTATTTCTTTTGTTTAATTTGAATATTTGTTTAGTTTTCTTCTTTTTGGCAGTTAGTTTGGTTTTAATAGTATTTGTTTAATTTAAAAATAACTTGCTGCAAGTTGATTTGTTGATTTTGCTTCATTGTTTTTTGCGTTCTGGCTGTTTGTTTTTAGCATAGAGCTCAGCCGCCAGTAATGACCTGTTGATACTGTTGCACAGCATGCTTGCACAATATTATACCGACGGATTTTGCGGCTTGCTTCATTTTAATGAGGTAATGAGTGAAGACAGAAGATAATAAGGCAGAAATGAGCTCAAAGGTCAAAAAACATGTGAAATAGTCAGAATCTGTTTGATGAAAACAAAAGAGAAACAGCAATACATGGTGTCGCTTGTAAAATGATGGTATATTAGCACTCGGGATAGAGTCAGTGAGTCAGCATCTCTGTGAATTTCTGTTTGCTTTCCATCTGTCACAGCTGGTGACGGTTGATAACAACACTAAGGACACGTTGACCAAACGCCAAGCAGGATATTCTGACAGAACGTGGGAAAAGGCACGGCTTTGAATCGATTAATTATTCAGTCTGTGTTGCAGGAAGTTTTTGCCAATCTGGGATTGATAATAATTTTACTTGGCATCACTGTCATTGGAACAAGACCAGTGACCACTGTCAAAGAAGTGGTCAGTGACAGAAGAGACAGGAGGAGACTTCACCTACTCTGTTAAACTACCATGGTTTTTTTTTCTTTTTATAATCTGTTTTTGATCGGCACTAATAACCTTTTACCAATTTTCTGACAGCAGGCTGATAGGAATAGGGCAGATATGCAGCAAAGGTACCGTGACTGGGAATCGAACCTGGGACCAACACAATGAGGACCACAGCCTCTGCACACCCACTACGCCACCTGACGCCTCACTACCATGTTTTCTAGTCTTCCATCCATTGTATTCTGCTTAGCCAAGATTTGGGTGTTGGGGAAACAGATCCAGTACTGACCTCCTGGCGTCCTGTTTTCCACTGACATCCTCCAGCTCATTTTGCGGGATCAAAAGTTGCTCCCATGTCCGACTGGATATAAAGTCCTTCCAGCAAGTTTTAAGTCTCCACCCTTTGAACGTGCCTGAAATACCTCCAAAAGCGAAGAGGACATGAGGAATCCTAATGTCTGAACCACCTCAACTGCAGAGAAGCTGCATCTCTGTTTTGAGTCACTCTATTCCTAAGGTCCAACCACGTTCTGGAGCAGTGGTCATCAAGGGCCAGTGTCCTGCAACTCACTGTATTCAATATCAGTTCATCAGTGGAGCTTGACTGCATGCTAGTGAGGCAGTTTCACCACTACATTTGAGTATGTAGGTTAAGGGACACAACTAAATGTTGCAGGACCGTCGTTCAGTTTGAAACCATTGCTCTGGAGGAAGCTCGTTTCTGTAGGACTAGAAGGTTAAACAACGTTTTGGAAATATTGTCCCTGTTTCACAGCTCTCAGTTCAAACTCTTGAGCGAGACAGGGGAGTGAGGTTTTGGCAGCACACGTAGAAGAAGGTTGCAGAAGCAGAAAGTAAATGATTATCTGACAAAGGTGGTTTCCAAGGCTTTCCTCTTTGGAGACTCTGATCTCTCTTGTCAAGAATACTTGAATTAGAGATACAGGTAGGAGAAAGCGTTCATTTACTGGGGACTGTCTTACCCACGGCATCGTACAACAAAAACTCTATACGGTGGTATAAAAATAGTGTAAAAATAGTGGCGAAGCCTTGGTGAGTAGAAACTCTGGTGGTTAGACAAGCTTGTTAACATTAGTAACAAAATGGTCTGATTTCACCAGGGGAAAGCAAATAATCCTTTAATCGGTTAAACAGTTCAGGTGGACAACAGAACAGCCAGCAGGGTTCCAATATCAATAAGGTAGTGATTGAAATCTAGTGATCTGATCGAAAGTAGAGGCCACAGTCAAGAGGTAAGAAACGGGTTCATGATCAGGATAGCAGACATAAATGATAACAAAAACTGAAGTTCAGCTATCCTACTGCTATATTTCTGTCATTTAATCATTTGCATCCCTTATTAATGAAATATTTAACTCCATGTATTCTCGTTGTGGCTGAATAACCTTTCCAGACTGAGTGGTGGCAGTATTTCTTTGTTAGCATCATTGCTTTCCTACTGTGGCCTTTATTTCACCTGAATCCTCTAGTAAAGCAAAGCGCCAAAACCATCGCATTAATAGAGCCGTTCACACATCCTGATGAACAGCAGCTCCTCTTATCCATCCAGGGCTGCAGTTACCTAAGATAACTTATGAACTTAAGTAAAACCTTATTGGGAACAAACAGAGGAAACAGAGGGACTCAAGTGAAAATGCCAAGCAAATGTCATAAAGCTGAAATATCACAGCTCAGTTTTTTTGCTTTTTTTTTTTTTCGAGTCGGATATAAAAACAAGCCACCAGGTGATGAAGGATGTGCGATCTATTAGTGTGAGGGACGTTATCGGTCCCTGAAGTGGAGGCGAGAAGCCTGCAGTTTATTAATATGGATGAGGCTTGTTTACTCCTTGTAGCTCTAATTCACTCTCATTTACACAATTACACACATAAACAGGCTCTCTCATCTATCTGTCACTTCAGATCGTTTGAAAGATTAGTCTCCTCCCTCGTCCTCCACTCGGGCTTTGCTTAGTGGAGCTTCTGAACAGCTGTACCACCGTTTATTATGTCAGCTATGAAGATGATAATTAGCTGTAAAATATAAAAATGAAAAAAAAGAACAGCAACAGAGATCTTGTTCACCACATACACCGCCTTTTTACTCATTAATTATCTTGCCCAATATTTAATCTTGGATCAGTTTAGAATTAAGAACTGAAAACATTTTTGAAACAAAAAATGAAAGTTACAGCTATTAAATTTAATAGGAGAGTAATATTTTCTGTGAAATTTGAACACAACTTAAAAAACCAGAGTGAGGATCCGTCTAAAATGGCCGCTGTAATCGGAGTTATAGCGACTTCCAGAACTGCTCAAAACTCTTTTCACATTTTTTTTCTTACATTATGTCACATACAAGCAAAAACAATGTATTATGTTGGGATGCTACATGGTAGATTAACATAAGAACATGTAAAATACCATACTAAGGCAAAATGTAAAACAAAACATCATTGCTTCCACAACTTTTTACAAATCTGAAAAATGTCACAATAATTTTTAAGTTCTGTGTATTCTGATGCTCCTACATAAAATCTAGACTAATTAATTACTTTTCAGAAGTCGCCTAGTCGTACTTTCAGCTGCTTTCACACTTGCCACATTTGCTGGCATTTTAAAAAGTATCTGTTACACAGGTCTAAACGTGGATAAACTAGACTAATGGGGAGTTCACAGTATCCTGATGCATAGTGGCTGGTTAAGTTACTTTTTCCACAACCTCTCTTGCACATTTTTAAAGTATAAAAGGTAAAAAAAACATTGGAAGTCTCAGCTGAATCAACTAGGAATTAAATAAAACTGTTAGATGAGTGCCCTCAATTGGTCATATAAGCTTAGGCTAATTAATCAAAATAAAGGCTGCCCAAAGTTTCACTTTTACTTCCAGTCATCCTGCGTCCCTGCAAGTGAGTAAAGAGTCTCAGCATAGTGCAGTGCAAAATTAAGAGCTGCTCTAATTGGGTCATTGCTCTGATATTGCAGAGCATCTGTATTGTTTCTGTTGTAGTGATGAGGTGTAGATGATGTGTGACAGTTCAGGTGCTCATTTTTTCAACGGTGTGACACACCAAGACACAAGGAAGAAGCAACTGCTCGGTCCGAACCTTTATCTACGTGCAATGACCTAGTCAAAGTCAAGAGCTTTATACTGATGGTGCCGGTGTGTGTGGCTGCTCGTCTGTCATTCTTATGTTTATACTGTTTCTGACTTGTGTCATCTACGGAACTGAGTCCCTGCTGGTGTATGATCGCTAGACACTACTGGACCTCCAACCTTTGGTCCAGGATATGACGTTATTTGATGTTGCTGGCCAACAACAATTGCCCCCGCTTCTGTCGGAAGATTCTGAGTCACCTGTTCCGGGTTCCTGCGCTGCTTTTCACAAGCGGAGACGTCGTGGTAGACGAAGCGGCCGACTGGTGAAGCTGAAGTTTTATCTGACGATCTGTTCTGCTTTTACCCGATCACCGCATCGCACTTCTTGGATCCCGTTGATGTCTGCTTGGTGCCCGTGGTCGGCGTTCAAGCCCCTCTACACCGCCGCCCTTGTCCTTCTAGGCTCAACATGCGCCGACAGTGTCTCCAAAACCTGAGACCGCTGTGTTGGGTTTCCTGACCTGTCGAAGCCCAGGATCCGGTTCCTGTCAGGATTGGCTTGATAAACATCAGGTGGCTTGCGAATAAAACTTTTATTCTTTGGGACTTTTTAGTTACCAAAACCTGGATTTTCTGTGTGTGACTGAGAAGTGGCTGAGTGTTGGTGAGTCCAGTGCTCTATCTGAGCTTTTACCTGCAGATTGTTCTTATTTTAATTCACCACGGGCTTCAGGGAGAGGGGGAGGTATAGTATGGTATGGTAAGAATCTGGGACATGTCTTCAAATTTGTTATATGATTGAGCTTTAACCAACTTTGCTACAAATAGTCTGGAGCAAAGCTGGTGGAGACGTAGCCTGTCTTTTAAAGATTCCAACTGCAGTGAAATGTAGCTCTGAAATCAGAAGTACACCAAACTTATCAGCTCTTCAGTCAGGTTTCCATCCATCCATTTTCTTGACACCCTTGTCCCTTGGTGGGGTCGGGAGGGTTGCTGGTTCCTCTCCAGCTAACATTCCGGGCGAGAGGCGGGGTCACTCTGGACAGGTCGCCAGTCTGTCGCAGGGCAACACAGAGACACACAGGACAAACAACCATGCACACCTAGGACAATTTGGAGAGAGAGTCATGTTTTTGGACTGTGGGAGGAAACCGGAGTACCTGGAGAAAACCCGCACATGCACAGGGAGAACATGCAAACTCCTTGCAGAAAGGCCGGGGCCGGGAATCGAACCCAGAACCTTCTTGCTGCAAGGCAACCGCTCTACCAACTGCGCCACTGTGCAGCCTAGGTTTTCTGTCATATTTTGGGTAATTACATAAAATCCTAATGAAATAAACTGAATTCTGTAGTTGTTAAGAAGCTGGAGGATGATGAAAACCTTCTGCAAGGAGCTACATCTGTCAGAACTGAGCCGTTACTCGCACGGTAATTTTTGCACTGCAGTGATTACAGTACATTCAAATTTATGAAGTGCCCTAATATTCACAATAACGAGAAACAAATTACCCTTCAAGCCTCTGTGACTGAAGAACAGACAACACACACCGCTACACACACATTCAAACAAAACAACCAAGTCCATGGGAAAAGCAAGACAAGCTCCAAGCTGTCAGAGTGTGTGTGTGTGTGTGTGTGTGTGTGTGTGTGTGTGTGTGTGTGTGTGTGTGTGTGTGTGTGTGTGTGTGTGTGTGTGTGTGTGAATGAGACAGACTTTCTTCTTAATTAGCAACCTACTCTGATGACATCAGGCAGGGCTCAAACTGCGCTGGGTCGCTCCTAGTTTGTGAGCGTTAAAGAGCCTCGTTTGATTTTCCTCCTTCGTGACACGTCTGAGAGTTGAAAACCGTCCCTAATCATTTGTGAGGCTCACACCCTCATCCTCACCATCACCATCACCGCCATTACCGCCAGGAACCCGGCACGCGCCGGCAGAGCACGCGACGCAAGACGTTTGTGACACGTGCTGACGGATTGCACAACAGCTCGAGATGAAGCGAAAAGTAAAAATAATAATAATAATAATTTTCTCGGTTTGTTAGCGTGTTGTTGATCAGACGCTTCGTTACGGCACAACACGGACAGAACCCGAGGCCGCACGCTGTTGAACAGCCAGGAAATTGCTTTTGTGGGATTATTGCATGTTCCCGTAAATGAGATCGGCGAAGTGCAGAGAAATTACAGTTCCTTGAAACCGGTTGGTGAAATAAGGGGAGATGGTTCTTTATTATGCTAGGATCGGCTGAAACCAGAAATTAATATACACTGAATTAAAACACAAACAACTTTTTTTTAACCTTCTCACATTAAATCAAGACTGTTTTAGGGAGAGAGAGCGTTCTTTGAATTCAAACATTTATAGCTAGGGCTTTGAGAAAGCCCTTATGATGGTGTCGTTTTTATATAAGCTTCTTCAACATTTACCTTAGATTGAGTAACACAAGGCAAGCCCTCAGACTCAAAATGCCAAGCAATAATGTGGCTCGTTGCTAATTATGTATTTTTGTTGGCGCTGTCCTCACCCCGTCTCACTCACACTCCAAGAAAGCGCGCATGAAAATGTCTGCAAAATCTTCAGCAATACAATTCAGCTCCATAAATCACGGAGAATATATTTGTAAAACAACTTTTCAAGTCCGAAGTCACTTCAAAGACACTTATTCAACCTTTTATCGCCACTTAGAAAGGAAGCACAAAGAAAGGTAAGCTATGTACAAGTGATGTTAGTAAAACTAGCTAGCTAACGTTAGTAATCTGCCTCTGAACCAAATTTCTTTATTTGGCTCCCAGACAAGAAAATTCAGTCAATATTAGCCACACATGTTGTGTTGGCTACCTTGTACAGTAAACACTATATGTTTTAGGGAACTAGTTTCCTTTTCTTTTCAGCTGTTTGCCACCTAGCTTGGAGCACAAGCTAACATTACCTCATATTAGCGTGGGGCACTGTTCTTAGTCTTGACTTGATCTTGGATTAGGTGGTCTTCACTACAATACTGAGTTGTAACATGGATAAGTTTAATAAAATCATGTGGGGGTGTTTTGATACAAGATGAACTGGTCCATTTGACCAAACGGCATCATGACGAAGGAATATCCTGTTCAAACGTATAAACAACATCTTTACAGTTTACTCACTTTTCATACACAGATTATTTCTGTTTGGCCAACAGAGACTGAAAGCAGGTGATAGATTTTTTTTTAATTGGTGGATTTTAAATTCATTCATGGTTTGTAAAGGAGGCTGTTCTCCATCTGGTCAAAACGCTGCAAGCGACTAAAAATTCATGATATACGGATATCAATTTGTGCCCTCTTTGAAGGCGGCTGTAGAAAAGGTCAGTTCAGTGAGTAGATCATGCCGGGCTGGGCTTTAGTCCAAGTGGAGGATTCCTACGTCCATGATTTATTGATCTGGAAGGGCAACTTTAAATAGCAACATTGTAGCAACATTGCTCTGAAAAATCAGCAGCAGCGTTGCCATGTCGGATTGACGCACCTTCGCTCTAGGCCAGCAATGTGAGAAACTGACCAGGTTATGGTGAGCTCTGGTACAGCTAAGTTGAGTCTAATGCACAGTCTACTTGACACTCAACATTAAATTCAAAACTACTTTATTAATCATAGAGGGAAAAGCATTCCCATAAGACAGGATGCTCCGCAATTTTATTTATTTCTTCAAGAATCCTTTTTTTTCCTAGTCCAAAGTTACTTGGTAAGATTTTGTGTTTTTGCAGTCTGCATCTCAAGGACAAGGAACACTCTTTTGAAGACTGCATTTTGGATATGCAGTTTAAGGAAGAGGCCTGGCTGGACGGACTTACTGCTGGATAGAAGAATGGATGAGCATTTCTGCTTGTGGAAAGGCAAATGCTTTAATTATAAACTGAAAAGTAGCTTTTTCTGTCACCCTCTCTGGTACATCTGACAGGTTCAGTTCTGGTCATCAGGCTGTTTTTCTTCTTCTTTTTTCACCTTCGACAAGAATGCTCATCAGTAAAGCTGTAACCGTATTACACAACAGTCGACAGATGGTCGTCTGAGATGGATCCCAAACATTATTATTGTAACCATTTACTTTGGCTGAGCTCCAGACTGGCTGGCCAGTGTTCATTATTTCAGAGTTGGGTCACTGAAATAATGAACACTTCAGACATGAGTTTTATTTGGAAGGTTGTTCCTGGGTTTCAGAGATTTTGTTTGCCATGTTTGAATTATTTTGTACTGCTTTTCCCTCCCATTAGTTTCCCCACAGTCGTCCTTGTTTCCTGCTTCTCACAACTCCGTTGTCAGATGCAGGTGTTGGCGTACAGTTACGTGTCCGACCTGTTGCCTGTTGTTTTTCTGTTGCAGTCGTTTTCACCATCTTGTTTCCAGCCAGGGTTATATCCGAGTTTCTCTAGGACCGTTCTGAGTTTTCACTTGTTTTCATTGAAATGTTCGAATCGCCTGACATTCTGTCTGAGTTCTGTGTCCGCTACAAACGCAATTCATGACAGCTGTGTGATAAAACGTACCATGGTTCAAATGGTCTGAGGATGGTTTTAGCACGTAGCTGCAAATTGTTAAAAGGCGATGGAATGATTCCCCTCCAGAATGATTGATATTAGGAGAAAGACCACAGACTGTAGAAGAAATGCTCAGATTATGCAGTTGTATATACTGTAAATATGAACATTTATCAGATCAAAACAAGAAGAGATGAACTGTATTTTCTTTCAGTAAAAGGAAGAAAAAAGCCCTTTAGCTTTTTTCGAAGTGCGCCCTCTGTCCAGTGCGTTTCCCCTCTGGACAGATTCTGGCCAAGAAAGAGTTCATCTAAATTTAGTTCAGTAGCCTGTGCATTGCCAGGACTGCTTTTTGGAGAAAACAATGGAATATAAATTTACAGGTGGATTTTACATACAGTTTAGAAGAGTGTGCTTGTAAGTTTCTTGAAGTTGACAGAGTAGAAACAGTTTGATAATTTTATTTATGTGTCTTACACTGTCCCACAGCGACACCTCTGGTCTGAAGGAGTAACAGCGAGTGATAGAAACATGTCAATGCTCATATTCGGCCTTTATCAGCTTGTAAACGCAACAGTCATTATATAGGACAAAACGTGAAAAGGTTCAAAATAATCCTTCAGGACAATATACTAAAGCTTTGGACTTGTAAACTTGAATGCTGTTGAGAAACCTGAACGGTGTCGGCTATTTCTCCGACCTCAAAGTGTCTGTCTGTGTCTAAGCGGCGCTGCTAGAGCTGCTGCTCCATCTACTGTCGTTATTTAGTTACTTAACTCTGTAAAGAGATACAGAATAAAAAGAACAGAATGAGGCCATTACGCTGCAGTAAGGAGCTAGTAATGGACTATAAAAGAGCTGTAAAATCCACAAGCTCAATCTCCAAGGCCAAGTCATGCACACACACACACACACCTGTTGTATCTTTATTTGAAGTCAATTGCCTTGTAAAGTGTCATAGATCAAATGATGAGCAGGTATAAAAACATGTACAGAGGAGCAATTGAACTTAAATACCCCACACAAAGTCACCTACCAGGGTAGTACTGGCTGTCAAGTGAGGATTAAAATTGATTTTCACTCAAAGTAATGTTACTTGCGCATAGACGACAATGAGCCCAGAAATATAAATTGGAATCTAGTTTGAAACAGAGAACAAACCACATATGCGCTCTGTCACTGATGTCCACCATTGATTCAAGAGACCTTGGAGATGGGTGAGGAGATTTGAGCCGAAGAACAAACCTTCATTTGTTCTTCACAGCAAAGAATAATGAATCTTTGTTGATAGCATTACATTCTTTAGATCAATCAGTTCTAGCTATCCATCAATTCATCCATCCATCCATCTGTCAATCAATCAATCAATCAATCCATCAATCAATCCATTCATCTGTCTATCATTCCATCCATCCATCCATCCAACCATGATGAGGTTGCAGAAGGCCAGACATCCCTGTAACTACAGTGCATTTTCAGCAGTATAATTAAGACTATCCAATCTGAATCTAGCTACTCTTCTGATTAATGACAGGCTGGGATCTGTAACTGAGCGATTGTCTAATGAGACGGTGGCTACTTGCGTGCATTAGCTTTGAAGAAGTTGGTGAGTAACATGTTTAGATTGGTCACCCATTGGATTGCCTTTTCCCTTCACTGCCCACTAGCACAGATAAGCTAGCGTTTTCATTGGATTTGCAGGGATTAGCCTCAGTTAGGTTGGAAGCTCCCAAGTAGATGCTAACTTCAACATTGTTAGCTAACAATTAGCCTGTTGCGATATTGTCACAGTACCTGCAGACTGTTCATATCATATCTGTTAATCTGTAGAGCAATATTTTGAGTGAGCAGTAAGAATAAAACTGTGACAAACAGCGTAAAATCGTTGGGGACTTCTTCAATAATTCTATTTTAAAATGTTGTCAAAGGTCCAACAAGCAGTCTTTATTAGCAGACTCATAAAAAACAGTAACTTAGGAACTACTTTATTCCTTATAATTGAACATAGTCCACAGGTTATCAAACTTACATTTAAATGAATTGTGTAAGACATACAGCAACTGGATAGGACTTTGCAACTTTGACTGAGAACAGATCTTATGATGTTTTAACATTGGGAGATTTCTTGGCCCATTACTACCCTGGTCCAAAACCTGGAAGACATGGTGAAGATGGTTTCAGCATAAGGAACTGGGTTTATATGCCATTGGTGACATCCAGGATTATCTCGAAAGGAT
Organism: Poecilia picta; assembly: GCA_033032245.1. Lineage (NCBI taxonomy): Eukaryota > Metazoa > Chordata > Actinopteri > Cyprinodontiformes > Poeciliidae > Poecilia > Poecilia picta. The sequence goes on from CM065362.1 coordinate 28,296,261, forward strand.
ATGCATCAAACAGCATCAACAGTAGAAATTTACAATTGCTATTTTTTTATCTGCCAAGAACAACAAGAAATGTTCTGGCACAAATGATGATTGAAAGACCTTCCCGTTTGGACAACTGACTGGTGAATGCACCTCAAACCTGATTGGTCTGACTCAATTTAGCGAAGCGAGATGCCGAACAGCACAAACGCAGCAGAGGTAACCTGACTTTTCATGCACTCCAGTACTAGCCTGTTATCTAAAATCAGGAGGAGTCTGGGACCTTGCTACGTTGTTTTTGTCCCATTTGCTTATCTGGATGCCTGACAGCACAAGTAAACATTTCTTTTAGATTTTGGTTTCGGCATTAATGATTACTGAAGAATATTTACTTTGCAGAGAGCTTATTGATGAATGTTGTTAAGCCACAATTAAATTAGATTCAGTAAGTTTGAGCCTTGCATTTGGAAGAAGGAAAGAACACAAGGAATTTAGAAATGTGCAGAACAAAGGAAAGACTTAAGGACAATGGAAGGAAAGAAAGCAAGAAACCAAGGAAAACGGACAAGAAGAAGGTAGGAAAGAAGGATGTGATTAAGGAAAGAAAGAAAGGAAAACGAGTAAAGTAGGAATAAAAGGAATGGACATAAGACAGGTATGGACGAAAGAAGGATGTAAGTGAGTAAGTTATAGGAAACAAAGTCTTGAGTGCAACTTTTTCCCCTCATACCAGACCAAGGAAATGATTAAATGAAATCAGATACTTTAACAAAATGTCTCGAAGTTGGAATCTAGCCTGAAAGACGTGTTTTCCTGTGACTGTAATCCTATTTACAAAAGTTGCAGCTGCCTCACTTGGGGTAAGTAATACTGGAGCGTTCTGAAAAAAAAAATCAGAAAAAATGTCTACATTTGCACCTTTATCTTCATAACAGAAGCCAAATCACTTGGGAGAGAACGCAGCCACCAGCTGTGAGGAAGAACAAGATGTGACGTAAATCAATGTATAAGTGTCTAATGACTTGCGGCTCCCAGAAACCGCAATTAGAGAGAACATCCCGAATTCCTGTCACCTCTGTGCCACATCTCATCTATGGCCCACAGGCTCAGGCAGTCTGGAACGTGCTGCTCATCATCTTGTCACATAACTTTCTCATCAATCTTTCTGTCTCCCCCTCCTCACCCAAATAATATTATAACAACCCCAGCAGTGAGGTACAGAAAGACAAGAGAACGAGAAAAGAGGGGGGAGAAGTAATTTGGGCCGAAGGCGACACATCAGAAACTAGACACTCAATTTCACTTTCGCAGTAATCTCTGCGTTTCTACCTGTAATCTGTACAGTGAGAGCCGGGCATGAAAAGGAAGGTCTCCCTCTTTTTCTGTAGGGCACAATTCCATCGGTGTGCTTTCGAACAACAGACAGGCTTGCTCAAGTTCGTGTGTGTGTGTATGTGTTTGTGGAGTTAATAAAGCTGATGGCACTTTGAGCTACTGGTTTGATTAAAGAGAGTTACTCCGTCTTTGTGTCCGTCTTTGCTCCCTAATTCTCATTCCGGGCCCCGCTTTCATTTCTCTTCCCTTCTGTGACCGACTCGGGAAGAAAGGATGAAAGGAAAGAGAGGGGAGAGGCGGAGAGAGGAGGGCTGCCGGTTGTTAACCTTTATGAAGATGCCACTTTGTTGATTTCTCTGTGTTTCATCTTACACTCAAGTAATTAAATCCATCAAACGCACACATAGCCACACGGCTTCAGGCACTTCGCCGGCTGCTAATTAAAGCATCTGTTTCTGCCTGATCTCTGCTACTTTGGCCCAGAATGTTTTCCGTTTTCATTCCGCCCCTCCATCGCCCCAAGAATCCGACATTAGCATGTGTGCATTTGATCAGCTACAAGCCGGTGATGCATTTTTATTTGCACTGTGGTTGTGGATTATGTTTGGGAGAGTCAATAAGCATCCTTGCACCCTTTTAAATGCACATCTTCTCTTCCCATAGCTATTGAAGAGGCTCATACTCATCTCTGAGACTTCACTCATATATACAGTACATGTATATCTTTGAGTGTTGTTTTAAACATGCCAAGCCATAGGGGGCAATGTAGTGCAAAGCTAAGACCTATTTCAGCTAATCAGATTGCTTTAAAACATGCACAACTTCCTGTTAGGAATTAAACATGGTGCCAGGAAGTTCATATAGGCTCACCACTGTAAGCTTTCTTGGACCACTTCTGATACTGACTGCTGCCAGTCAGGAACACCCTACAAGAACTTGGGATTTGGAGACACTTTGACCTAGAGGTCTAGCGATCCCAGTCTAGTCCTTGGTAAACTTTCTCAAATCCTTCTCCATTCCTAGGATAATGTGATGAAACAGTTTTTCAGATTTCTTGAATTTTAATACTGACTCTTTTTTTTTTGGAGTTCATTATTATTGTCTGTCAACCTCTGCACGTCAACATGAAGAAAAACAAGAGAGTTGGTTGCTTTTAAAGAAGGTCAAACCACTGTTTTCAGTTTGAACAGCAGGTGGAAACATCAAAACTCCTCTACCACTGTGCCAACGCTTAGGAGACACACAGAGATAAATAAGTCAGAATGTGAAGCCTGTGTGGGCCCTGCAGCAAGGGAGGGTGCTGCTAATACTGAGCCTCAGTGGATGTCGGAATGGGCTGTGAAGCATCAACCTGATGGATCGATCACAGCTGAGGAAAAGATTTGCATCACTCTTCTAAATGGCACAGCTGCAGTGACACATTAGGCCTTTAAATACAGCCCTTACATTGATACTCAGCTAAAGGGTTGCCGTTTAGGTTTCAAACTAAATTGAATCAAGTTGATGGAAGCAGCGGCACTCTGAATGAAGGTCAGTTCTCAGTGTGATACAGTGAAAACAGACATCAATATTAAAAACACGAGAACAACTAAAAGTGCAAAATGCACCTCAAACCCAAGATGCTCTCAGAGATTTTCATCTCATAGGAGGCAAAGTGATCACAAAGGAGCTTGCAATAAAGGTACTTTCCCCTCATAAAGGTCAGGAAGGAAAACAGACACACATAACAAGGTGAAAATTTTTTCGAAGCCTCTATGGCAGAATGACTGGGAGCCCAGCAGTTCAGGAAACATGCAAACCTTACATTTAGATAAGATGAACAACCTGGCAAGACTCATTGGACTCTGTAACCCCTTGTGCACAATTGACCAGGGTGGGGAGACCACAGTGTTACACCCCTTTACAGAACAAGTGATATTCAGTGAAGTTATCTTTCTGTAGTAGGAAGATGGCATAACTGTGTTACTGATTAAAAATAAAATAAATACTTGGAGTGTATTGGCTGACTAGTATAACTCAAACTACACCACAGAGTGATTACTGTACATCCAACTGATGGATGTCAGTGACTACTCTTTTCATCCATTCTTGAATGAACTTACCCTTAACTTTTTCAAATTTTCTCCTCAACCTTGCTTCATTCACTTTTTTTATTCAATTAGCCAACTGCAATGCAGAACATGGACATGTTTGTGAACAGCTGGACGACAGCCAATCAGAGAGGGGATTCTCCCACTATTTCTGATTGGCTTAAACCACTATATGGGAATAGGAGAAATGTCCAGTGTTTGAAACTTTTTTTTTCTTCCTCAAATGACTGGGACTTCAAAATGTTGCTAGGTGCACTACTGAGAAATCCGGTCGTATCCAGAGCCTTCCTCAGAGTGAGACTTCACTGTGAAATAGTGAGAAAGTGGAAAAGAGTGAGACTCACACCAGACGGATCAGAACTGCCAACCCTGTGTTTACATTTCAAGCTCATGCTTTCCAAAGTCCTATAAAGTTGAAAGTTTCTCTTGCAAGATCTAACCTTTCTCATCTCCACCCCCAGGTGGAAATCCATAAATGGCCAAGTGATACCTGCATATGGATTAGGTTTATTGTCAGAAAAAAACAGAACATAATCTGTTTTTCAGTCTGCTGGGCAACATGGTCGAAGCAAACTATCTTTTCTGTCAGAAATCCATAACTCTGCAGGATGTTCTCATCAGCCAATCAGAGAGCATGAATCTCACCAGCGGGCCCCCATGCATTCCTACTCTACTATCCCTGCTTCCCCATGTCCCTCAACGATTTTTTTCCCTCCTCCAGCAACAAGCACATACACACCCTGCCTAGCAGGAGACCTCGGGTTGCCAGATGAAGAGCGCTGTCATTTGTCAGCCGCATCCCAGAGGTAAAATAAGGAGATAGGCACCACAAGTCTGCATCACTGTGTTTGTTTGCGTGAGTGTGTTTGCGTGTGTGTGTGTGTGTGTGTGTGTGTGTGTGTGTGTGTGTGTTGTGTGTGTGTGTGTGTGTGTGTTGGTGTTTGTCGTGTGTGTGTGTGTGTGTGTGTGTGTGTGTGTGTGTGTGTGTGTGTGTGTGTGTGTCAGCTTAATTGGGCATAGCAGAGATGTTGCATGGAATGATCAAAAAATTGATCCAAAACTTTGCTCGATGATTCCTGGCTTGAACTTGAGGCGCAGTGAAGGGAGAGAGATTTGAGCTGCAGCTGAGCAAAGACGGAAAGAGATGCAGCGGAGGAGACACAGATACAAAGGAGACCCTGATTGTAGCTCACGCTGAACGGGTTCACGGTCTCAGGCTGAATACATTTCAATGTATTCATAATCATACTCACTGTGGCCACTGAAACGAGCCCAGTCGAGCTTGGTGTGTGTGTGAATATGTTATCACAGCGCGATCTTTAGTCTCTGGAGAGAAACTGCAGCTGTAAAGCCGCTCTGTATAAAACAACACTGCCATCCAGTGGTGAGATGATGCAATTGCTCATTTCAGGTGACAGCCTCGTTGGAACTTTTCAGTTTCCGTATGTTGACGCTCAACGACAACGCGTGGGGTTGTTTTCTAATATGTGTCTAGTCAATAACCGTCTTACCAATAACGTGAGTTAGAAAATTAAAGAAAGACTTATTTTTATTTTTTATATTTTTATATATTTTTTACAATTGCAATTTCTGTTCAGGGAAAAAATGAGGACACCTACCACATTCATTTTCAGTTTAAATGCCTGAAGCTATATTCAGACTAAAACAATAAGATTTAAACATATTTTCTACGAATTTTGAAGGAGGTGTTTTCCATTTAATCCACACTTTGGTTCACTTTGGTCAATGTCAATGTCAAATTTATTTATATAGCACTTTACAGCAGCATAACTGCACCAAAGTGCTGCACAAGAACAACAACACACATAACAAACGGAGCACAAAACAATACATCAATTAAATGCCAAAGAGTAAAAATAAGTTTTAAGAAGCGATTTAAAATGATCGGGCAGATCTGATCTGGAAAGGCAAGTTATTCCATAAGACAGGAGCAGCAACAGAAAAAACTCCATCTCCTTTCCTCTTTAATCGACTACGAGGAACTGTCAGTAATAACTGATTATTTGATCGTAAGGTTCTGGGCACAGACCGGAGATTTAAAAGGTCCCGAAGATAAGGGGGGGCCAAGCCATTTAAAACTTTAAAAGTTAACAAAAGAATCTTAAAATCTATTCGATAAAAGACAGGCAGCCAGTGTAAAGATGCCAGAGTTGGGCTTATATGGTCCTGCTTCCTGTGAGAAGCTGCTGCGTTCTGGATCATTTGAAGTCGCTGAATCTGCGATTTATCCATCCCTCTATATAAAGAGTTGCAGTAATCCAGACGAGTTGTTATGAAGGCATGGATAAGTCCTTCAAAGTCCTTAAAACCGAAGTAGGATTTAACTTTTGCTAAAAGTTGTTGGTGTTTTTATAAAAGTCCTCACAATTAAAATAGATGTTGTCAGATCTCAAACATGTAATAGACAAAATAGTAAACAATTTCCAACTTACCCTGTTCTGACTCTACAGGCTGATTTTTCTTGAAAATAAATCACAAGATGCTTAAAGAAGATTCCAGAAATCCTGTCGTAGAAAGTCTCCATGACTTAGCGGTCAGGTTGGCCTTTGTAAGCACATTTCTTCACTTCCTGTTTTCAGAGATAAATGAAAGATTGTTTCTTTATAAAGAACTACATTTTAAATTTCCTACTTTATTGGTTTATATTGATATAAACTAGTGTTGGAAAAAGAGATATTAAAAATGTTCCAAAAACTCACCATGCACCAGCCTCATCTATTATTTTGTGATTTCCAGTAACAGTCCCCTCCAGTGACAATCTAATTCAAGAAACTGATTAGCATACGTGAGCTATGGCGTTCATTAGCCTCATTATAGATTCATAACTCTGACTGAAATAGATGAGATTCTTGTAAAGCGGTTCATCCATCCATCCATCCATTTTCCTACACCCTTGTCCCTTAATAGGGTCGGGAGGTGCTGGTGCCTATCTCCAGCTGGCGTTCCGGGCGAGAGGCGGGGTTCGCCCTGGACAGGTCGCCAGTCTGTCACAGGGCGTAAAGCGGTTCAGGATATCTAAAGTCCCAAACACAGGCAGGGTTTGGTTCTCCTTGACACAAACACACCAACACATGGTGGTGCCTGCGATGCTATGGGCCTCTTGAAGTAATTTAGACTATCCTATCATCACATAAGGAGAAATTAATCAAATCTGCTTTGTTCTACAGAAAGCAAAGGAAGAGAATACGAGGCATTCCCATGTGTGTGTATAGTAACATACTAAAAATGCTTTGAGAGTAATTATGGATCACTGAACAAATATGTAGTTGTATAACCTCTGTTTTCACATCTTTGTTGAAGGATTGTGGCCCCTGTTTTTTAGTTCCTCTCCACTTCTTGGTTTTGACTCAGAAACGCTATGATATCAATTCACAAGTTTAAGATTAAGTTAAGGTCTACATGAGTATCTGGTTGTCACATTGAAACACTCATTTGATCCCAGGGTATTTTCTCTGCTGATTAAGTATTTCTAAATATTTAAAAAGATACATAAAAAATATGCCCAACAACATAAAATGAAAAATGTTCATACCATAAAGCCTGAGCCCCTATGCGCCGGTGTACTGCGGTTTTAATTCATTATTTGGTGTTTTCTGGCAAAGACACAGACACGGGGCCCTAAAACCACTCAACAGAGCAATTCTGCTTTCGTCAGTCCGTAACATGCTGCAGCATTTCTCATTGGGCCAGTCCATACCTTCTTTGGTTAATTGTAACCTCTACAATACATGAAGGTCTTACAACATTGAGACATAGCAAGATTGTGCTGTTGATATTTTGGCAGAAATGTCTTCTAAAGCCTTTTCTCTGTTGTCAAGTCTCACTCTAGCTGGTTAATATCCGGTTAGGCTCATTGTGTTCCTCACAACATGGGCAGAATGTTTGAACGTGGGCGGGAACTGTGGTCAACTCTTTGATGGTGCCATGTTGCCCATTTCTATGAAATTTCTCGGTACTTTTGTCCGCTGCCGGTTGCTCTGTCCAGTTGATCCAGTATTCGCTCTTCTCAAAGTGTTGCCTTAGTCATCCAGTGTCGTAAATCCATGAATTAAGTCTGCTGAAAATCAAATCACTTGAGAGCTGAGGTATTTACATAAATAAATAAATAAAACAGTTAAAGCCACACCTGTGAATAAGGGACAGTACTCAAAGGTAACTGTAGAACTTCTTTGATCACTCTGGAGCTAACCATTGGTTGAGTTTGCCATTGTGGCTATTTTTCGGTCCAGTAGGACCAAAGTCTTTCTGAGTTTTGGTTTCCATTTTAAAACTTAGACCATTTTAGCAGAGCATCTTATTGTTTTCTGCCCTTGTTTTGAAATGTTTCCCTCTCCAACTTTTTAATCAAAGTTTTATGGGTTTTTTTGTTGTTTTCACAATGTAAAGCACTTTGAAGTGTTCCTAAAATACACTATGAAATAAATAAACTTGGCTGACTGATTGAAAGGTTGTCGTTTTTCAGAAGAATATCTTGAACTACCCATCCATCCATCCATCCATCCATTTTCTTGACACCCTTGTCCCTTAGTGGGGTCGGGAGGGTTGCTGGTGCCTATCTCCAGCTAACGTTCCGGGCGAGAGGCGGGGTTCACTCTGGACAGGTCGCCAGTCCGTCACATTGAACTACCCACTTTACTCAAATTTTCAGAATTATGAACTATGAATGTCCAGCTTTCGCATTTCTAAAACTAAATCTTAAAAACTTGAAAGGGCATAAATATTTACAACGCAGAAAATGTGTTCACCTAGTAAAAATCATATAACAGTTCTATTTTTTTGCGGGTATAAAAGGAAGGCTTTATCTCAGCAGAATTGTGTTTGCGGGCTGCACAGGATCCTGTGGTTTGGTTTACGCCGCTGGAAAAGTTAAAGAGCATTAAATGAGTTTGGAGCCATAAATTGTTTCAACATGCCAGGGGAGAATTTTTTTCTTTTTTTTTGCCAGGGACAATCAATTTCTGGATGAGGTTTCCAGTCAAGCTACAGTGCTGAGGCCTTCCTGAGTCAGTGTAATGCTGAGTGGGAGGCAGTGAAGGTATATCGACACCTGGGTGTCTGCTTGACTAATGGGGCCACAGCTGAGTGTGGATGGCTTCTATCTGGCTTCCCATCCCATGCTGGAGAAGGTCATCACTCATACAGACGGAGAGAGAGAAAGACGAGGGAATGGAGGAGAAGATGGGCCATGAGGGTGGAGCGCTAGTGACGCAGCACAAATGAGAATCCACAAAGATGTAGACAAAGAAGGTGGATGTAAAAGATTTCATCTGCTTTTGCTTTATCATCACCAATATTTTGTTCGCAATTGATGGCTTTACATGGCTTTTAGCTTATATATATATATATATATATATATATATAACAGTATATATATATATACTGTATATATATATATATATATAATTATAACCACGTTGGATTGGGTTGCTAACTTCATTAAATATTAAAATAATCTGGAAGCAGAATTTTGTCTCAGGTCAGGTTTACTTTGATACAAAAAGTTGTTTGACAATGTGAAACATTTGAATGAGAAAAGAAATCTGTTAGAAGCTACATGTTCTACATGTATTCCTAGAATACATTTTAAATGAATGTTTTATTATGCTGACACTGTGATTCACTGTTGCACAGGTTCAGCTCTGGACCGTTACCGTGACGTTGCCACAGGCAGAGCAGCTTTTTTAGGTTCCACGGTTTTACTTCTTCTTTGTTCTGGTTCAGCAGAAGGTGTAGTGGTCAGTCCCCAGGGTGTGTTTTAAAGTATGCAGCACAGAAAAGAGCAAATATTATTCAGGTTGTAATTTAAAGTCCTGTCGCCGCTCCGGGGGGGAAGGGAATGATTCAGCACAAACGGAGGCCTCAGGTACATAAATAATAAAACATCTACCGCCATGTTAGCAGCTCTGGGACGCCATTCAACACATAAAGTCCCATATTAAAGTGCTTAATACTTTTAATAATCCTGAAACATATCAGAAATTGATTAGTTGAACAGCGAAGGACCAGTTTAATGATCTAGTTTTAATTTTTTCCTTTTCTTTCATAAATATTCAGTGTGCCATTATTCCTGCATTTTACAAAAATTGTATAAAGTTAATTTCTGTCTTCAAAATTCCACACACAAATACAATGTGGGGAAAAGTTTTTGAGTGTCATGTAATGAAAAACAATGATAATCATGGCTGGTATTCTGTCTGTCACCATTAATATAAAACTACTATAAAATTTCGAGACAGTTGATTAGATTAGGATTTTTTTTAAATCAGCACAAGAAAATATACCTAGTTCCGTTTGTGTACAACATGTATACAATACGGGGATTCTAAACAGATGCTCTCTAATCGTCCCGCTGTCCTTAAAGGGGTCGACTGGACGCACATGAGCTTTCTACCCTGTGCGCGGTGCATACCCAACCCCGCGTGCGCTTTCACAAGTTTTTTTTTTCTCCGTTATTTTGGGAACTGACGGGGAAATGAGCACATGAAAATTTAAATGTTGCATGATATGACTATTCCTAAAATAAAAAAAAAGAAATAATAAAAAAAGCAGCATGTATAAAATAGTTTAATTTCAAAACATAATTTATCCAGTAAAAACGTTTAAAACACGTACCGACACATAATGTTTGATCCAAACAGCAAAGAGTTACAGATTCAGAAGCGAAGGTTTCAGACAAGCACATCCTCTTGTCAAAAAGAAAAACATTAAAATAAAACTATGTTAAAAAAAGAAACGGGACCATGAACTTCCAGAACCCTGGAGGGACACGATCCTACGTAGCCTGCTGCTTCCTCCTGGACGCGAGGTCCAAGCCTGTCAGTGCATCCGACCGTCCTGGTCCGGTCCAGGAGTCTGTGGTGACGGTTTCCTCTGAGCTCTCGCGGTTCAGACTGAGAGGAGACGACTGAAGAGGGGAGAACTTGTCATCGGACCCGTCCAGAGGTTCTGCAGAGAGAAACAAGCAGGCAGCGGCTCAAGAGACAGGCAGGAAAACACGGTTTCTGTTAAACACAAATGTCAAGTTTTTAATATAAGACTTTTTAATGCCACCTTGAATGTAATTTAAGACCAAAAAAATCTGTAAATACAGGCGACAGTTGGGGGATCCTGCTGTGTTACACTGTATTTTGGTAGCTTTAGCCTCCATAGCAACATAAAAGTTTTTTGTTTTTTTTAACAGAACACACCTCGTCTTGTATGGGTTGATAGTGAAAACAAACGTTGTCCAGGAAACGTCAATACATTTACACATATGCATGATGGATGCAAAAAAAGCTAGCTAGCTACCTGGTAAGAATATATTTTTTAAAACAATCAAATTTTATTTGTGTAGCACATTTCAGCATCAAGGCATTTCAAGGTGCTTTACATCATAAAAACACCAAAACACAAAGAATCAACAATTGAAATATTACATTTAGTCAAGTGCCATCGTTAAATTCTTGATCGATTATGCATCTAGTTAGCATTAGCCTCAAATCAAACAACATAATAAAGATATCTGCATGCATCTCAAATGTCTATCTGAAAAGTCCTACTAGAAAAGTCAGATACATGAAATATAGATTAAATAGTCCTACCACAAACATTTCAGGCATTTTAAGGCCTTACTTTTAGATTCATGAATTTAAGGCTTTTTAAGGATGCGCAGCCACAATGCATCAGCTGACCTGTCCTGTTCCGGCTCCTGACCTCACTTCCTGCCTCCTCCAGGTCCAGCCTGCCACCTGAAGGGTCGGGGTAGCCTCTCTGAACAGAAGCAGCTCGTTCCTGGAGGTTACAAGGCGAGCAGAAAATTCAAGAGACGGACAGTAAAGCAAAGAGTCATACAGGTGCAGATAATGGCCACCTGGGGGCGCTGTGGCTGCTTGGCCAGTCTCCTCCTCTCCCTGGCCGACAGCTGATGGATCCTGTCCTGGTCTGGAGTTGGGGGCACTGGAGAAGCCCCCCCCAGGGGGTCTGACCACAACAAGCAGGATCAGAATAAAACAAATGAAAATCTGTACCAAAACCTTACTGGGTAAATATTAGTATTGCTTTCCTGTGCTTAACATATGTCGGGGTGAGGTGATAAATTGATTTTATCAATTAGTTGAATTTTTGGAAAAATGGTAGTTTTTTGTCATTTGCAATTTCTTTCCTTTTTTTAAAAAAAAGGAAGGAAGAAAAATTGGAAATCAGATCTGGTATGACAAAAATCCTAGATTTTACTTTTTAAGCTATATCACCCAGCCACATGTACTGTAAATTTGATTTCCCTTTAGGACTAATACATTTTTGTAAAATGAACTGATCTGGTTGACTGAGTTTATATGTGATAGTTTTGATAGTTAAAGCTTAAAAAATAGACACTTAATACTGTTTAAGTATCAATTCAGAAGAAAAAGGAGAAAAAAAAAGCTGTTTAAAATGAGAGAATTGCTATAAACAAACACTAGAGGCGACATTCATTAATAATCTACTGTATTGTCCTACCAATGAAAGCGCTCTCAGACTCCAGCAGGAAACCTTTTCTGGATGCACCACTCACACTCCTCTGTAACACACACCATTGGTCACAAATCATATCCAAAAATGCTACAAAGTCTCATAATTTATTTTAAAAAGCGGAATTTCTCACCAGATAGTCATTTTGCTGAGGTGGAGACAGGTCTAAATAGTCTGGGAATGAAACATGTAGGTTAGATTTTCACCTCCAGACAAACGTTACTGAATTGAAACTGAATGCGTTTCTACTGCAGTGATTTTCTGAAGACGTAATGCGGCTTATTTATGTTCCCAGGAAATGAAACCATAATGTAAACATTGATACCATCCTGGACTGTAGATCTGTGGCTGCTGTGGTGATGATAGGAGTCTCTGTAGTCCCACCTCCTCCTACTGGCCACGCCCACTTCTTCCAGTTTAGTGTCCTCTCCAGAACCCGTCCTTGACTCTCCATCTGCTTCAGACACGCAGACCAGTCACTGTAGTTTGGGTTTGAACTAGGACAGTGGTAGGCACACTTCCACTAATCCGCTAAAAGCAGAGCTAATTTTTTTGTTTAGCGTTTTAGCTAAAGTTGCAAATGTTTAGTACACTTAGCTTACCCTAAATTAATTTTTCTGGAAATTCTAAATCATTAATTTGCTTATCTGTTTTATATGCTTTCAGTTGAATGAAGTTTGACATTTTGTGTTGAAGCTTTGGGGGACAATGTTTATGTTCATGCTCTTATTTTGAAGTGGGTGAAAACAGTGTATGCAGCAGTTCCACTTCCTCTCTTCACGCTCTTTATTTCAACAGTAGAGAACAATATGTAAAGCATAAATATATTATCTAATAAAATGCCGAATATAATAAAATCCGGAAATTTAGGTTTTTGTTCCAGATGTTTGGAGGTATGAATCAACATGGTTGAAGTTGGCGCTTTAGCATCAACTTCAACTACATACCTTATTGGTGTAGCGCTTTAGCATAGGCTTCAACTAAATACCTTATTGGTGTAGCGCTTTAGCATTAGCTTCAACTAAATACCTTTTTGGTGTAGCGCTTAAGCATTAGCTTCAACTAAATACCTTATTGGTGTAGCGCTTAAGCATTAGCTTCAACTAAATACCTTATTGGTGTAGCGCTTAAGCATTAGCTTCAACTAAATACCTTATTGGTGTAGCGCTTAAGCATTAGCTTCAACTAAATACCTTATTGGTGTAGCGCTTTAGCATTAGCTTCAACTAAATACCTTATTGGTTTGTAGCGCTTTAGCATTAGCTTCAACTAAATACCTTGTTGGTGTAGCACTGTAGCATTAGCTTCAGCTACATACCTTATTGGTGTAGCACTTTAGCTTCAACTAAATACCTTACTGGTGTAGCACTTTAGCATTAGCTCCAACTAAATACCTTATTGGTGTAGCACTTTAGCATTAGCTTCAGCTACATACCTTATTGGTGTAGCGCTTTAGCATTAGCTTCAACTAAATACCTTGTTGGTGTAGCACTGTAGCATTAGCTTCAACTAAATACCTTGTTGGTGTAGCACTGTAGCATTAGCTTCAACTAAATACCTTGTTGGTGTAGCACTGTAGCTTAGTGAACTAAATTATAGTGTTTTGGGTTTAGCGCAGCTAACTTTTAGGTAGCAGTGCACACACTGCACACATCAGCCTTGACCTTGTAGTACCTGTGGTATTCAGTGAGGGAAGTCATGGATACGCAGCAGGTTTCTGGGCTCTGTGTTTCGGGAGTTTGGCCTTCGGACCGGAGCCTGGAGCCTGAGTCGAGCCATGTCGAACACGTCCACCGCCGGACGCTCCCGATCTCTGGACAGACGAAGAGAAGTTGTCAACATTCAATTCCAGTCCAGTTCTAGTATTCTGGAAATGTTGAGCAACTAAAAGGATCTGCACACTAGCAGAACTAATGTTTATGATTTGCTCTTTCTAGATAGTGGGACTCTCCCACAGCAATACACAAGGGACTGCAGTGGTGGGATGGCGCCGTCTCTGTTTTCAGATGACTGAGTGAACACGCTTCGGTCTCGGCAGAAGAAGCAGCGGCTCTGATTGGGTCTGACCTGATATTCACAGGCGAGTCCGGCTCCTCCCAGTTCCCCCGCTGCAGATCGCTCTCCAGGCGTTTCTGTTCGCTGCGGAGCTGCCGACGCAACGCCGACAGCTCACTGAACAGGTCATGGTGGTTTCCTGAAATCCAGAACATTTGATCGAATTAACTCATCTCAGTGCTGAGCTTGGATCTCTGGATAAAAACCACACATCAGCCACTGAGTGGGTGTTTGAAGAAAAGTAAAACTGTGGAGGCAGAATGAACCCAGCAACAAACCAGGTCTGCTGGAGCACAACGGGTTTTCAAAGGGTTAACCCACCTGCAGCTCTGAGCTGGTTCCTACGAGCGGGAACAGGAGGGGACTGAAGACCTGAAGACAATCGCTCCTTTAAAAAAATAAATACAAAGGTACAAATAAGAAAACCCTGTTTAACTCTCCTTTACATAGGAATCGGCCCACTGTGTGTTACTCACAGACAGGGTAGAGGTGGAGGTGTGGGAGTGGACAGTGGCGGGTCTGGATGGCTGCTGCAGGCACCGCCCATGTCTCCTCTGCAGGGTCGGGATGGGAGGAGAAGGTTCTCTGTGCACCTAAACACATTCAGATGAGAACTAGTCCCAATTCTGACCGACACGCTCAGAGCGTCCACTGGGTCACACTGGTCAAGGCTTTTGATGGTTTTAGGGTCATGTTGATGAGCTGAATACAAAAACCACGTCGGTTTTGCTCAATCAGGTCGATTTTCCGAACGATGGAGCAACATGAGCAACACTCATGTTGCACTCTCAAAATGAGAGTGCATTCTCAAAATGCACAACTTTTGAGAACATCAAAATGTTCTCACATCTGGGTCGGTTTCCTGAGAATCTGATCAATGAGTGACGAGCAGGAAGAGAGACTCCATCAGGACAGAGAAGAGATGGAGACGTAATGTTCAGTTTACATGAACTGACCCTTATCAGTGTTTATTATTCAATTTATAGAAATCCAAGTTTGTAACATCTAATTAATACACTATTGGAAAGCCTTTTTTTCCTCCTAAAACCGTTTTGGATGAGCAATATTTGCGGAAATTAACCGATAATGTCACAAAAATGACATCAGTTTAGTCAGAAGTTCGAATTTCTCTAAATCAAATTAGAATAAAAACCTGATGGAGGAAAATGGATGTCATTTTTGAATTCAGGTGAAAAAACAGACAACTTCCAAAAACTAGTTTTTGTAACCCAGAGTTATTCTGTCCTTGCTAACGCAGAGAAATGCTCAGAAACATAGAAACCATAGGAGCGTTTAGCTTTAGGCTACAGGAAGTTGATGGGCTGAATGACACAAACTGACCTCGTCCACTCTGGCCTGCCTCTCTCGCTCATACTGCCTCCTCAGAGCGACGTGCTCCTTCTCTTCCACCTCCTTCTTCTTCCTCTCCGCTTCCTTCCTCCTCTGTTCGGCCAGCTGGATCAGCTCCTCATTTTTGGCTTTTTGCTGTGAGACAGCAACACATTTAGAGAAGGACAACCCCAGGACAGGACAGGACAGATGGATGGACGGACACCGGGGCCCCTCCCTCACCTCCATTTCTTTCCGTCTCTTCCTCTCCTGCTCCTCCTCGTACTCCCGCTGGATGTGGGCCCTCTGCTCCGCCAGCCTCCTCTCCTCCTTCTCCTCCTCCAGTCTCATTCGTTCCCTCTCCTCTGCTTTTTTACGCATTTTCTCGTCGATCTAAGAGTAACGTCGTACCGTCAGAGAGATCCGGCAAACAGCTCAGTTTGCTGGTTATGGCTTTAGAAAGGGCAGGGCTACTTTTCCAACTGTGTTGGAGTATTTTTTTTCATTCAGCATTTCCGAAAGCCGTTACCTGCTGCTGGAGATAAGCTTTGTACTTGTCCTGCTCCTGGAGCTGGAGCTCACTGGGCTGGCTGGCAAAAACGTTTCCTCTGGCAAACTGGGAGGTCTGGACATGAGTGAAGCCTGGGAAAAACGAGGGAAGGAATGAAAACAGTTTATGTTCTAAACAGATCAGAGGACAAAGAAACGTCACAGCAGTACAACAGAAGATCAGAGTTTAGCTGGTAAACTTTGCAACAGCATTTCACCAAATACTTTTTTGAATATAATTTGACCTTCATTATCAAGTTTTGGCACTTACTTGCTTAGATTTGACTTTCTGTAAAGTCTTACTTATTTACTATCAACATGGTATAAACATACTGTCCTAAAACTAAACTCCTCTTTTCTTTTAACATTTATGAACCAACAATCTGGTTAACAACTCAGTCGTCTGGGTTTCCGTAGATACCCAATATTTTTTCACATCACACGAGTCACATGATCAACAACCGGATGCTGCCACTGGCACAAACCACGAAGAAGAAGTCAACAGGAAGTAGTTGGAGGATGATGTGTGTCGCGTGAACAAACTTATTCATGTGTGATTTTAGTTGCTGTTAGTTTCTTATTTAACAATAACACCACAATAACAAAATTATGTTTTTCCTACATTATATAGACAGAGTTTTGCACACGCCTCAGAATCCTGGTGTGTTAAAGGAATCGGTCAGAAAAGCAGGTAAACAGGAAGCAGGATATCTACCAGGCAGCCTGTCAGCAGAGTCGTAGCTGCTGGTCTGTGTGACCCTGGCGGCCGGGTGAGGTCGCTCTGCCAGGCGGGTCGTCATGGCAGCCGTGGCTCTCCTCTGCCACAGCTCCGGGTTGCTGTAAGCCTCTTCGTTCAGCTTGTGCATCTGCTTGAGGTCAGCTGGGCCGATGGGAAACCCGGGTGAGGATCAATGGGAACTTCCTCATACTTTTTATTTATCATTAATTTTTTTCCTCAAAAACAAAGAGAAGAAATCAGGACCCACCAATGAGGTTGCCCGTGCTGTCCCTCAGAGGAGCTCCTCCCCCGCCTCTCCCCCAGGGCTGGTGGTTTTTCATGTCGGCCTCCAGCTGGGCCTCCAGGCGCTCCCTCTCCTCCCTCTCCAGACGCCGGCGCTCCTGTTGCTCCTGGATCTGCAGCGCGACACGACTCCATTACGCAACACGACAAACGCCTGCGTCACACACTTCCTCCGTCTTCCTCGAGTCTCACGCAGAATTAAGGGAACAATCGTCTGATGGTTTTGAGCGTTAAAAAAAAACGACGACACTCAAACCTGTCATGAAATGTATTGTAGGACATGAAATTGAAGATGCCTGACACTTCTTCCATTTCACAGTCAAACATCTCAAGTCAGCTTTCAAACCACTTCTGAGACTGTCCATCTTTTACATACCAACAATTTAATATGACAAATTTGGATTTTTACATTTTGGATAATGGAGAACAATCTAAAAAGAAAAAATATATATATGATTTTTTTTTCTGAGAAGAGTTCTGAGAAGTAACCTGTAAGAGCATGGACCAGTACGTCATGTCTAGGGAAAGTAAATGGTATGAAGTCAGGATTGAAGTGGATCTGGGATATTAAACATCTAAATGAGGACAAAGATCTGAAATATTTCTACTGGCTAATAAAACAGGCTCTAAAAACACAACTTTCCTCTATCCGCTATCCTTATCTAAATCCATTTTACCTTGGTGGAAGGAATGTTGCTCCCACTCCTGCAATCTTCCTGTCAACATATCACACACTATGTAATGAGAACATAAGTATCCCAACCATGATGATCCCACTGGGTGAAGGTGACACTAACACACTACCCTAATCAGAGAGAGAGAAAAAAGGACTTTGTTGTATGTTTGGATAGATTTCCCCCTACCTGTTGTTTCAGAGCATCTCTGTAGCTCAGAATCCTTTCTCTGGAGGACCTGGACCTCTCTGAGGGGAAGTCTCCGACATGCGAGTCTGCAGCAGCAGATTCACTGCGGCACCTGCCAGAACCGTTTCACAAAAATAATGACTAGAGCTGAGGATTGTCGTCTTTCTGAGGTTCTGTCACATCTTAATGCACTTACTGTAATGGAGGCTCTGGAAAACTATAGCTACTACGCTGGCTGTGAGGACTGTGGTTGCCCAATTGGCTGGGCACAGCTCCCCCCGGTGGCACATTCCAGTAGGGCGTGGGGATCCCAGCATTAGCAGAAGGAAAATGTCCATCTGGGAAGAGATTGGAGATAGCAGGTTGAGCCTGTAACTACAAATGAGCCTTTCAGTGTCGATTCAGAAATGATTATCTATCAGAAACAATTTTCAATTCAGAAACAAACTTTTCCATTCCAAAGGTTCAGATATTCTGTTTAAATTATGTGACTGACAGGAGGAACAGACATGTTCAAGACTGTATCAAAACCTATCAGTTTATAGTTAAAAATAGGTTTCTGCATAAAATTCTGTAACTTAGATTATCAGTATTATAACAGGTTTTTTCTTAAATTAAAATGTAAAAAAAATCAAATAATTACTCAAAATATATCAAATACTGTATATTAAAAATATTGTAGTACATTTACATATATTGCAGTATAAAGTAAAACGCTCAGAGGAGGAGCTTCGTCCTGAGAGGCGGAGCCAGGTCCACACAGGCGTTTTACACTGTTGAATAATTTCCATTCAACTGTGCGAAATCCTGTTTGAGGATTTTGAATAGTTGAACTTTGAGAAATCCTTTTGCATTAAAGGATTTCTCAAGCATGCATGTAAGAATCATGGTAACACTATAGGAATGCTTTTGATGAGGGAATAACATCACAACAAGATATAAAGCTCAAAAAAGTTGATTTTACATTATAATGCCCCTTTAAGTGTCCTGCAGTGCAGAAAGCTCTTACAATAGGCCATATTTGGGTCAAGCAGGTTCCTGTTTCCGTAGTACTGATGGGGTTCTCCATATGGGGTTCTGTAAGCCTCCCTTAGTGACGAGGGCGGCTGAGGGAGGAAGGCGTTGTTTCTGGAAGAACCCAGACAGACAGTGAGTCAAGGCATCATAACAAGAAACATTGATAAAGAAGAAAGCTTTTATTGTGAAGGAGTCCAAAGAAGTTCCTGTTATACCTGTGTGTCTCCATAGCGTTTGTGGACAGGCTGCTGTGCTGGCTGCTGGGAGACAGATGTCCTTCCCCCAGGCCCAGAGCGGAGCTGTACTCCAGCAGAGGGGACTGGAAGGCAACATGTGGCAGCCCAAGAGGAGGCATGTCCTTCCCTCTGACCGCAGCTCCCTCCGTACTGGCTGTAGTTCTGGACGATGAGCCGCTCTCTGCTGTCACTGAAGGCTCGGTCACACCAGGACCTTCCCTCCTGCTCAGACCCAACTGTCTGATTCGGTCCGGCTGCAGCGGGCCAGACAACAAATTTATTAAAAATGATTCAACAGAAACATGCAGTGATTTGACTGATTTGAAACCAGACTGTCAGTGGCGCCACCAGAAAATGTTCATAGAGGTGGAAATGTTTTTAGCAGGACACAGCTAAAGCATTATTTATATATAATTATGTGTTGTATTGGTTTGGTTTTACATTTACGTCTTAGTTGAAGAAGATGACTGTGTATTATTTTCTCTGACTTAAACATTATTCTCTGGGATTTTCCAGTATTTTCCAAGTGGGGGTCATGGTCCTCTTTAGCCCCCCACTTGGAGGTGCCACTGCAGACTGTATATCATGTGACCACTGACCGGTTTCTCAGGGTCATTCACTCCTGTTGCAGCAACTTTCAGCTCCAGATCCTTTTCCCTGCAACGACACATGGAAACACATCATGCTTCAACAGACACAGTTATTCTCTGAGGATAAACCATGCAAACATATTCACACACAAGAATTCTGTTCATTTTGTCACTTTATAAACACAAACTTTTATGTATCTTAACGCATTCATACTGAGTCCATTTGGTTCAATACTTTGCAGAAGAACCTCAGAACCAAATAGAGGAAAATCTGTATACATCAGCATATGATGGTTATTCTTAATGATTTGACAAAATGTAATGTTTACTGCTTATTTCGTAATTTCTTACTGTATTATGTTACTGTACCAAGCGCTAGCGGTTGATAAAATGCTACGGACTTGAAGAGGTGTGAACACTCCTGTACCTCTTCTTGTTGCGGTGCTGCTCAGCTATCTGCTCCTGCAGCTCCTGCCTGTAGCGCTCCTTCTTCCTCTGCAGAGCCTCGTTTGTGTCGCCCGCTCCTGGACGCATAAAGAGAGCAAGCTCAACTCTTTATTCTTAGGGAATAAGTCACAAGATTTAAGATCTGAAACATTGGATTTTAGATTTATATTCTGAAAAATGCTCATCATAATTTACAGTTATTGCGTTAGAAAAAAAAAACAAGCAGAAAAAATTACCTATTAGAAGTCCAGTGACAAAGTGACTATTCCCGTTTTTTCGGAGGTCAGGTTGGAGCTGCAGCAGAAACCACATGGTCAGAAATCACCAAACAGAGAAATAATAATAATAATATTGGACTAAACAGGTGATTCCCACTTTGAGAAGCATTAAGGTAAATCTATTCACTAAATCTTGTTTTTTTTTCCAGACACATGATCTGTGTGTGAGTGACTGAGAGGGAGTAACCTGAGCCATGTAGCGTCTGTAGTCCATCCGCAGTTCATGCTGCAGCCGGTGTTTCTTCTTCTCGTACTCGGCGCCGAGCGGCAGACCAACGCTGCAGCTCTCGTCTGTCAAACACACCCAGCAATTTAAAGCAGAGACAAACTGTGGGCAAAGGTTTTATGCTGAAAACACAACTCACTCACCCATTTAGGAAAAATATGAACCGTTTCTGTCAAAGAAACCTGATAGATTTCCTGTCTTTTTTAAGGACAGCATTATGTGTTTTCCAGGCACATAGGGCTCTTTTATAGCACAGTCAAGTAACTATCTTGCCATCAGTCATTATAGAAAATGCTTTATATATCAAATATGATTTAAAAGAAATTTGACTTCATAATGTATAGCCTTGAAATTGGGCTTCTGTCTCTTTAAAAAGCTCCTGCTCTTTTTACCATTGTAGCACTGGGAAGTAGCTTGAATAAAGTAGCTCTGCAGATTTTATATAGTACTGCTCCTTTAAATTCTCTGAATGTCTCCAAAGTTCTTTATTTTACCATTTTGTGTACATCAACAACAACAAAAATACCTTTTCCTTGGATGTTGATCCTCGGAGGGATGTTCTCTTTCACAGTGGACCCGTAGTCTCTGTAGGGTTTTGCCTGTCAGACAAAACCAGAGGAAGCTTTTGGATTAAAGCTGAAGATACAATTGCTAGTTTTACAGAAAATACAGTATATGTTAAGTTTTACAAGCATAATATAGAATTTGATCTAAGTAGCATTCAGAATTTATAATCATTTGATATATCCATTATTCCATCCATTATTAGCTGCCCAACTATTTTTAGCTACCATTTTGTTTTCCTCCTTCCTGAACCAACTTACCTCTTTTCTTTTAATTTAAACCTTGAAATAGCATCTTAAAACAGCAGAGAATTCTGGGAATTTAGAGTGAAATTTTGCCATGGAAAATGTAAAGGAACTTTAAAGTTGTTGTTTGACTTTTCTTGGATGGTGGAACACATATCAATATCATCATCTTGTGGTGATTTTCCACACAGACCTAAAAAATAAAACCTTCAAAAACGAAACACCCCTGGAAGAGCAGAACAGCCACGGAGTAAAAAAATCTGCAGCATTAGTGTTTGTTTGTTGTGATGGTTTATAATGTCAACTTGTTCTGCAGAAGGCTCAGACACATATTAACACGTCAATAGGTTTTTAAGCAGCTATTGTTAGCAGGTAAACTATTTTGAAGCCAAAAATTACAACATTTGTGTTGCCAGGTTTGGCCATGAGTATATGTGTTACACAAACAAGCGATTTTACTGTTACAAATGTGTCCTCGTCAACTTTAAATAATTTAACATTTATATGTCCCATCAGAGACAGGTTTATATGAACAACTGTAGCAGACATACCCTCATTTCCATGTAGGGAGGGTCTTTTTCTAGACTGGCCTTATCCTCGGCCACTCGCGCCTTGCGTTCTCTGATGAAGTTCTCCAGCTCGTCATCCATTTCAGTCAGTAGAAAATACTCAAGAAAGCCAGGAAATCAGCCATCCACTTCGGTTCACATAACTATCTAAACTGAATATGGAAAGACAGATTGTTAACGACATTTACATGGGCTTAAGCGCTCAGGAGGTTACTGTCTCTTTAAATCTTCGTTGTCAGGCAACAACAATTGACAGCGTCACATTCTTCAGAGAGAATCAGCTAGTTTAGCCGCCTTGTCTAACGGAGAGACTCGTCGTTTCTTCTGTCCTACTTTATCAGCTACATGTTAAAGTGTCAAAAATAAAGAAGAGAACGTTTGTTTAAAATTAGCTTAAGGTTATCCTGGCTAACCCGTTAGCTTTATTCAAAAGCAAAGCGAGTCAGTGTGAACTGTACGGTAAATACATCAACAAGTTCTTAGTAATTATAAACTTCCTTTTGCCCCTTTTAGAATCGCCTTTCTTCCGCCAGAAACTTCAACAAGCTTAGCTTACCTTTAGCGGCTCAAGAGGCTCGCTGAATTAGCGCGGCTTTCCAGGTTTACGCTGTAGCACAACAGTTTTGGAAATCAAAGTACTTCCGGTTTAGGCTCTTGACTGTCGAAATAAAAGCCCCTTCTTTGAATCTACTTGTTTTTCAAGAGGTTATTTTGTAAAAATAAATAAATAATAAATAAAAAATACTACGTGAAAGATAATGCACATAAACATAATACACACAAGATACGCAGTAAATACATAGCACATCCCACTCCCTCCGAATAAAATTCTGCATAAAAGAATTCAACTTTTTATTGTTGAGCTTTTGATTGAGACTACGAATAACTTGACATGAATATTACTATTCATGTCAATATGTGGATTGTCAGTGCAGCCGAAATTTAAAAAAAAAAAAATCACCGTAAAAGTAGTAATATTGAGTAATTTGATTTTCAGTAGTTGCTTCACTGATACAATATTGTTCAACACATTTGATTATCTTTATTGTTCCACTTGTTTTTGTCCCCACCATCACAAGATGTGGCAGTTTTGTCTTAAATTAGCTAGATTGAGCAATTTAGCAACACTAGCTCTACTGCCATATTTACAACAGCATTAGTTATTGCAAATTTAAAAGTAAAAAGGTTTAAACTTTCATCAAAAACACTCCTAAAATTTTAAATTATCAGAAATTGACGAGGAAAATTTGTGGAGTTTCTAAAGCAGCAAATTTGCTAGAAAAAACAAATTTGGAGATTATTCATATTTTCAAGAAGAAAAAAATAATTTGAGTTTTTACAAGCAGAAAATTAGCCATAAAAAGAAACTGAGAAAATTTGAGATTAATCTAAAAATTTCTAGAAAAAAAATTACTGGAAACGTTCAAATTTTGGAGATCAAAAATGTCCTTGGTTTTATTCTGGGAACTTTATTTTAGCAGAAATGTTCTTTTATATATATCCACCTTTTTCACCAGTTCTTATAGTTTCGGAATTACCTTAACACAGAAATACAGTTCCAAATACTGAAAATTTAATTTGCAATATTTTAAAGAGTTTATCAAATTATCAGTTATACGTTAAAAAAAGAAGAAAACAAAATTTTACTTCCTCTTCAATATATAATAAAAAGACTGCAAGTCATCAGCTTTTGTTTGTCATTTATTGCTCATATAAATGCTCTCTAAACAATTTTTTTGGTAAAAATAAAATCTATCAATAATAATCATAAATAAAATTATCACAATGACGTTCACATGAAATTATATTGCACAATTCCAAGTCTCAACAAGAATCACAGAACACAAGTGTTGTTGCTCAGGCTGTGTGTAGGAATGTTCACAGGTCAGAGTGCCGAGACTTTTCCTGGGAAAGAGAAGATCCAGACTCTGTCATCAATCCGATCCGCGTTTATCTTTTCCTTTTCCTTTTTTTTTTTAATTTCAGATCACTTCCTGCCATGTCCAAACATTAAGATTTCCACTTCAATTTATGAGATTTACATCAGAACATTTTGTTTTTAGAATTGATTTGGAATGTCTGTGTCTCCAGAAAACAACTAAAGAAATATAAAAAATAATAAAAAAAAAATTGTGTTACATAATCTCACAAATTAAAACTTGTTCTTTAGTGAACGTGGCTCTCTATTACAGATACAACTAGTGTCCTCGTTGAACAAAATGAAGTGCCAGCCCCTCGTTTCAGGCTGCTGTGAGCTCGGTTTGCCATCATTTCACAGCCTTCACCCCACAAGCTCAGACATTTACCCCACAACACCACTTCCTGTCTCTCGCTTGGCACTCTGTGATTGGTCAGCTACAGAAAAGATGAGGAACAGACGCCGCCGGTGGAGACCCTCTAAGTCC
Organism: Poecilia picta; assembly: GCA_033032245.1. Classification (NCBI taxonomy): domain Eukaryota; kingdom Metazoa; phylum Chordata; class Actinopteri; order Cyprinodontiformes; family Poeciliidae; genus Poecilia; species Poecilia picta. Next base: position 28,320,567 of record CM065362.1, read on the forward strand.
CCCGTCCACTTGGTGATGCAGGGAGGTTCTGTGTTTGTGCTCAGCTGTTCTCGGCTGCTGCTCTCAGTTCAGGACACAGCTCCTTCAGCAGCATTTCCATCAACACCTGACACAGAAACACACACCGAGTCATTACACACAGCCCTTTAGCTCTGGATAATAAAAATGCACGAATCCGGTTTGAAGCTTTGCCTGTCCGTCTTACGTAGATGAGATGTTTGTTGGCGTTGGCTTCCTGCAGGGCGTTGAAGATCTTGATGATTCCGAATCGAGCGTTCTGCTGACCAACGAGGTTTGCTAGTGCATCTGATCGAAACAAAAACACATATACAGTGGTGTGAAAAAGTGTTTGCCTCCTTCCTCATTTCCTGTTTTTTTGCATGTTTGTCACACTTAAGTGTTTCGGAACATCAAACCAATTTAAACAATAGTCAAGGATAACACAAGTAAACATAAAATGCAATTTGTAAATGAAGGTGTTTATTATTAAAGGAGAAAAAATCCAAAGCATCATGGCCCTGTGTGAAAAAGTGATTGCCCCCCTCATTAAAATATACTACAACTGTGGTTTTTAACACCCGAGTTCAATTTCTCTAGCCACACCCAGGCCTGATTATTGCCACACCTGTTTTCAATCAAGACATCACTTAAATAGGAGCTGCTTGACACAGTAAAGTCCACCAAAAGATCCTTAAAAGCTACACATCATGCCGAGATCCAAAGAAATTCAGGAACCATTGGGAAAGAAAGTAATTAAGATCCATCAGTCTGGAAAGGGTTATAAAGCCATTTCCAAAGCTTTGGAAATACAGCGAACCACAGTGAGAGCAATTATCCACAAATGGCAAAGACATGGAACAGTGGTGAACCTTCCCAGGAGTGGCCTGCCACCCAAAATTACCCCAAGAGCGCAGCGACGACTCATCCAAGAGGTAACAAAAGACCCCACAACAACGTCCAAAGAAAAAGACTGGGCAAAAATGGCCTTCATGGCAGAGTTCCAAGACGAAAACCATTGCTGAGCAAAAAGAACATTAAAGCTCATCTGAATTTTTCCAAAACACATTTTGATGATCCCCAAGACTTTTGGGAAAACATTCTGTGGACCAATGAGACAAAAGTGAAACTCTTTGGAAGATGTGTGTCCCTTTACATCTGGCGTAAAAGGAACACTGCATTTCAGAAAAAGAACATTATACCAACAGTAAAATATGGTGATGGTAGTGTGATGGTCTGGGGCTGTTTTGCTGCGTCAGGTCCTGGAAGACTTGCTGTGATAAATGGAACTATAAATTCTGCTGTCTACCAAAAGATGCTGAAGGAGAATGTCCCACCATCTGTTTGTGAACTCAAGCTGAAATGAACTTGGGTTCTGCAGCAGGACAATGATCCTAAACACACCAGCAAGTCCACCACTGAATGGATGAAGAAAAACAAAATGAAGACTTTGGAGTGGCCTAGCCAAGGTCCTGACCAGAATTCTATTGAGATGTTGTGGCATGACCTTAAAAAGGCCATTCATGCTCGAAAACCCTCTAATGTAACTGAATTAGAACGATTCTGCAAAGATGAGTGGGCCAAAATTCCTCCAGAACGCTGTAAAAGACTCATTGCAAGTTAACGCAAACGCTTGGTTGCAGTTGTTGCTGCTAATGGTGGCCCAACCAGTTATTAGGTTTAGGGGGCAATCATTTTTCACACAGGGCCACGATGGTTTCGATTTTTTTTTCTCCTTTAATAATAAACACCTTCATTTACAAATTGCATTTTGTGTTTACTTGTGTTGTCATTGACTATCGTTTAAATTGGTTTGATGTTCCGAGACACTTAAGTGTGACAAACATGCAAAAAAACAGGAAATGAAGAAGGGGGCAAACACTTTTTCACACCACTGTATATCTGTCCATCCAGTGGGGCAAAAAAGTATTTAGTCAGCCACCAATTGTGCAAGTTCTAGCAGTTTATAAGATGAGAGAGGCCTGTAATTTTCATCATAGATATACCTCAACTATGAGAGACAAGAGGAGGAAAAAAAATCCAGAAAATCACATTGTCTGATTTTTAAAGAATTTATTTGCAAAATATGGTGGAAAATAATAGGGATGTGATCAAGTTTTTTTCTGCCGATACCGATCACCCGAGGGATGATCGGCGATACCGATTACCGATACCGATCACATAATTGTTATTTATTTACTTTTATATAATAAACACTACTGTTGCATTATGTGGAAAAAGGAACCATGAATTCACCCTAATCCAGACAAAAACTTGTTTTTAATAACTTTTTCCAAGAAGAAAATTAAACAAAACAGTCATTGTGCAAATTGAACTGCAATCAATAATACTATCTTTAACAGACTGATAACATATGAGGCTCTGAAGAAGCTAAATAATGCAAAGAGCCAAAATAAAACATCTCAACATTGACAAAAGATTTGAGTATAAAACTTAACATTCAAAGGCAAATACAGGATCCATTGCGAAAACAATCCTGAGTTACTGAATGAAAACTTCCTGTTAGCATGGCGGCTAGCTGGTTACTGCTAGTTTTGATTGGCTGTTTCTGACTGAGCGGAGTAACAGGGAGGAGATCGATTTTTTTTTTTTAGAGATTATCTGTCTCATGTTAGGACAGAGAAAGTTTTAATACGCATGTAAAATGTATTTTTAGGTTAGATGCTGCAGCTTTAAACAGGTTCGGTGTGAGAGTCTCTACCAGGTGGAGCAGAAGCGGCTCCGTCTGTCAAATATTACTACCTGTAGCGGAGCAGCGGTTCAACAGCAGAACCAACATCTTACATCGCAGCTCGAAGACTTAAATCATTTTACAGGTAATTAGTTTAGCTTTCTGACCGTCATGCTAATCCGGGTGAGTGTTTGTACCTGTGCTGCTTTACCTGCTGTCTGATCCTCCGTGTCTTTTTACTGCAGTGAGCCTCGATGTAGCCAAACTCCGTAATTTTTTTTTAATGTCGTGTTGATGCATTTTGGCCTGCTTCTATTTTCCGCCGCAACACGCAAACGTCCTAATTTACTCAGTGCGTTATAGTTACACATCGCTTAGCATTTGTTGCTGCGCGTTTGCACTGAGTGAAGGAAAGACGAGACCAGCTGGACAGACAGGCTGGGAAATGACATGCAGGTGATCAGTATCGGTAACAGAGCCAATGATCGGCCGATCCTAATAATCACCGATTTCACGGAAATCGGCCGATTATGATCGGTTACCGATCGATCGGCACACCTCTAGAAAATAAGTATTTGGTCAGCTACAAACAAGCAAGATTTCTGGCTCTCACAGTCCTGTAACTTCTTCTGTAAGAAGCCCCTCTGTCCTCCACTCGTTACCTGTATTAATGGCACCTGTTTGAACTGTTTATCAGTATAAAAGACACCCGTCCACAACCCCAAACAGTCACACTCTAAACTCCACCATGGCCAAAACTAGAGAGCTGTCAAAGGACACCCGAAACAAAATTATAGACCTGCACCAGGCTGGGAAGACTGAATCTGCAATAGGTAAACAGCTTGGTGTGAAGAAATCAACTGTGGGGTCAATTATTAGAAAATGGAACACATACAAGACCACTGATAATCTCCCTCGATCTGGGGCTCCACGCAAGATTTCACCCCGTGGGGTTAAATGATCACAAGAACCGTGAGCAAAAATCCAAGGACCACACGGGGGAACCTAATGAATGACCTGCAGAGAGCTGGGACCAAAGTGACAAAGGCTACCATCAGTAACACACTACGCTGCCAGGGACTCAAATCCTGCAGTACCAGACGTGTCCCTCTGCTTAAGCCAGTACATGTCAAGGCCTGTCTCAAGTTTGCTAGAGAGCATTTGGATGATCCAGAAGATGACTGGGAGAATATCATATGGTCAGATGAAACCAAAACAGAACTTTTTGGTCAAAACTCTACTCGTCGTGTTTGGAGGGGAAAGAATGCTGAGTTGTATCCAAAGAACACCATACCTACTGTGAAGCATGGGGGTGGAAACATCATGCTTTGGGGCTGTTTTTCTGCTAAGGGACCAGGACGCCTGATCCGTGTAAAGGAAAGAATGAATGGGGCCATGTATCGTCAAATTATGAGTGAAAACCTCCTTCCTTCAGCAAGGGCATTGAAGATGAAACGTGGCTGGGTCTTTCAGCATGACAATGATCCCAAACACACCGCCGGGGTAACGAAGGAGTGACTTCATAAGAAGCATTTCAAGGTCCTGGAGTGGCCTAGCCAGTCTCCAGATCTCAACCCCATAGAAAATCTTTGGAGGGAGTTGAAAGTCCGTGTTGCCCAGCGACAGCCCCAGAACATCATAGCTCTAGAGAAGATCTGCATGGAGGAATGGGTCAAAATACCAGCAACAGTGTGTGAAAACCTTGTGAAGACTTACAGAAAACGTTTGATCTCTGTTATTGCCAACAAAGGGTATATAACAAAGTATTGAGATGTACTTTTGTAGCTGACCAAATACTTATTTTCCACCATATTTTGCAAATAAATTCTTTAAAAATCAATGTGATTTTCTGGATTTTTTTTCTCCTTTTGTCTCACATAGTTGAGGTATATCTATGATGAAAATTACAGGCCTCTCTCATCTTTTAAAGTGGGAGAACTTGCACAATTGGTGGCTGACTAAATACTTTTTTGCCCCACTGTATGTATGAGTAAGCGACAAATTACTGAACACAAAGTCTTGCAAAAGTTTTCATACTCCTGGAATTAGGCCCAGAAAACTTGCCAAGCCTGGTGTTTGGGCGCTAGTGCAGTCATTCATCCAGCAGTCCGTCATGTTTTTAAGTTAATTTTTTTTTTAAGTTGACAGGAAATTTTAAACTTGATAATTATGAGTTATCAAAAGCTTGGAAGATTAATACCTGATAACCTATAAAGTCTTTTAAAAAAAAAAAATCAAAAACATTTTAAAAAGATTTTAAAAAATAAGTATTGATTAGCCTGGTGGGGGCACCAGTAAAACCTGGTGGTCCACCAGGCTTGTAATACACTGGGGGAAACCCTGGAGAGCACTAATAAAAAAACAAAAAAAGATACAGAAAAGAAAAATACTGTTGTTCCAATAATTCAATCTTCAAAAATCTAAAGTTTGATTAATCAATAAAACTGATTTATCGCCCAGCTCTACCTCAGACTTAGCCAGATTGTCTCATGTTAAAAACACAATGATTTTGTGATAAACTAACAGAAAGAAGTGTTTGATTGTGAGGTGCAACAAATCAGTTTAATAAAAATTAAATTCATCTTTAATCTTGCAGTTGTGAATAAATTAGTAATGGTTTTCCGTACTAGACATCAACAGAGACGTGCGAAGTCAGCAGCTGAAATGTGAGGCAGTCAAACCGGTATACAGGAAGTTTCCAGACTCTTCTACCTGGAATGTTGTCCAGGAGTTTCTGCTGAGCCCGCTCCTTGGTTTCGCTGCGTTCTGAGTCGGTCTGGACCTTAGAATGAGGGGCCAGCTTCCCGTTAGGCCAGAAGGTGTCCCTGAACACGCTGATGTAGCACACCAGCATCTGCTCGCAGAAGATCCAGTTTACAGTGTCCCGGATCTGTCTGAGGGAAGGAACGCATCGCGTTAGCGCTCATCGCACACATACAAAAACCCAGACAGAACCCCGTGAAAAAAAGCCGGTATTTACTTGTTGATAGTTCGTCCAAATGTAACCTGGACTAGTGCAATTAGAGTCTTCCTCACCCACTTAAACACTGAGCAGGAAAACGAGACAGAAAAGCAGTTAGATGAATCCACTCTGACGCAATTTCAGGTCACGATTCTGTTAGCGTTAGCAGCTCACTTCCTCTGAGTTCGAAGATTTCCCCGATCAGCATGAAGCAGGGCTCAGCCAGGGCGTTTCTGCGCCCGTCCATCTCGTCGCCGTAGTCTGACAAGTCGCTGTCATCGTCCCCGTCCTCCTGCAGACAACCAATCACAGCCGCGACACACAGGGTGAAGCTAAGCATCTCAAGTTCTCATTCGACCTGATGGGAAGAGCGGGAAGCCGGAGTCTACCTCAGTGTGGGAGAAGAAATCTCCAGGTAACCTCTCCAGAAAGGAGGCCAAGGAGAAGGAGGACTTCTTCTGAACAGACATCACCTGAAAAGCAGAGCGGCACAGGAAGCCACGGTTTGAAAAACAACAAAAACATGTGTTTTTGATTTCAATTTCGACAAAGAGACTATGTTACTTTGAGGTACTCCGGAGACGGGCTGAGGAAGGCGTACAGTGCCTCCGACTGGCACAGTCGTTCATCCGTCAACAACCGCTGCAACAGAAAACGGCAGAGTTATCGTCAACAGAGGTTCAGTGGTTTACATTCAACATTATGAGACCATTTTCAACTAAAATAATAATCATTACAAACTTTAATTTCCAACAATCATTTAATATTTTAAATGTCCAAAACAAATAAACAAAACAGCAAAAATTAAAATGGATTAAGAATTCTCTGTAACCAAAACTGCATTTTAGAATATTTATAGTTCATCTAAAGGCAGGGAAGACAGGTAAAAGGGGCAGCCCAACTTTAGTAAAAACTAAAAGAAAAAGTGCAAACTAACAGCTTCATACTGGGTGTCAAATGGTTGCTGCACTTATCAAAATGGCGGCTTTGCAGCGAAACAAAAGGGGAGCATCACTTTGATGATTGTTTTCACGCAATTAATTGATTTATTGCTTTTTGTGACCAGAAAACTATCACTAAATGGTGTTTGAGAATTTTTTTAGTTTTAGCGAATTGAAACAAGAAGAAACTAAACAATTGATTTCATATTATTACATTAATGTTAAAATATTTTTCAACACAAAGAACTACCACTGATGTTCTACTTAGAATTAAGGAAACGAGATGATGTTATAAATTTTCTGCTATTTAAGTGTAAATAAGGTTAACACATTGTATTTACTAGGGCTAAAACGATTTATCAGATTAAACATGACAAACTGATTATTGAAATAATCATTAACTAATTCAATAAACAAGTAATTGTTTACTTGTTATATACTTTTTTGAGTATATAGACTTAAAAAAGGGGCAATTTACTGAAAGAACAACATGCATGCAAATTTAGCTTCACATTGTTCAAATTCTGGAAGAAAGAAAATCTCCCATTAAGCATATTTTGCCATCCAGTTATTAATCAGTCAATTAAAACAGACGGATCAGAAGTACACTGCCTGGCTGATCAGCTTTTCACATGGTGATGTTGGAAATATTATTTTAGCTACAGATGAATCCTTTGCTACAAATAATCAAGTGTTTACTAAATGAATGCTGCTGATGCATTTAAACAAAAAAAATTTGTTTTATTATTTAAAAAAGGAAATTATTTGAAAATTAAATGATTTTAATTTTTAATGCATTTCAGTGGTTAATGGAAAATCTGCAGAATGGGACACTTTTTTTATTCAATTAATCAGTTAATCATCAGATTAGAAATGACAATTTAAAAAAAACATCAGATTAGTCGTCAGATTAATTGCTTATTAACATAACCTTAAGGAATTGTCCTAATGTTGATGCCCACTTTAAACACACACACACACATCACACTGAGCTTTACCTGGAGGAAGGCATTGAGCTGAGTCTTACTCTTCTCCAGGAACTTCTGGTCAATGGATTTGAAGGGAAGTTTACTGAGCGACGGCAACTGGAGTTTCTTCAGACACGGAAAACACTGAGGAGGTGAAATGAAAAATTATCATTGTGTTTATAACAGGCGTTTAATATGAGCCTTTAAAATATGATTGTAAATAATATAGACTACCATATTTTCCGCACTATAAGGCGCACCAGATTCTAAGGCGCACAGAATAGAATAGTTCATATATAAGGCGCACCGGATTATAAGGCGCACCGTCGGCTTTTGAGGAAATTGAAGGTTTTTATTTGTGCCTTGTAGTGCAGAAAATACGGTATCAAGAATATTAATAATGGCTTAATGCATTTTCACGTCTGCATAACACCTGAGTGAAGTTGGCCCCCCAACCTTCTTCAAATCAAACAAAATTGGTGTCAAACGTTTGTGCAGCAAAATTTTTGTTTGTGGCGCCATCATTTTAAAGATATAAAGAAAGTTTGATTTCATAAAAGTTTGGGGGGTTGGTTGACCTTTTGACTTTTACACTTTCATTAATATCTTCAAAGCCAAAGTAGCACAAACGTAGCACAATGTTTGACACCAATTTTGTCTGATTTGAAGAAGGTGGGGGGGGGGGCACCTTCACTCAGGTCTGCATAACTTCTCATAACACTTTTTTTTTTTATCAGAACTGCCCAGTGGGAGTCAGACAAGACTACATCACAAATGCAATGCAAAATAATGTAGTAGTGAAAGAATATGAGCCTGATTTTCACAAAACAGTACTGATTTCCAAATCAATTTCAATGCAACAGAAATTATAGGAGAAAAAAAAGAACAGGGACAGAAGAAGAGCGTAGCAGCTGGACCTCGGTGAGTTTGCGGTGCAACATCTGGAACTCGGTGAGTTTCCTCTGGACGCTCCAGCAGCTGTTGGCCGTCTCCTCTCCTTCCGTCAGGCTAACACACACGCTGTAGCAAGCTACGGTCTCACCGCCTTCTTCTGCCGCCTGGAACCGTTAAAAAAAAAAAAAAAAAAAAAAAAAAAGTCATGGTTCAGAGGGACTCCACGGCGCGTTAGCGGCGTTCTGTTTGAGCGCTGAGGAAAGCGGGCGCGGTTACCTCGGCAGCGGTGATGCTGGCCCTCCAGTGGCCCAGGTTCTCACACCACCAGTCGGTCCTGGTGATGTGCAGCTGCAGCTCACTGTGCTCCTTCTCCATGGCGCCGATCTCTTCTTTTAGTTTGCTCACAATCTGCAGAAACATAGAGACAACCTTCAGGAATCGGGGAAAAAATAAAAGTAAAATATCTAATGTCAGAATACTTGAATGAAATTAAAATCTCAGATTTTTTTTCCACTTCAGATCTGGTTTTAATCAAATTATTTTTCTCGCTCTTTTTTAAAAAGACAAATTACAAAATATTTTCTAAAAGTGGCTTTTATTGCCTTCATCCCTTCTGTGAGCTGTACGATGGCAGCGATGAGGGCCAGGCTACAAGAACTTCTGTTTAATTTGGAGAATATAGTTCTAATATTAGCAGAGAAAAAAAATATACCAAAAAAACACCTTTAAAGAGGAAAAGTCATTTTAATGACAAAAAATATATATGTTACAACTTTATTATCATATAATTTTGACTTTGTCACTTGATCTTATTCTCATAATTAAAAATGGAAAAGAAAACATATTTTGACGTAGAATTGATCTGAATTCTAACTCCAAATAAATAAGATGCTTTAAAACAAGATGGCAGCTTTAAGCGTGCTGACATCACGCTAAATTATAGAAGCACAAGAAGTGCATGGGTAGAAAAAGAAGAAAAAATCCAGATTTTCAAAAAAATGTATTCTTCAAACACCAAAGATTTGATTCATGGATCAACTCTATTAATCGTCCAGCTGCAGGTAGATAGAAACTTGAAGGGCTAAGACAGTTTGCTTCTCATCTGCTACCTTCTTGTCTGGTTTGGGGGCGTTCTGTATGGAGCCCAGCGCCTGCCGCTTGTACTCCAGTTTGTCATACAGCTGCCGTAGTTTAGTAGCAGCGTAGCTAGCTTGCTCATTGATTCCTTTAGTTCCCTCGTCGCACACTTCCTCCCCTGCATCCAGACCCTGGCACTGCACACAGAGGGACACGGAAACAACAGGACAGCTCGCACACACAAAGAAGCCAATCTCGTACAGTAAAATCCATGTGGTGCAGACACATCGTTTTTTTGTGTGTGTGTGTGTGTGTGTGTGTGTGTGTCTGACCTCATTGTCTTTCTCCTCCGGGCTGCACTGTGATTGGCTGTGGGACTCGTTTCGTCTGATCAGCCGCTCATAGAGGTCAGACACCAGGAAGGACGGGTAGTAGCGCTCCCTCATGGTCTCGGCCACCTGGAGAACATTTCAATATGTTTTATTCTTGCTGCAAGAACAGCTTAAAAAGCTCCAACCTCAGCTGACATTTTGGGGGGGGGGAAGAAAAGCTAAAGAAGTTCTTGTACCCCACACCAGACCAAAAAGTTATTACGGTAAACTGAAATGCGCCAATTATAGAAAAAAAAAAAAAAAAAAACACAAAATACTTCCAATATCAACACATGAAACACTCAGGCCAACATCAACAAGGAAACCTGATATGGTTGATTATTTTTTTCAATTAGTCAATTAATAATGGAACAGAAAAAGTGCTTTTTTTGCAGAATTTGAACCAGGTGAAGATAAAACTGGGTCACTTGAGTTCTGGGTCAAATGTTTGACTTTTTTTGTACAGTTTTGGCTCAATTACTTCTGTGAGTGTGTCATTTGCTCAGCAAATGGCCTTTTTTGAGTCTTTATTCTCAACCTAGTGATTGATCTCTTACAAAATTAGTTGACGGTTATTTCGATAATGGATTCTTCATGATTAATCGTCTACGTGTTAAAACCCATCGTACCTGCTCCTGCAGTCTGACGAACACCTCGGTCCCTCTGTTCCCCACCAGACTCTGCTGGATCTCCTTCAGGAGAAACTTTTCCACTTGAATCTCTTTGCTCTCCACAAAGAACTTCTGGTAGATTTCTCCCACGATTTGGGGCACTTCATTCTGCCAAAAACAAACATAAACCAGTTCACACAGGCTTGGTGTCGCCTTTACACGCTGCACATCAACATCTCTGAATTTTCATGTAAACAGAAAATTCACATATACTCCTAAAAGCAAATATAAACACCAACAGAAGAAGTACCTGGTATTACTGCAGTCATGTTTTTTTTATCTGCCAACTATAAAATCCTTAACCTATCTGTACAATATCTATCTGGATTTCTTTACAGGATCATATTTCTCAACGTTAGCTAAGATGGAAGTTATTTCATTAAATGTAAATTTCCCTGCACTCTTTACTTTTAGTTTGGAGCAGCTGTGTTGAACTCTGATGCGCTCTGAATACCTTATTGGCAGTTTTCAGCATTTCCACCAGTTCCCAGAAGTTTATCAGAGTTCTCTTATCAATCCTCTCCATGTACGCTCGAAAGTGTTCTCTGTAGCCCGGGTTACACAAAATATCATCAAAGTGGAGGATCTGAAAGGAGCGAGAGAACACAATGAGATCAAAAGCGTTTTAAAGTCCAACGACTTGAACAGAACGGCTTCGGTTTTCAGAACTAAAACGGTCCCTCCGGCGTTCCCGTGCCTCTGACCTTCTGGCTCTGCGGTTCATCGCCGTCATCGGCTCCTCCTTCCTCGCTGTTCTCGTAGTTGGGACCACCGAGCAGGCGGATGCGTTTCTCACACTGTTTCTTGGCGACGGTCAGCTGGTTGATGTAGCGCTTCATGTCCCTGGCCCTCAGCAGGTCTGCCTTCATGGCTGCCGACTCTTTGCCTTTTCGCTCTGAATGAGAGAGATGAAGAGGAAGGTGGGGAAGTTACTGAGAGAGGTGATGAGATTAAACTACAGAACTAAAATAATCCCAATACATGGAAAAGCTGGGATTGTAAAACAAAATATACATATTTAGTCAGAATAAAGATTATATTATTTATTATTCATATCTTTATATTATATTTGATTAAAAAGGTATTTGAAACTAAGCAGAGCAGTTCTGCTGACTAGCAGAAAATAGTGTGAAGAACTGGTTTATTACTGAGGTATCAGAGTTTCAAAAGAACCAATGTGGGATCCCACCGTGTTGTGTGTTTGGTCCCAATATATCTCTACATTTTTTTTAAATATATAAACTTTTTTATATATATAATTATTTGTTTCCAGTTGACAAATTTCTTGACTTTATAATCATTACAGAAGGCATCATCTATAATGTGAATAAAAACTGTTTTATAGATACAGTTAGAAAGGCAAATTGAAGTTTTAAGAGGGATCGTCTATTCCTCATTGGAAACCTCATAATGAATTCATTAAGAGGAAAAAAATGCAAAAGTACTGCAATATTAAATAAATAGTTCAGAAACAACAGGACTTCATATTTTTTACTGTTTGATTATTCTCCCATATTTCAGTTATTGTATATAGCGTGGGCATGTGTGACTAGTTCAGTCGGAATAAGCGACAATAATTTCCACTTTTAGAATTTACTGAAAAAAGTAATCAGACTGGTGCATCGGTATCAGCCAGCCCCTTTTTTTGAATGACAATTTAGATGACAGAAATTTCATTATTAATTTTATTTTACAGGTTTTTTTGTTTTGCTGATTTATTTTGAATATTTAAAATGTCTTCCAGTTCCAGTTTAACATTAAAATTTTATCTTTATTGATCTTTCAGAATGTGCTCTATTATTATTATTATTATTATGCCATTACCATATTACATTGCTTGAAAATGGTATCAAAACAACGTTATCGTTTATTGCGATAACTTCTGGGACAATTTATCGTCCAGCAAAATTTATTTCATCACAGGCCTGTGTGTGACCAATATATGCCATACAAACAAACAGCAAAACAAATCTTAAACAAACTGACTCAAAACAATGTTATGTCATTGAAAACTAAAAGATTAAAAATGCCTTCAGTAACGTAAAACATTTAGAAAAACATTGTTAAATACCGTCCTGTAGTCGTGGTTTTCCCTAACAACAGTGAACATACAAGTATTTATATTTATTTGTATTATCTGCAAGGATTGAGACTCCCAAACATCCCTGAATAAGTAGAAACTATTAGATCGTTTGTCTGGAATTAGATGGAGCGTCTAAGAAAAACTGGAAAATAATAAAACCCTCATGTACAGCGTTTAGTAAGAGAAAACTAAACACTGTGAAGTCCCCTAAAAGAAATCAAGCTAGCTCAGTTTAATAGGAACAATGATGCATCGGTCTAACAAGCCAAACTGCTTGCTAAATTTTGGGAACATGATGAACACGCCCCGTTCTACACACTGTTCCCTCGGCTTCAAAGAACAGAGGCGCAGCAGCAGACTGTGCTGAGCCACACCAATTACGCTGTCACATTCTGTCGATTCCCTTTTACCTTTTTGCTTCTTGAGCTGAGGCAAGCTGCTGATGGTGGTGGCGTGGATAATTTCTACCACTATCTGATACCTGGGATGGAGATGGAGAGACCAGAAAAAGGGAAAGGACTAAATAAAACATCATTACGAGGATTCTTTACCTGACCAAATGCCATGAGAGTCAGTGTGTCACCATTATTTCCTCCACTAATGACCCACATGTAACAGTATCATGTCTAACCCCCCTTTGTAGATCCGCCACACTGCTTTAGAGACGAGCTCTGTTCCCATGGAAACCCCCACAGCAGCAGCAGGAGCACAAAAAATATTAGTGATTAAGCCGTCTGTTATTGAGTTTATACAGACAGAGTGGTGCATTCAAAGAGCGTCTGTGCAGGTACAGAACATTCTGTGTTTAATGAGGTCATATGTGTGCACGGGCGAGCGTGTGTGTGTGTGTGTGTGTGAGCAGCCACTGGCGTGCCTGAGTTGTTTGAGGAAATTGACATCAGTGGAAGTTGATATCAGCTTGATGAAGTCTTCGTAAGAGGCAGCGTAGGTGTAGGCCTTCTTCTGCTGCTCGGCCTGCTGCTCCCTCTGCTCCAGCTGAGACAGCAGCATCCTGTTGATGGAGTCCGGGTCGCTCAGCACCTCCACCAGAGGCTTTAACACTGCAGCAGCAAGCAATACAAAACACAATCACAATTCAGAGCCGGGAAGAGAAGGAAAAAGAAAAAGAAAAAAAAAATCATCTGTTGGGGTTTATCACAGGATGTAAAAGAAGGGAAAGATACGGTGATATGTGACTACATTAGTTCTAAAAGCAGATCGGGTGCTGTAGGATTTTTTGTTTTTTGCTGCTGCTGGGTAAAACAGCAGGTTTTTATGGGTCATTTTCTCTAATTTCTTTTTTAGAAGGTTGACAAATCGGTTTTTGTGATTGGTTGAATTTTTTGGTTTTTGAAGATTTCATTTGTGGAAACTAGGGATGTGCCGATCAGGTTTTTTTCTCCCGATACCGATACCGATCACCCCTGAGGGCCGATCGCCGATTCCGATCACAAAATTATTATTTATTTATTTTTTATCATCAACACTACTGTTACATTAAAAGGAACCATGAATTCACCTTAATTTAGACAAAAACGTGTTTTTAATAACTTTTCCAAGAAGAAAACTAAACAAAACAGGCATTGTGCAAATTGAACTGCTATCAATAATACTATCTTTAACAGACTGATAACATATGAGGCTCTGAAGAAGCTAAATATTGCAAAGAGCCAAAATAAAACCTCTCAACATTGACAAAAAATTCAAGTATAAAGCTTAACATTCAAAGGCAAAAACAGGATCCATTACAATAAACAATCCAGAGTTACTGAATGAAAACTTCCTGTTAGCATAGCGGCTAGCTGGTTACTGCTAGTTCTGATTGGCTGTTTCTGACTGAGCGGAGTAACAGGGAGGAGAGCGATTATTTTTTTTAGAGATTATCTGTCTCATGTTAGGACAGCAAAAGTTCTAATACGTATGTAAAATGTATTTCTTAGGTTAGATGCTGCAGCTTTAAACAGGTTCGGTGTGAGAGTCGCTACCAGGTGGAGCAGAAGCGGCTCCATGTCAAATATTACTAAATAAAAATATTACTACCTGTAGCGTAGCAGCGGTTCAACAGCAGAACCAGCGTCTTACATCGCAGCTCCAAGACTTAAATCATTTACCAGGTTATTAGTTTAGCTTTCTGACCGTCATGCTAATCCGGGTGAGTGTTTGTAGCTGCGCTGCTTTACCTTCTGTCTGATCCTCCATGTCTTTTTTACTGCATTGAGCCTCGATGTAGCCAAACTCCGTCATTGTTTTTATGTCTATTAGCTTTGTTGTGTTGATGCATTTTGACCTGCTTCTATTTTCCGCCGCAACACGCAAACGTCCTCATTCACTCAGTGCGTTACAGTTACACATCGCTTAGGATTTGTTGCTGCGCGTTTGCGCAGTGAAGGAAAGACGAGACCAGCTGGACAGACAGGCTGGGAAATGAGATGCAGGTGATCGGTATCGGTAACGGAGCCAATGATCAGCCGATCCCGATCATCACCGATTTCACTAAATTCGGCCGATTATGATCGGTGACCGATCGATCGGCACACCTCTAGTGGAAACTATGGATTTTTTTCCCCCACCAACGTCTTTGTTTCCTACATTACACATTCAACAACGGTACATCCAGGGTGGACTTCCTGTTAAAAAAGCTTTTATTTAGTTGGACAACAAAATGTAAAGGTCAGGCTAAGTTTTCTTTGTTTTATTTTTTGTAATGAGTATAAAGTTGTGAAGTTACCAGGATACTAATAATAGTAATAATATAATAAAAATCACATGGCAAAGCTGAAATAATACCAGAATAAAGTTAGCAGAATAGTCAATTTATCCAAACTCCAACATGCCAAATTAAACATTATCCAAGCTTTTTTCCCCTCATTAAAACAAATTTTTTTCTCTCCTAATTTTAAAACATTTTCAAGGTAAAATTGGACTGTATTCTCATCGTTAGTCAAAAATTATCGTAGCTTAGCCTCAAAACTTTGTCGTACAGCCACCAGAAGCAAAGATTGAAGTAAAAGCCACTTTTTGAAAAGATTGTCATTTGTAAAAAAAAATTCTCAGAAACCAAAGCAAAGAGAATTTTTATTTTTTAAATCAGAAATTGCACCTTGTATGACAAAGAAAACCTGAGATTTAATTTTTAAGCCACATCGCCCAGCTCTAATGCAAAGTGAGTCAGTTTCATTTCCTCGTTTGTTCAATTCAGATAAAAATATCAAATTAAAAAACATAAAACAAAGCTCGTAGAGACGTAGAAAGACGTCAGCACCTTTGGTCGTTATAACTTCTGTGAGGCAGCAGCGGAGCGTGTGAGACTTGGCGTCCTTCTGAGGCAGCAGACACAGCAGCAGGATTCTCGCTACGCATCGCAGGAAGGCCATCTCTGAGTCGGGACAGACCAGGCAGGGATGGAGAGGAAATGGACGAGCAGCTTCCTCTGATCTTTGTACACACACACACAGTAAATATAAAAAACAGATTAGGGTGAGGGATAGTGTTACATGCACTGTCTTATTCATTTGGACTTTTGGACTGCAGGATGGAAGAATCTTATCATATTAACTTTAATGGTTTTTAAAGCTAAATTTAACAGTTTGAGCTCCATCATCTATTGAGGTTCGTGCTGAGTGCAATGTTTACTTCTAAAACAGACGCATTTTTCAGTCCGAGCTTCATGTCAGATCAGCTCAAACAGGGTGAGGTTGCTATGACGCATCCAACGCAGAGCTGTTCTTATTACATTTTTCCTAAACTTGACATATCAAGACAAGCCGCCACTGCTGCTCTCATAGTCACCAACCCATCGATGACAGACGTCACTGTTGTGAGGTGGAATCATGAGCTTCGCCCGACGTGCCAGGATAATAAAAACAGATAAAGCGTGAAGCACAGCTCTGTCTGTCTCCTCAGTCGTCTTTTGCATGCATTGCTCAGGGGGAAGTGAGCTTTTAATGTCATTTACGCTGCATCAGATTGATGGGATTTCACTCCGTCAGGATGCGTGAAATTACAGGGGGAGTGTGGGGACAGCAACTCAAAAGACAGAGCACTTTTGAGTTGCTGTCTTTGACAAAGCAACTGATGTTATGACACCAACAATGAGTCATAACGTCACAATTAAAAAGGCCGATAGCCAGAAATAAAATTAGTGTTCTTGCTGTTTCAATTTGTAGAGGTGGACCGATTACAGTTTTCTGGCCAATCACCGACACCAATTTCAAAGGATGCTGATTTCACCCCCATCTGAAAAGTTGTGAAATACAGCAACCTTTGCGAAGGACGTTGTATTTCAACTCCCTAAAATTAAGAAAATCTGGGGCGATTTACTTATCGTATCATTTATGATAAAAGTCTTATAAGAATTTTAATTTAGCTTTGCCACAATAAATTCCAATTAAAGATTAAAACCTGACAAAATGGTCTGATTTACTAATTCCTTTACTGTTTTTTCAATTAAAGTATCAATAAATATCAATACAATTTATAATATATGTGCAGTTTAGTGGCAGTCACAGCAATAGTTTCTTAACAAAAGTAGTAATAAACGATTCTTATCGGAACTTATTGTTATCGCAATGGTACCGCAAAAAAACTTTAAATTCACTACATTTAGTTATCCACTACAACTAGATGCAAATAACAAACCAGACGTGTTTCCGTCAAGGTGGGTTTTCTATGCACGTTTTGAAGTATTGCATGTGAAATACCAAAATTCTGAAAAAATAAAAATAACGTAAATACCGAAAAAAATCTGACGTAACCAACTTTCCACATCCACTGGTGGGCCTGTCAACAAAACTTTTGAAAAAAGTAGAAATAAAAAATTCTGCATCTTGTTTGGCTTTTTTTTGTTGTTTTTTTTTTTTTACAGCCATGTGGAGTGCTTTGCGTAGCAGTCAATTCGCTCCAGACAGAAGCACATGTAACTTGCATTCTCATATTTGCGACATTTTCAAAGCTCGGTTGAAACTCGCCCGACGACTGGACAGAAACGTGGCCGAGTGCGTACCTTCCAGACGCGGCCCTGAGGTCGGTGAAGTGGGAGTGAAGGATGCGGACGCTGTCGTAGCACACCACGTTGACGACGTCTATGTCTGCGAGTCTGGATCGCAACTGGCCAATCATCTGCCACCAGTCCTCCAGCAGCATTGAGTACAACTGGCCCTCATCGTGACTCAGGGAGACGTACCAGGACAGGATGTAGTCTCTGTAGGCCAAGTTGAACACTGGAGAGGAGACGGAGATAGAAAGAGGATTCCAATGCAGGTTGGCTTTGTTTAGGAGAGATAAGAAGATGAACGGTTCAGTTAAATGGAGTTTAATTTGCCAGCGCAGGTGCTCAATTTATTTCTCTTTTTTTTGGTAACTAAACCACGAATTAAACAGCTGCAGAGTTAGTCCAACAGGTTTCATTTCCTCAAAGGCCAGGTGCATCAGAGGCAGCGAGGTGTAAAAAAAGGATAGGTTAGTTTATCACAGCGATGACTCATAGAAGCAGAGACTGATGTGACTAACTGCAGGAGAAAACCAGAGGAGCCGGACACAACCGTGTTTGGTTCATTTGGAACATACGCTCACGTGATGCCAATCTGAAAATACAGAGGATGCCTCATTATTGCCATCTATTAGAAGTGTCAATTAGAATTAATGAGGAATATCAAAAGCAAACTTTGGTAATTGTGAGGGCTCTTATCTTCTCATTTCACCACCTTGCTCTTTTTCTGTCTTAGCTAATGGTGAAGTCGTTTTGGAAAACATGGAGAGTCACTCGTCTGATCAATATAGCCAAAGTGGACTTTGTCATCCGAGCAGCAAAGATATGCAGAGAAAACAAATACAAAGACCGAGTCCCAGGACAGAACGAATGTAGAGGAGAAATAATGAAAAAGTAAAAAAAACACATTAGTGACGAGGCTTTCTTCACAGTTTAGAGGAAGTTAGGAGTTGTACTGTCGACAGTGTGATGTCACCTCTGCTTCTAGTGTAAATATTAAAATTAGATTAAAACATAGTAATACTAATAACTTTAACCCCTGAAAGCCTGGATGGATATCCAATTGTGCAAAAAAATGGTTACTTGTGTTTTATTGTCAATTATAGGAAGAGGAAGAGGAAGTTAGGAGTTGTACTGTCGACAGTGTGATGTCACCTCTGCTTCTACTGTAAATATTAAAATTAGATTAAAACATAGTAATACTAATAACTTTAACCCCTGAAAGCCTGGATGGATATCCAATTGTGCAAAAAAATGGTTACTTGTGTTTTATTGTCAATTATCTTTGAAATAACTTAGAGATTATAAATTTCAACATTGTCTCTACAATTACATTAAAGGTAGGTATGATGCTAATTAGATACACCAGGCACTTTAAGACTGAAACAGACTCTCCAAGCTTACAATCCTAGTATATTGATTATTTTGCTGGTGCTGTTACTGCTCAGATAAGATTTTGATATTGAGTCAGTAATGTGTTTTTGAACAACTGTACAATATTCAAATACAGCTCAATTACAGCTGGGCAATTTGGCTCAAAAATAAAATATGTGTTTTCCCCCATACTAAATTCAATTTCCAATTTTAGTTGTTTTTTAGTCTTACCAATGATAGAAAATATATATATATTTTAAGGGTTTTATTGAAAATTTTCTATCTGCGAGTTAACTTAAATTCAAAGTTCACATAAATAGAAGCTGTAAAACATGCTGATTGTATCATATTGTAGCTCTTGGGTGAGTTAGCATCACTCTGGAAACCCAAGAAGTGAATTGGTGAGAAAGAAAATTATCCAAAAGTTCCATTTTCAAAACAGAATATTGAATTAATTGGTTTTAAAAAAAATCAATTATTGCAAGATTACATTGGTACAATCCTAGCCAGTTGATATATAAAATCAGTGCTACAAATTGAATTTCAACATACACTTCTGAACACACTTCATTGTACGGTGGGACCAAAATTATTTTTACTTTGAACATTATTTGTGTCCATGATTTCCTGATTCAAACAGAAGGCATGTTGTTCCCTTGGACTGGACAGAAACTCAGACCGAGTCATCAGATCACTGAGAGCAGAAACTGACTCTGAATCCAAAGCCATCGCCATCAACCTACTCCACCTGCCAGTCACAGTGGAGCATGTACAAATCCCCTTCTTCTACTGTGTAGGCGTTTGTTAACTCAGTACAAATCCTGGAGCCATCTGCTGCTTGGCAGGCGTGCGCACACACACATACACATGCACACACAAACGGCTCCTCTCATTGTGTAGACGTGTGTTTATTCAAATGCTTGTGCATCTCCCTCACCAGGCCTTTTATTGGTGCAACAGTGGGTCACTGAGAAGCAGTGATGAGTGGCAGCAGCACAGCGCCATCACCAAGTTTTCTTATTGGGTTTAAAAAAAATATATAAATAATTTACTAAACAGAATGTTTTTCTGATGAAAGATGCTGGAAACAACACACAAGCCTCCATGGAAATGACATAGCCTTCTTGCAATCAGTGTATTTTCACCCTAAAGCTCCATGAACTGACAATACTCTAGAGCAGATCGAACCCAGTGGTTCTTAACCTGGGTTCGATCGAACCCCAGGGATTCAGTGAGTCGGTCTCAGGAGTTCGGCGGAGCCTCTGACACACCGCAGAGGTAAAGACACACTTGTGTAAAGTCGTGACGACGCCCCGCTTTGCCATCACTTGCTGCAGAGGATCACGTTACGTTGCTTAGCCAATCAGAGCTGCAGAGGAGCCCTGATTGAAGGAGCTCCACTCTCAGCATGGATTTGAACTTGTGTCTTTAATTACTTCAGCAAAGCTCACAGTTCTTTACCAAATTCTGTAGCTTTCGGTGTACTTCTAAATCTGCTACTTAGTCGCATATTTTCGGGGTTGGTGCTGCCTCTAGTGGCGTGGAGGTGGTAACACAACTAATATAATTATATTACTAAATCAGAATACCGGAAAGTCTTTATTATGTATTATTATTTTTCATTCTCTTAAGAATGTAGAGCTAATTAAATGATCTAAACAAGACTTTAAAGTGGTTCAAGTTTCTCTCAATGGCCAACCTGTTGAAACTGTGGCAAATTTTAAATACCTTGGGTCGTTCCTGGACAGTCAGCTCAACTAGACTCTAGTTGAGTCACCCCTATGTCTTGAATTTTGGGGGGAAAAAAATAATATTTTATTTATCACTACAGAAGGGTGATATGTACATATGAAACTGGTGGGTTCGGTACCTCAAAAAGGTTAAGACCCACTGCTCTAGTGCAAAGAAACAAACGAGTAATGAACGGGGTCTTTGACTATACAAAATAAAGAAAGCTCCCCAGAAATAAAAACCTATGCAGGAAACTTTAATTAACATGTTAGAAAAGGATTTGCTCCACTGTGGTCTAAAGAGAAAATTGAAATGTTTTAAATCTTTGACCAGCTAATCCTTTTGCATTTCCTCCTAATTTGCTCTACGTGGCACAAAAAGATTCAAATCTCTGTATAAAGTCTCTCTCGGAGAAACATGTCGGGAAATGAGCTGGTAACCAGATTCAGACATTTTTAAGCTCGACTGCTGATGACTTTTCACTCGCTGATTGGAAACATTAATAAACTTCAGTTACTAAATTTCAGGATTAGTGAGATGTTTCAGATTTCACTCAGAAGAATCAGAGACATTTAAGAATTTACTGAAAGGCGAGCTGCATTTTCTAGAGACATGTTTGTGGTTCAATCAGGCTGTCAACAGCGAGCAAGAATCGTACTTTGAAAAAATAAGAAGGCTGAACAGAGTACAAAAAAAATTATTTGAGCTCAAATCCTCTGTGAAGACTCATAATAGATCTGAAAATATTAGTAAAATGTTATTAATGTTCTTAATTTCAATAATTATAGGTGTATCCCGACACAGGGTTTCAAAACCTCATATTTATGACTTTTTAAGACCACTATGAATGAAATTTAAGACTTGTGTCATATCAGAAATGAACAAACTTTGTCAAGACAACTGGCAAAAAATTTGCACTTACTCATGACTGTCACAAAGAACGATCATGGGTAGTTTTTTGCAACTTCCCCTGCGAGCTAGCAAAGGTATATTAGCACTAGTTAGCAGTAGCATCAGTGGTCTTTTGTCACAAAGCCCAATGAAGATGTCTTTTTTATTGCCTGACAGAAAAGTCTAAGGAGGGGAAAAATAAAAATAAAACAAACATTAAACAGTTCCATAAAGACAAAATGTAAGACTTGGGAAAACATATTTACTTTTTTAATGAATTTAGGACATTTTAAGGCCTTTACGTTAGAAACCAACCCTTATATACATGAATTTAAGATTTGTTAAGGATGTGTGTACACATTGCGCCTGGATTATTAAAAATACACAGTTTGTCAATACTGAATTTAGATGTTTCGGATTTTCCTTTATGAGCTCTAAATGTAGAATATCAAAGCAAAGCTTCACAAAAACTGAGGGGGGGGGGGGGGGGGGGGGAGTCACTGCTCAAACCCAGGCAGGACGTTTTCACCCAAAATAACAGTAAAACTCGTACGGCGTACACATTTTTTATAAGTCAAAGCATCTCTGATGAATTACCTTCTTTCAGGGCTTTGTCAACGTTGTGCGACACCACCACTCTTCTGCTCAGGCCGGACTCCTGCGCAGGCACTGAAAACCGACCCTGAGGGACAACCAGAGCAGCAGGTCACTTCATTTTCAACCTCACATTTGGGAAAGCAGGAGTGATTAGCAGTTAGCATTTTAATACAACTAAAAGAGGAGAACTGTATCCCTGATAAGCAATCTGTCAGAGCTGATGCAACATGTCAACAAGACAGATGTCTGCGCCAATATCTCTCCATCGTCAACGTCAATAAGTCATCAACGCGGCTGAAAGACAGGCCAGCAGCCAGCTGCAAACGCAGCATTGTTTTTCTAAAGGGGTAGACAGTCATTTACTTTATGCACAGTGGAAATTAAGCAAGATGGCATGAATGCATTAATTATAGATCAAGATTTTTTTTTTTATGCAAGAACCAAGAGAAAACATAAGATAGAAATACAGAGTGAGATTAGAATAAAACTAAGAGCATGGGGTTGGTGTAGATGGAGGCTTTATCAGATTTAAATTATTACAAATTAGAATGGAAAAAAATTAGGAACAACAAAATGTAGTCATCGTTTAGTAAAAGGGTTACTTTGACCTTAATTTTGTAGTAAACAAGTCCACATCTATCCACTGATACTTTGCTCTGAAACAAACCAAATCTGATTTTAACTCATTTATTCAACTTTTGAAAATGTGCAGCAGGTGTTTCAAAGACAGAGAAACGTAACCCTGCTCTTATTGCTGAAGATGGAGTGAATCTATTATATTGTCTGAAAATTGTTGTTGAGCTCAACATAGTTTCAATAATGTATGCCTTTCTTTTAAAGATGTGCAAAAATCTCTTTGCCACATTTTTTTTATTATTCACTTTTAGTTTAGTTTATTGTTGAACTACATATACACACAGACAGACAGATTTAAATTTCAGCATTTTCAGAAGAAAATGTTTTAGTCTTTACAATTTTGACCCATATCATTGGTCAAAATGATCGATATACCTTTAATTCTTAAGCTAAAACTAAATATGTTTATTTTGTTTGCTTGTTTTTTTTTATCTGGGTAGGATGGAACCAGTCATGTAAGCACCGCTACTGACTGACTGTTTTCTTTTTTCTCTCCATTGTCAGATGTACTAAAATGAACAATATTCATATACAGACATGTTATCGGACAGTAATCTTCCTACCATCAGCCTGTTGAAGAACTCCAGACGAGCAGCTGACTGCCTCCTGTTTCGGTCAAAGCAGCTGACTTTCAGAGGGCTCTTCCTGACCAGCAGCACGAAGCTCCCGGCCAGGAAGCACAGCAAGGCGAATGAGACGTAGATGAAGAGCTTCAGCAGCACAGAGGTGAGAGTCAGGCCTCCCCAGGCCAGCTGAAACGCAACAGCCGCCACCACGCCCAGGCAGAAAGCCGGGACGACCCGGAAAGAGGAGCCGCCGGTGGAGTCTGGACCGGCAGACATGGGCTCCTCTTCTCCTCCGGTGCTGCTGCTCCCTCCAGCCAGCGGCGTAGTGGTAGTTGAGGGGGTGGGCATGCTGCGACCTCACCATCCATATATCTGTCACTGCTTGTTAGGCTGCAACTCCGCAAGTGCCAGCGGCAGGTGTGGGGTGTGCGCTCCGGTATTCCATCCCCGCTCTGACATCTCCTCCTCGAGCCGCGCCGCTATGTCTTCCCCGCTGCTAGCATCGAGCCGCCCGGTGGCAACAGGCACCGAGCTCCGCCTGCTGCAGCACTCCAGACAGGAGACGCACCGCGCTCGTCTAAGGCTTTGGTAGGTAACAGTCTCCCGGAGAACAGACAGAAAGACCCAGGGCGACGAGACGATGGATGGAGTGATAAAAGCCGTCACCTTGGAGACAAAGAGGCGGAAGAGAAGCAGAGCGACTGCTAACTAAACTGAACTAGAAGGAAATTTACCTGAAAAATACCAATGGAGGGCAATATTGTTGCTCTTAAATATACACACAAAAAAAGGTGTGCAATTGACTAGCAAGCACACTGGCGGAAGGTAGCCTACTAGCTTGCTCGCTTAGTAACCAGTTCAACATCAGCTAAGGTTAGCTTACTCACCTCGCGCTGAAGAGTTTTCGACAAGAACCTTACTATCCTGTTTTCCGAACAGCTATACTAAGTCGTTTCAAAGGGCTGAGCAAGCTTATAAGCATTACCACTATTTGGTCAAAGGCCGCCAGACAAAAGCAAGTAACTGTTATTCTCCTTAAACCTCCAGCTGACTGACAATCTCTCGCAACGTGAAGCGGTCTCAGCCAATGAGCATTGGCGTTAAGCGCTGACGTGTCGCCCGTTTTTAACCTCCGTACAGTTTGAAAGGGCGGGGAGTTCAAGCCTGAACACAGCAACCTATTCACTGGCAGAAGCCCGGACCAGTCAAACGGCTTCCCGTATCATTTAATCAAGCGTACCAAAAGATAAAGGCTCGTGCCTTGCTTGTGTGACGACAGATTTTTGTCTCAGACAGCCGTTCACAACAAAGGCGCCATTCAGCGTCAACAGCATTTACTATTTTCACACTGAGCCATGGTAATTCATATTCAGCTATATCTAAATTAGATATTAACACGGATATTATTTTCTTAGAATATTTAAAGTGTTTTATTGAGCAAAAAGAACTGGACTTTGTTTTTATGGACAGGCTGGAAGACAGACATTCATTCATGTGTAAAAAATTAAAGGTCACTGACTTAGGAGTATTGGGTCTGCATTTCCAGATATTCACAAGTACATTCTTCTTTTCTGGAATAAACATTCTGAATATCCTATTAAATCTATCTATGCACAATAATCTGCCATATTTGGCATGGACATACACACAGTCCTTTATGACAATATGTTTGATTTTAGTTTAAAATGAAAACCTTTTACTTTAAATCTAGACTATGTAGTAATTTAGAGTACAAAAGTACTATATTAGTATGGTAATTAGAGACAGAAGGTGAGTTTTATTATGTTACTACCGCCTAATCGGACATGGGTAAAAGTTGTTTTATTGTATTTTGTATTCTCCATCCATCCATCCATCCATTTTCTTACGCTTATGCGGGGTCGGGTCGCGAGGGCAGCAGCTTCAGAAGGGAGGCCCAGACTTCCCTCTCCCCAGCTACGTCTTCCAGCTCCTCCAGGGGAACCCCAAGGCGTTCCCAGGCCAGCCGAGAGACATAGTCCCTCCAGCGTGTCCTGGGTCTTCCTCGGGGCCTCCTCCCGGTGGGACGTGCCCGGAACACCTCACCAGGGAGGCGTCCAGGAGGCATCCTGACCAGATGCCCGAGCCACCTCAACTGGCTCCTCTCGACGTGGAGGAGCAGCGGCTCTACTTTGAGTCCCTCCCGGATGACCGAGCTTCTCACCCTATCTCTAAGGGAGAGCCCGGCCACCCTGCGGAGGAAACCCATTTCGGCTGCTTGTATCCGTGATCTCGTTCTTTCGGTCATGACCCAAAGCTCATGACCATAGATGAGGGTGGGAACGTAGATCGACCGGTAAATCGAGAGCTTCGCTTTTTGACTCAGCTCTCTCTTCACCACGACAGACCGGTACAGCGCCCGCTTCACAGCAGACGCTGCCCCAATCCGCCTGTCGATCTCCCGCTCCCTTCCTCCCTCATTCGTGAACAAGATCCCCAGATACTTAAACTCCTCCACTTGAGGAAGGACGACCCCCCTGACCCGGAGAAGGCACTCTACCCTTTTCCGGCTCAAGACCATGGCCTCGGATTTGGAGGCACTGAGCCTCATCCTGGCCGCTTCACACTCGGCCGCGAACCGCTCCAGTGAGAGCCGCAGATCACGATCTGATGAAGCCAACAGGACCATATCATCTGCAAAAAGCAGAGATGCAATCCTAAGGCCACCAAAACGGATCCCCTCAACACCTCGGCTGCGCTTAGAAATTCTGTCCTTGAAAGTAATGAACAGAATCGGTGACAAAGGGCAGCCTTGGCGGAGTCCAACTCTCACCGGAAACGAGCCCGACTTACTGCCGGCAATACGGACCAGACTCTGATACCGGTCATACAGGGACCTGACAGCCCGTATCAAAGGGCCCGGTACCTCATACTCCCGGAGAGCCCTCCACAAGGCCCCCTGAGGGACACGGTCGAACGCCTTCTCCAAGTCCACAAAACACATGTAGACTGGTTGGGCGAACTCCCAGGCACCCTCCAGGACCCTGCTGAGGGTGTAGAGCTGGTCCAGTGTTCCACGACCAGGACGAAAACCACACTGCTCTTCCTGAATCCGAGGTTCGACTATCCAACGGACCCTCCTCTCCAGGACCCCTGAATAGACCTTACCAGGGAGACTTAAGAGTGTGACCCCTCTGTAATTGGAGCACACCCTCCGGTCCCCCTTTTTAAACAGGGGGACCACCACCCCGGTCTGCCAATCCAGAGGAACTGCCCCCGATGTCCATGCGATATTGCAGAGTTGCGTGAGCCAACACAACCCTACAACATCCAGAGCCTTAAGGAACTCCGGGCGGATCTCATCCACCCCTGGGGCCCTGAGGCCACCGAGGAGCTTTTTAACCACCTCGGCGACCTCGTCCCCAGAGATTGGAGAGCCCAACCCAGAGTCCACAGGCTCAGCTTCCTCAACAGAAGGCATGTTGGTGGGATTGAGGAGGTCTTCGAAGTATTCCGCCCACCGACCCACAACATCCCGAGTCGAGGTCAGCAGCACACCATCCCCACTGTAAACAGTGTTGGTGCTGCACTGCTTCCCCCTCCTGAGACGCCGGATGGTGGACCAGAATCGCCTCGAAGCCGTATGGAAGTCTTTCTCCATGGCCTCTCCAAACTCCTCCCACGCCCAAGTTTTTGCCTCAGCGACCACCCGAGCCGCATGCCGCTTCGCTCGCCGGTACCCCTCAGTTGCTTCTGGAGTCCCACAGGCCAAAAAGGCCCAATAGGACTCCTTCTTCAGCTTGACAGCATCCCTCACCGAAGGTGTCCACCAACGGGTTCGAGGGTTGCCGCCGCGACAGGCACCAACAACCTTGCGATGGAGGCACGGAACATGGTCCACTCAGACTCAATGTCCCCTACCTCCCCCGGAACGTGTTTGAAGTTCTGCTGGAGATGGGAGTTAAAGCTCCGTCTCACAGGGGACTCCGCCAGCCGTTCCCAGCAGACCCTCACTACACGTTTGGGCCTGCCAGGTCTGACCGGCTTCCTCCCCCACCACCGAAGCCAACTCACTACCAGGTAGTGGTCAGTGGACAGCTCCGCCCCTCTCTTCACCCGAGTGTCCAAGACATACGGCCGGTGCCAAGTGCACGTATGGACACCCTTATGCTTGAACATGGTGTTCGTGATGGACAAAGCGTGACGAGCACAGAAGTCCAACAACAGAACACCACTCGAGTTCAGATCAGGGGGGCCGTTCCTCCCAACCACGCCCCTCCAGGTCTCACTGTCATTACCCACGTGAGCGTTGAAGTCCCCCAGCAGAACAAGGGAGTCCCCCGAAGGGGCACTCTCCAGTACCCCCTCTAAGGACTCCAAGAAGGGTGGGTAATCTGAACTGTTGTTCGGCCCGTAAGCACAGACAACAGTCAGAACCCGTCCCCCCACCCGTAGGCGGAGGGAGGCTACCCTCTCGTTCACCGGGGTGAACCCCAACACACAGGCGCCAAGATGGGGGGCAACAAGTATGCCCACTCCTGCCCGGCGCCTCTCGCCGTGGGCAACTCCAGAGTGGAAGTACGTCCAGCCCCTCTCAAGGAGACTGGTTCCGGAACCAGAGCCATGTGTCGAGGTGAGGCCGACTATTTCTAGCCGAAACCTCTCAGCCTCGCACACTAGCTCCGGCTCCTTCCCCACCAGAGAGGTGACGTTCCACGTCCCGAGAGCCAGCTTCTGCAGCCGAGGATCAGACCGCCAGGGTCCCCTCCCTCGGCTGCCGCCCATGACACATTGCACCCGACCCCTTTGGCCCCTCCGACAGGTGGTGAGCCCATTGGAAGGGGAATCCACGTCTCCTCTTCGGGCTGAGCCCGGCCGGGCTCCGTGGTTAAAAGCCCGGCCACCAGGCGCTCGCCATCGTGCCCCACCTCCAGGCCTGGCTCCAGAGTGGGGCCCCGGTGACCTGCGTCCGGGTGAGGGAACGCCAGATTCAAAGTTTGTGTCCATCATAAAGGGTCTTCGGGCTACGCTTTGTCTGGTTCCTCACCTAGGACCTGTCTGCCTTGGGTGACCCTACCAGGGGCATAAAGCCCCAGACAGCATAGCTCCTAGGATCATTGGGACACACAAACCCCTCCACCACGATAAGGTGGCAGCCCAAGGAGGAGGGCTGCCACCTTCTATTCTGGTTATTTATACCCTAGGAGTAATCACAAACATCCACGTCTACAGACCAACCCAAGATAAGATTTGCTTCCTAGAAGCAACAACAAACTACAAGATGGGTTTAGAAATAAGTTGAAAATAACTAGAAATCAGATGGACTTATGCTGCTTATGTTTCACTTTGGAATCTGTCCCCTGCTATTGTGATCACAAAGTCACATGTTACACTACTAGAACATGGACCACATGAAATTCTCCATAGCCTAGCTCTTCATTGTTTCAAGTTGTGAAACGAATCAAAAGTAAGACAACATGCCACCCTGTTCTTCAATAAAAACAATGGATTTATTAGCAAGCACATTTGATGATGAGTTTTGAACCAGCACAATGCTTGACAGGGTAGTTTTGAAAGGTTATGCCACTCCATTGTTCAGATAAAATACACGTGTTCGGTCAATTACAGCTGTGACAATACCTCATGTCAATCCAATGTTTCATAACTTCTCAATAACGCTGACATCAGACTTCCTCTTACGTCTTCAAACCAGACAGCTGGATTACAACATTCAAGTCTGTAGAACTGACCAAAACTGTCACACGTTGTCAATTTTGTCCCTTTGTTTGTTCCGTATTATGTATGCAACTCAGCTTTGCCCTGACACAGTACAGGATTCTTATATATATGAGGAAATGGTCAATGCAGTTGTAAGTACAAATCTTCCATTTGTTCATCATTTCCCAAAGCAAGCATAACCTAGGAAGGTGGCTTGAGAGAAACTGCCACCTGGTCATCAGTGAGACGGGTTTTGTGGTCTGCAGGTCTCAGCTTCATGATGCTGGTCTTCAGCGAGTACCACCACCCTCTCCAAGGATACCAGACCACACCGTCATCCGTGGAAGCACTGTAGTGTCCGTTGGGATAGTACACGCCATTGAGATTGGCCGAGTGGCATCTACGGAAAATACCAGTGGAACAGAGCATGTATTTGTTAATGTCATTGGAAGACATAAATGTGGATTTTTGTTTGGGCTCGTACTTATTGAACCACCAGCCTCCTTTGTCTTCCTGAGCGCAGTTCCCTTTGTAGTTGTCATTGTCCCGGTCGTAGGTGCTGAATTTCATGCCCTGGTGACTGGCCCATTTGACCTCAGGAACCTGATAGCTTCCGGTCAAAGCATCTCCAGCAGTACCAAAATAGCCTCCAAAGGAAAGGCGGTAGTACTCCTACTGACAGAAATAAAAACATAACAACTTGCATGAGGTTCCAAGAGTTTGGGATGTCTTTTTAAATGAATAAAGTTAATAACTCTTGACTCTTAGTATTTTCACACTGAATAAATTTAATTTAGTTGCCAACATCCAGAGATCCAAGATTGAAATGGATACCTGACCTTAAATTGGTTTGTGTATTCTTTCCCAGTCACACTGACAAATCATAGTTAGAGCACCAACTCTAACTATGAAAAAGGTAGGAAACCTACCTTTATTCTCTGTAAATAACCTTCCAATGCAATTGTGACGATGGTTACGACTAGATAGAATGATATTTGCATAAATCCACTACGATGTTTCTTAAAATTGGAGTTTTAAGAAGCATCTTAAAACTCCAATTAAGAAACAAACTAGATAGCTAGCTAGATAGTTTGCATCATCCAAATTTTGTCTAAAATCTTATATTTTTACTTGTTTTTACAGTTTTCCTGCTACAATAGGGTTGAAATTAAGATATAATCTTACTTAATATGTTTTTTCTTTAAAAAAGAATTCCCTTTTAAATCTTCAAACAACTGCACACAGTGCTGCACATAATGTATTCCATCAACATTTACGACTTGAACCTTTTCATTTGCTACTTGGAAGTTCTTGTACTCAGCATAGCGCTGGTGGCCATCAAAGTCTTCCAAGTTGATCTTCACTGAATAATTCCCTGCAAAAGGAGGAGAAACAAGAAAAAGGATAAGTTTATGCAGAATACAATGTGGCCTGTAGAAATGTAAGCGCTGTTGCGTTGATACAAGAATGTCCTGGTGTTGGAATCCCAGCAAGACCACCAGAGGTAGACACCAGAAGCCCTGCGAGAATTTTGTGGCCATCGATGGGAAAGTGGATGAGCAGATGACGTTTCTGGACAACACAAGTGTTCTCCAAAGCACTAATTGTTATTTTTGACCACTTGATGGCAGCAGACAAACAAAGGCTACAGAAAAAGCTACACATGGCTTTTTCCACAAAGTGGACACTTAAAACAGCATTTGCATGTTAG
The DNA here is from genome assembly GCA_033032245.1 of Poecilia picta. Classification (NCBI taxonomy): domain Eukaryota; kingdom Metazoa; phylum Chordata; class Actinopteri; order Cyprinodontiformes; family Poeciliidae; genus Poecilia; species Poecilia picta. The sequence continues at coordinate 28,351,392 of CM065362.1, forward strand.
TTTTCAGTCTACAAAGCAAAACAGTACTAACCTTGTGTTGTGAGAAAATGCAGGTTGTCGTTTCCAAGCCAAAATTCTGCATTCAGGTCTCCAAAGCCGTCCTTATATTCTATCCATGACCTGATGGATTGATAGTTGAGGAGATTCTTATTTTTTACACAGATAGTTGAGCTTGTACCAATGCCTATGATACAGCATCCTGCAGACACACCTGTTAAATGCCTCTGTGCCATTGACCCGTCTCTGCAGGACAGTCCATCCTCCTCCTTCAGTCATATCACAGTAGACTTTGACCGCTGAAGGGCTCCCGCTGGGCCTGATCTGATACAGACCGCTGGATTTAAATCCAGAACTGTAGACCTGGGAGCAGTCTGACAGATTTACACAAGTCCGTTTATCCAACAGACGGCATAATCAAATACAGTTTCAGCAGGAATTTCACAGGGATTTCACAGGGTTTTCTGAGGGTGCGAGGCAGTGGGTGCTGACCTGCGTGCTGGGTGTCCTGGACCCGGTCAGGTCCGGCATCGTTGCTGTTGCCCTGTTGGGTCATCAGCTGTAAGCTGCGTAGGAGGAGCTCCTGTTTCTGAAGCTGTCTCTTCAAAAGCTGCTCCTGCTGCCGCAACCCGAGCCAGCTCCCCGCCGCAGCCGTCTGACGCCTACACAGACATATACACACAGGTGTCGTCCCTGAAATGTTCACATCTATTCACTTCCATTATCTCATTTGGTTTCAAATATGCCTGATGGAAAGCAAAATATAGAAAATATGTGGAAAATAAAACACACTGAAATTATGTAGCCCTTAAAATAGACAACTAAATCTGCAGAAATGTCAGCTTTTGTAGGAAATATATAAAAATGTCACTGTGTCGTGACAGTTCAGTATGAGGAGGTAATCTGTGAAAAACATCAAGCTCCTGTGCTTTTAGCATTTTTAGGAGCACATTCACGATTTGATTGACAGCGTTAAGACACTTCTCCTGGTTTTGATTGGTTCTTTCTGTCGGGACGGCAACAGCAGCACATGATTATCTGTTTCATATTACACTGCCACGTCATTATAGACATTGTGATAATTTGAATAAATATGTAAAAACTTACTTTTTCCATAAACGTTGTATACATGCAGCTTTAAAAATGTGGACATTTTGGGACAAATTTTCAATCTCATGTTTCTGTAAGGCTTTGACACGCTGATGCCAAGTTTAGCTAGCTCCTGTTTCTCTTGGAAAACAATAATTTATCAAGCCATAAAAATAGCACTCTTATTATTTGTTTCTCTCACGTGAAACGTGTATTATATCATGTAATAGTCAAAATAATGACAGAGTAGACATTTTAACGCTTTTGAGGTGACAGAGATGCTAGGCTACCTATTAGTGATTACCTCAGTTAGAAGCACCAAACCCAAAACGGGTCTCCGTCTATATATATATTTTAGAAAATGTGAAGCTCTATTGTTAACTCTGAGTTGATATAGAGAGAATAAATTAAAAACTAAAAGAAAAACTGTAATATGTTCAGCCTTCCTGTTATCATCTGAAGGCCTGGCTTTCTTTTACAGCCTGAATAAGCAGCCATAATGTCTCTTGTAGACACACCATGAAATACAATACCTTTCGGCTGTAAGTGAAGTGAAAACAGATAAACAGAACCTTTTTGTCTGCATTGTGACAAGATATGGAAAATTCAAAGGTACATGAATTTTAAAAAGCACAATTACAGAACACACCAGAACAGTATTCGGATTATTCAAAGTATTCACCTTGACAAACGAGGTGCAAGCTGCCAGCATCATCAGTCCTGTTAGCAGGGCCATGGTGGGGCCTCTCTTCCTCCTGTTGTTGAAAAATTCTAGCACAACTAAGAAAGAAGTCAGTAAAGCAGACTGATTCTTCAAAGAGTTTGGGCTTATCTGTTTGATTCTTGTCTTGGAGAATGGAAAAATCTTCCTTCAGCTGAGTCAAAACAAAGGAGGAGCACCTGGAGAAATGCCTGATTCTTCACGGTGATAAAACACACCAAATGTTCAGACACGGCTCAGAACAGATGTGCCCAGAACCTGCCAAGACCAACTTCACCTTAAAAACAATTTTCTAATATTAAACTTGTTGTTAAAAACAAGCTTAGTGTCGCTTGGTAGCAGTCGTACCGTGAATCTTTGATTCTCCCTGGCCAACGCACCGTGGCTCCCATCTGCCCCATCCTCTGTGAGTGTCGTTGAGGGACTTGAGTGATCATCGTCCTCCTGATTAGCAGCTTTGTGCTGTTTGAAATAATGGTTTGGAGTGGCTAAATGCAGATGAAGGTCAGCGTTTGTAGGAGGATAGAGGACAGAAGGAGGCCATTTTCCTCCATTATTTGGTTGCATAATTGTTCTGTGACTGATTGCGGAAAAGAAGTATTTAATACACTGCTGATCGTATCAAATGGAAAGGTAATCTTTTTTATTATTTTAGCAGCATCTGAATGGTGAGAGGCAAAAAGAGAGAATGAAAGAATGAAAAAACAGAAAAAACAATGAATGATTTCGAAAATAATTAGCATTTTATTGCATGAAACAAGTATTTGACACAATAGAAAAATAGAATTTAGTATCTGATACAGAAAGCATCTTGGCTTCTTTTGTCATTGATGAATATTAACATAAACTGAAACATGGTAATGAATACTGAAGGTGAATTTATACGGTGAATCTAAATTTGTGATTGAAAAACTGCAATTAAACTCCAAATTATACCATATAAATGTATTTTTACCCAACCAACGCATATGTTTCTGACAGGAAATGAGATGTTTATCTCTCTAAAGATAAAATAAAATATGGAAATGTATAATTAATTTTGAAAGCTCGCATTTATGTGTTTTTATTTACATTTTAATGAGGAAAAACAGCATGCTGAAAATTATTCAGATTTAGCCATCAGACGGTTTACATCGTCGTCACGTCTAGGGCTGAAACAATTAATTGGATTAATTGTGATGAATCAATTATTGAAATGATCAACAGGTTTAGTAATCGATTAATGTCTAACTACTTACTAACTAAATACTGTCTCAATAAAAGGCTGTTGGCTGAAAGAATAACACACTCAGGCCAGTAATCGAGTCAAAACTGTTAAAATAAACAGTTATTACTCTGTTAGCCTAAAAATAGTCAACAGATTAGCTTAATACTCAATTGATGTTAAGTAGAGCAGAAAGGGCTGAGCTTTTCACATGTTGATTGTAGAAGTATTTCTTTTACTACAAATAATCATTCGTTCTCTAAAAGAATGCAGTTGTTGCATTGTAGGCAAAAAGATGTTTATTTTCTTATTTAGAAAAAGGAATTACATTGTTTGTTTATTTGCATTTTCCATGTATTCCTAATATTGTGTAAAAAAAAAGAAAAGAAAATCAGCAAAATATGCCCGTTTTTAAGCGATTAATTGGTTAATCATCAGAATTACCAACTAATCGTCAGAAAAATCGACAGTTTAATCAATTACTAAAAGAAATGTAGTTTTCAGATCTATTCACATACTTTGGGAAACAGTCTGAGAGGTTCAGAGCAGCTTCTGATTTGTCCACATCACAGTCAGAAGCTCCAGTTATTGAGTTCTGACTGCACCACTCCAGTCCCAGCAGTAGTTTTAAAATAACAGTAAGGTTAGTCACACTGAGAGTATTACTGCTTGCTCAGCAATCTCTTGTGAGTTGATTTGTTTCCTCTGCGGAGCTCTGTTCACTGATCTGTGATCCTACGCAAACACAGATACACACACAAAATATTTGTTTTCTCAGGCGGTGAATGCATTTTCAGCTGAAATAAATAACTACACCTTCATAAAAGCTAATAATTATCAGCTTCTTTCAGCTTGGAAACGTTGACAAATGTGATTTAAAAAAAACAGAGAGACTTTGTTACTTTTGGTTTTTGCCAATTTCCTCTGCGGGGAGACCTCAGGGTCGTCTGGTTGGACATCATCCGTTTTCTTGTAGTAATACGGTTGGTCGGGTGGGCCGAACCTCTACATTTAAAACACCACACACAGTTCCAAGGTTTGCAGCTGTGCTACTTACCCAGAGAATACAACAATGTGGACACAAAGTACCTTGTCAGGGCACACGAAGCTGACGAAGAGAACGAGGGGAAGTCCAACGATGAAGACGTAGACACCCATCAGCCAGGGACGCTGCTGGATGGACAGCATGATGGACTCTAAGAAACCAGGCTGCAACATAGATGGACGAATACAGTGTTGTTTACATACATATGCAGGGCCGGATTTACAGTTATGTAGGCCCATGGGCTGGAAACCACGTCTTGGTGCCCGTTACACTAAAGAAACTTTACTTCCCTAATGCAATTTTCAATAGATTAATAGGTAGTTCTATAAATAAACCAGGTCTGAGCTGATTATACCAACTGATGTAAGTTTAATATGTCACTTGGCCAGTAGCTTCATGAAGTCCCTTAAAACATCCATCCATCCATTTTTTTTACACCCTTGTCCCTTAATGAGGTTGGTGCTGATCTCCAGCTGACATTCCGGACGAGGGGCGGGGTATGCCCTGGACAGGTTGCCCGTCTGTTGCAGGGCAACACAGAGACACACAGGACAAATAACCATGCACACACACACTCACACCTAGGGACAATTTAGACAGACCAATTAATCTGACAGTCATGTTTTTGGACAGTGGGAGGAAACCGGAGTACCTGGAGAAAACCCACGCATGCACAGGGAGAACATGCAAACTCCATGCAGAAAGACAAGGGTTGGGAATTGAACCCAGAACCTTCTTGCTGCAAGGCAACAGCTCTACCAACTGCGCTACTGTGCAGCTTCCCTTAAAACAACAACAAAAAAACCTTCATCATTTTCGACTTCTTGAGTGCTGTATATAATCTTAAAAATCTCAGAATATTATTACAACTCAACTGACGTGGACCTGTGACTCTTAGATAAAGTACAAAATTTTCAAAACATGCATCCATATAAAAAACATAAATAAATTTTGTGGCCCGCCCCACACGAATTGCTGCCCTGGGTTACTGCCCCGTAAGCTCTTTCTAACATTTAGCCCAAAATAAGCTGAAAACTATGAATCATTTTCATTAGATTTCAATAGATTGTATCACCCTGAATTACAATAGAATAAATTGAAGATCGTTATTTGACAAAACAACACAGGGACTAAATTAACTAATGACCACATACAAATACCCACTTCCTTAGCTCTGCTTTGAGTTGAGTACAATTTCTGGCTACTCTGCCCATGTTTGAATATGTCTGCATATAGTTGATGATTTTACTGATGCAAATGAAAAGAAAATGAATGCACAACCCAAGCTAAACTCTTACCTGCCCTGCAGCAGACACTGCAGACACCAGCATCATACCCAGCACCAGAGTTATTGTCTGCATTGCTAAAAAAAAAAAAAAGGAGAAAAAACACATAAAAATTGAGTGAAAACTTATTTCAAAGCACTGAGAAAATCTACGTGCATGTGTGTGTACATGAGGCCAAACTAAGAGATCCAAACTGAAGCTTTTCTCTGCAGAATGATTCGGCTAGTGAGAAAACAAACCTCACTGTATAGAACAGCAGCATGTTGGATTGGAAGCAGGTTGAAAAACTAGGCAGAACAAACAGCAAATGAATTATTTTACCTTTTCAACCTGGAGAGTGTTCTCAGTCTCCTGAAGTCACTTCCTCATACCTTGCAGACTTGTGCTGTTGGACTTTGATCAGAAGCCTCTTGCTTGCTAACATTGACTCCAGTTACAGAGTTACCACATTACACAGGTATCAGTGTCCTAAACACACACTTTCACACAGCCTTCTTTTTTCAGGGCTTAAGTAAAAGTAAATCCAGAGCCTGAAACTTATAGTTATGATAGAAATTTACTATAGCGTTGCTATTGCCACATTTTAATAAAAAGTGTCTTTTCAACTCAAAACAAAATGTAAAATGTCTGTGCCCTAAAGGTTTGCCTTACAGGTTAAAATCCCTCAGTATTAAATAAGAGTCCTTTCAGTCAATGTTTTAGCAAGTAATTTAGAATATGCAACATCACCAACTAAATCAGTGTTTCTCAAACTTTTTCAGCCCTGCGCCCCCCCAGCCTTTATCCAGGTCCCACACCACCCCCACCAAAGAATTTGTAGGATACTTTAGACTGACTATTATTTTTATTATTAATATTAACAATCGCTATTGTAGATGTTTTGATTTTTATGTTTGTTTCTGTATTTATCATCAAAAATAATTTCACAGAGAACAAAAAAGCCATGTCTATGAAAAATGCAATGAACATTCAAGTTAAAGTTGGCAGGCCTAACAGCAGCCAATCAGAGTGGAAACAATATTTTTACTCTTTGCCATCTTCTAGTTGTTACATATTCCACAAAATGATCAGATAAAAGATGTACAACATGCCAGTTTAAACTTTGATGTATTTGCAAACCGACTGAGCTCTGCAACATTAAAACATGGATAGAACTGTAACTACATTAATCATAACTCTTCTCTTCAGTGTTTCTGTCGGTTTCTGGTGGTGCAGCTCTGTGCTGCCTTCAGGAGAATGGGACATCAGAGTATCATCCATAAAACTTTAGCCACATGGCATTTATTATGCAAACCAGCGCAAAAGTTCCATGTCCTTTTAATGCCATACAAATATGAGACAGAAACATGGATTATATCTTTAAATAGACCTGTCTATTGATTATAGATTAATAGTTTTACTGGACAGAAATTACAAAGAACAAATCTGGTTCTTAATCAAATCCTAATGAGTCAAATTGAAAGTGTCATGGAGTCGTCAGCCTCATGACAGTAACACTGACATGAAAAATTATATTGAAGAAATAAATAATCAAATCTAATTAAAAACATAAATAAGTGATCAGTTCTTTACTGTTATGGTCTGTAAGATATATTTATTCTCAGTACTAGAATAATCTGGAGATATTGTCTGTTTATTCTTGCCATACAGTCCTGTGTATTAATTATTGATCGAAAGGTCTTGCCATACTTTCTGAACTGGCAGCTGAAGGAGGAGCAGCTCATCCTGCTCTCTCCCGTCCTTACTGATAACTTTGCCTGTGAATTATTTTTAAAGCTACAACTTTTATTTTTAAAAGTCACAACTTTTACATTATCGACATCATAACTGGATTACTTCAAACCCAAGGACCGGGAGACTTTCTCACTTTTATTTTTACTTTACTTTTCCTCACCTCCAAGTTGAACTAGGGCAAAATGACCCTGTTCGACCCCAAGGACATTCTACAACAACTTCAGTTTTTAGAAACGAAGATTCAACGACTGGAGGTGAACTTTGAGTTCACGCTACCTGTGGAAATGAAACAACTCTTCCTCAAATCAGCGGAGAGGTCGTACACCCCACACCAAGCAGCTCAGCCTGGATCGCTCAAGGCGCCAGGCCGAAACAAAGGTCTCACACTACGGATCCTATGAGACGACTAACGGGGAGAACCCTTCACCTGGACGAATCAGTGTGGCCGGCTCTGACCCGCAACCCACCCTCGACTTCAACACCTGCTCCGCCAAAGAATAGCAAACAAGCAGCCAGAGCCAAAACGGCTCCACCGACCCCGCCACCAAGGACATCTCGACCAGCCCAAGCCCCAAAACATTCCGACTCCGTGGGAATCCCGCTGAAAAACAGATTTTGTGCACTTCAGCACGAACCTCTCAGTGAAAACCCACCTTCAAACATCAACAATGAGGCTAAACCAACGCCTCTACCGCAGAAAGCTCAGAAGAACAAAGCGACCACCAGGAAAATGAAAGTTATGCCAAGAGTGCTTATTGTTGGAGATGAGACAGTTAATGGAATCGGTCATGTTTGCAATCCGAAGAAAACGAGAGTGGTTTCTTTTCTTGGTGACACTGTATCCGATTTGACTCAAAAAGTGCTCTCTCTAATCACTGATAAGCCAAACTTGGAGAGTTTGGTTGTGCATGTTGGAGCCAACGATCTGGCAAAGGAAAAATCTGAGATTCTGAAAAAAGACTTTAATATTCTTCTGGACGCTTTGGAAAAATTAAACGTGAAACTATTTCTCAGTGGTCCAATACCACTGCCACTATGGGGCGACGAAAAACATTCAAGGCTACTCACGATAAACAAATGGTTGATTAAAACCTGCTCTGCCAGCTCAGTGACCTACATCGATAACGCCTGGATCTACTGGCAGTGTTTTCACCTCTTTGGAAGAGGCGGACGCAATCTCAACAAAGATGGAACAAGGCTGCTCACTGCAAACATTTTTCATTTTATCAACAAGAACAACGACGTGACCACTGCTTCAGAAGAACAGGCTCAAGGATGCCTGACTAGGATGGGAGCCTCCGCTTATCAGGGCCGTGGCGTTCCCAAACAAAACGAGATGAACAGATCGACTGGTTCTCCTGCTCCTTCCCCCGTCCCAACACCTCCCCCCCTCCGCTCTCCTTCACTCCTCAGTCAATCACTAAAGAGAACCGGGCAGCACCTGACCCGCTTGCAGGTGCTGGTAGATGATCCGGGTCAGAGAGGAAGACGGACGGACTCCTCTTCCTCCCAGCACAACAGCATGGATCAACAAGATCGCCACATAGCTGAGGATACAGTTTCTGAGGTCTGAGACCGGGGACCAGATATTATCTTTACACCAGTTTTCCCCCAGAATGCGTCTGGTCCCCTGGCACTGAATAGCAGGACAATACCTGTCCGGATCACTTCAAGACAAGATATAAAAAACAGAAACACAAAAAACGGCTGTCTTCATTCTAATCTCAGAATAATCACCTGCCTGAAGGAACCTAAGATCGAAGTAATCCCAGTCTCTAGGTCACTTAAACTGGCTCTTTTAAACACCAGGTCTCTTTATGCTAAAGCCTTATTAATTAATGATTTCATCACTGAGCATAATATTGATTTTTTATTTCTGACAGAAACATGGCTGAATGACATTAATGAAGCAATCGTACTAATTGAATCAACGCCTCCCACTTACAACGTTTTAAGTGAAAATAGAAAACTCAAAAAAGGAGGAGGCGTGGCTTCAATATTTAAGGATACCATGAACTGTAGCAAAATCTCTCTGGGTCAGTTTATGTCTTTTGAGTATCTTGAAATCGAGGTAAAAGGCCACAAACAAACCTTGACCCTAACTTTATACAAAAGTCCAACATATGTGGAAAATTTCTTTACGGACTTCAATGAGCTTCTATATCTTATATGTATTGATTACGATTGTTTGATAATTGTCGGTGATTTCAACATCCATGTTGACAACCACCAAGACCAAGGGGCTAAAAAGTTTTGTAATATATTAGAGAGTCTTGGTTTAACACAACATGTCAAACAAGCAACACACACTCATGGACACACACTGGACCTGGTTATCAGTAAGGGTGTGAATATTTCCAATGTCTCTGTAACTGATGTCGCCCTGTCGGACCACTTTGCTGTTATCTTTGACAGTTCTTTATCTGCTAACATACTTGGACAAACAGCCGCTATCACAAAACTTACTTTCACAGAAAACACTGCAGAAATATTTAATCAAATCTACTCTTCTTCCTCGCCGTTAAGCCATAATGACGTAGATAAATTAGTAGATGATTTTCAGTGCAAACTTTCAGATATCATTGATTACATTGCCCCCATTAAAGTAAAGGTTGTGACTGGTAGGAAGAAATCTCCATGGAGAAATGCACAAACAGTTCAATCTGCAAAACAACTCTGCCGTAGGGCCGAATGGAGATGGCGTAAAGCTCAACTTCACGTCTACTATGACATCTACAAAGAAAGACTACGTAACTATCACAAAACACTAAAACATGCAAGAGAGGCTTTCTTTGCAGATGTCATAAACAAAAACATTAATAATGCTCGAGCTTTATTTGCTACTGTGACAGGCTAACAAATCCTCCTATGACGTTACCACCTGAACTTCAATCTAATGCTGCCTGCAACAAATTTTCCAGTTTCTTTTCAGAAAAAATCCAAAAGATCAGAGAATTAATCTGCACATCCACTCCAAAGCCAGTACCACTGCTGTGCCCAAACAAAACAAATGCAGGAACAATGACTCATTTCCAACTACTTAATTATAAAACTTTAGAAGAAATCATAAGTCTTATTAAGCTCCGGTTCCTGCTGTCTGGATGTCTTCCCACACATTTCTTTAAGAAAGTCCTGCCAGTCGTTGCTAATGATCTGATCCAAATAGTAAACTCATCACTGTCTTCAGGTGTTTTCCCCCAGGCTTTGAAGACAGCAGTTGTTAAACCGCTGATAAAAAAGAACAATCTGGACAAATCAATACTACAGAATTACAGGCCGATCTCCAACATCCCATTCATTAGCAAAATAATTGAAAAAGCAGTTTTTAAACAATTAAATAACTTCATAACAATAATGAATCGATTTGACTCCTTCCAGTCTGGTTTTCGGGCTCACCACAGCACAGAGACGGCCCTTTTAAAAGTGTTCAATGACATCCATACAAATACAGACTGTGGGAGAACCACAGTGCTGGTTCTGTTCGACCTCAGTCCAGCTTTCGATACTGTTGACCACGACATTTTACTGAATCGACTGGAGACTTGGGTTGGACTCTCCGGTCCGGTGCTCCACCGGTTTGAATCCTATATAAAGAACAGAGACTTCTTTGTTTCAATCGGAAACTTCTCATCAGAGAGGTCAAAGGTCACATGTGTGGTACCCCACGGTTCAATCCTAGGACCCCTTCTTTTCAATATTTATATGCTCCCACTGGCTGAAGTTATAACAGGAAATAAGATCAGCTACCACAATTATGCGGATGATACACAGCTCTACATCACAATGTCACCAGGTGACTCTGAACCCATCCAATCAATGAACAGATGCTTAGAACAGATCAATGTATGGATGTGCCAAAACTTTCTCCAGCTGAACAGAAACAAAACTGAAGTTATTATCTTTGGACCGAAAGAGGAACGAACCAGAGTCAATGCGCAGCTTCAGTTACTACAACTACAAACCAGCAATCAGGCCCGAAACCTGGGAGTAATGATGGACTCTGACCTGAACCTTCAGAGTCACATCAAATCAGTCACAAAGTCGGCTTTCTATCATCTGAAGAACATCTCCAGGATTAGAGGACTAATGTCTCAGCGAGATCTAGAGAAGCTCATCAATGCGTTTATCTTTAGCCACCTTGATTACTGCAACAGCGTCTTCACAGGTTTGACTAATAAATCAATCAAACAGCTGCAGCTGATCCAGAACGCTGCTGCTCGCATTCTCACTAAAACCAGGAAAATAGAGCACATAACACCAGTTTTAAAGTCTCTACACTGGCTCCCTGTAGCTCAAAGGATAGACTTTAAAATACTGTTGTTAGTTTATAAATCACTGAACGGTTTAGCACCACAATACCTTAAAGATCTGCTAGTGCCGTACCAACCGTCTAGACCCCTCAGATCTTCTGGTTCTGGTCTGCTCTGCATCCCCAGAACCAGAACGAGACGAGGAGAAGCAGCATTCAGCTTCTACGCACCACAAATTTGGAACAAACTTCCAGAGCACTGTAAAACAGCTGAAACAGTGTCTTTAAATCTCAAATTAAAACCCACCTGTTTAGAGTTGCTTATGGATAGACTGAATGTTTTTACTTTTAATAATGATCTTAACTCTTAACTCTTGGTTTATTGCTATGTCCACTTTAGTTTCTTTCCTGTTGCAACATTTATTTTATCGTTTATTGACCATCAGTAATCTTCATTCAACACCTGTTGCACCACCAAATCATCATGTTTCACATCATGTGTTGATTTTTCACTGTTCAGCATTGGATTCTGTTTTTATGTCTTAATTCATATCTAGTTTGTTTTATATCCCGTTTCTCCTGTTTCAGAGTGTGTTCCTCTTTTTTTTAACCCCTAAGGTGCAGGGCGGTTGATGGGGAAAAGGCAGACTGACATAAACCTTTTAAAACAAGGAAACAATTAGGTATTCTGATTATTGAAATTTAAGAGTGCTGTGCTGTTATATTACCCCATCTCCCCCGTTTCATACCGGACCACTTACAGCTCCGGTGTTAACGCCATATGTGGGTATATGCCACGAGAGGTGGTAACATATTTCCGTTAGAATTTATGTGACCCAGGTTGGTTCCGGTTCCCGCTTGCTCCTATTGTTCTTGGCCGAAGCTGTACCATGAAAAAGACGCAAAACTTAAAATATCTGTGAGCTACTGGTTCAACAATCGAGTTTTGTGGTGTGCCGTTGTGTCCAGTAATTAGTCAGTACCATCCAGTGCTTAGTTTTTTCATTTTCTTGCTGATATCAAGGCGACAGCGGAATGTAGCCAAAACTTAGCCACTACGGCTAACACCCGGTTTGTAGCTGCCTGCTATTTCAAAGCTTGAGGATATGAAAGATCCAGCGTCAGAAATGTTAAACGGAAGTTAAAAAGGAAGCTGTACGAGCTTTGTTTAGTGGAATAATTTGTTGGAGGAAAATAATGCCGGAGGAAATTCACTGCAATGGGAACAGGCAGGGAACAGAGGCAGCGATTCCGCACCAGGTAAGTCAATACGTGTGTTGATGTATGGATGTATGGGTTTGTGTTATACAGAGTATGAAATTATTTTTTGGCAACTCCTTAGCTTTTTTTATGTGACAATTATATAAAATACATTTAACTTGCAGTTGGAGCGACGAGCCCCTCCGATACCGAGCAGGTAGTTTAAGAACAGCGGAGAGCAGCAACGTTCAGCCCGTCAGTCAGATTAAGGTCCAAAATCTTCGCTTTACACCCTTTAAGTGGCACCGATCCACATAAAAAACCACAGAACAAATGGTACAAATCACGTATTTCCCGAATCCCAAAAATATGACATCTACCTTTGATGTTTCATAATTATTATCCACTTTAGTTAATTTTTCACTTGGCTGCTTTAATCTGTTCTTGCGTTACACAACGTAATTTCTTTTTTCCCTCTGAGATTCTGCTAAGAAAATGAGGTTATGAAGTTACATCCTCCCGCTGCTCTTTGTTTTTAAAATTGTAAATTTAGGTTTGCCTCGATTTTTATAAACTAATGCCTTTTATATGCATCATTTTTTGTCTTACTGTTGGTACAGATATTGGGCGAACCCTGTGCTTTACTGTTAGTGTTTAAATTACTTTCAGCTGCACACTTTCAAGAGCATTCAGATTTTAACATGCATTTTCTAAGTAGATATTTTAGTCATCCTACTCAGTAACTTCAGTGATGTTACACCTCTGAAACATTTTTTGCAGTTTCTTTGTGATACCAGAACTATTTCACTTAAACATTTGATTTCCTGAGATAGTCAATTTATTTTCAAGCAAAACTCTCAAAAAGAGCTGAGGATTTATTAGTTTTGATTACGTTGGACAGCTAATTATGGACAGTTATTAGTTTTATGTTTGTTTTTAATTTTTCAGGTTTGCACCGTAACACCTCATGATGTGTTTCTGAGCCATGATCGTTGTGCCGATTACCTTTCCATTGGATCCAAGCACCTGGACCTGCTGACGGCGTCCATCAGTCCACGGTCTGCCGGATCATCACAACGTGGACTAACTTTTTTTTACAGTACTTGGTTAAACTATGATCTGCAAACCGGAGCACCAGATATGCAAAAATCTACCTGCAGACTTTGTTGGCTACCCTGACACTGCAGTCATCCTGGACGGGGCTGAGCCTCTTCCTCTCCTCCAGAGTGACGTGTTTTCATCATCAGTAAAGGCAAACAAGTCTGATGTCTGATTAGCTGCTAGGAAGTATATTATATATTCACTGTTCATTTTTCTAGCCTGTTTGTACCTACAATAAAATTTAATTTCTACATTTCACAAACCTTTTTTTCCCCTTTTCTCGGTGTTTACATTATATCAAGTATTTGCATGTAGATCAAGATCATTTCTTTGCTGGTAATGCCAGCAAAGAAATGTGAATATTAAATAATATGTAGTTAGTTATATAATTTAATATACTGAATAAGGGTGGATGATATGACTTACAAGATTTTTTTTCATACCAGGTTTGATTTTAATCGATTCCTCCCGTCTTCAATTTCTATAATAAAATCACAGAAAATATTTTCAAAAGTGCCTTTATTTCAATCATCTGTTCTGTGAGTTGTATAAGGAGCATTACGGTCAGGATACAAGAAAATTCAGATTGATCTGACGTAACCAGCTCAGTCCATGTGGTTCTGACATTTGTCAGTAATCAAGAGGATGTACATTTACTCCTCAACTGACCAGGTAAGCATTAAGGTAAAAATAAAAAAATAATGTATAAGCAAATACTGTATACAAAACGGAAAAAGAGTAACTGACAGAAATACTTTATATAAAGAAAAGGAGAAAAGTTAATAGCAGGAGAAAAGTTGTTGGCAACATTAGCTCAGCCAATCTCTCCCTCCAGGAAGCCATCAAACTGAACTCCTATCCAACTCCAACTATAATAATGCCAGCAAAGAAGTTATATAATTTAAAAAAAGAAAACGGAAAGTTAAAACAGCAAATAATGTCAAATTAATAATTCATATCTAATGCGTTCTGGGATCTATTATTGCGTAACCGTTAGCTTAGCATTAGTGAATTTTGTTAGCTGCTAACTACGTGACATTAACCAGAACTTTTTACTGTTTTTGAACTATAACGTTTTAGGCTCTAATCTTGATCAGATTCTTAAATTATAAACTGGAGTTGCCACTCATCCCAAAATAGCGGTTAGTTTGTTATAAGCACAGATGTCCGGTGCCGCCGCTGCTTTGTAATGGTTCCTCTAATCCGACCACTTTTTCGGTAACGAATAATCTGATGAGTTCATATTTCAAATCCAGTAATCAGATTAAAGTTATTTATCCAAATCACTGTGCATTAATTTTTTTTTGTAAATATTTTTATTCCTTCTGTGCGTCTTTGTGACAGACTCTGTGACAGTTAGCAGCGACAGAAACATGAAAAGTGCATGGAGATGCGCATTTTGTTGCTGGAAAAACAAATGTCGTCAAGCCCAACTGTTGTTTGTGGCTTTTGTCTTGTTTTTTCTAAACTCATAAAAAATTACTCTCCGATCAGAGCCGTAAAAAAAAAAAATCTCCGATCGGAGGCTGTTTATTTTATCCACAGTTAGCGAATGATGGATTTACAATGAGTAATAACTGCTAGCTAACACTTAAATGCTGTTATTATTAAACTTACCTTTTATTATATCCTTAAGATTATGAGAATGTGGGAATTTTTCAGCTTGGATCCCAAGGCAAAATCACACCGGAAGTAAGGATCCCCAGCTTTGAGTTATGGCGGCCATTCTCTGACGTCACTGTGAAAAGGGTCTATATAACGACAGACGCCTCATGCTCCGCTAAGAGAATCCGCATTGACGTCACCGGATATGACGTTTTCGTCGCTCGGCGCCATCTTTGGTGTCCACAGACCAAAACTAACTATTCAGAACATCACCGGTGTTTTCATTGTGTTACAGTAAAGTTGTTTTCTAGTTGGATACTGAATATCCTGAGCTCCACGGAGTTAAGGGACGTTCAGCTCAAGGTTGATCCGATTTATTAACACTAATTTCGGCCAGCTGTTCTTTACTAGTCCCTCCTGAAGCCTTGGAGTTTCACAGCTGCTGTCAATTTTCGAACCAAACACTCCTGTAAATAAATGCTTTGTCTTGTGACCAACTGATACAAAATAAAGTGGACATTCATGCTATTACACGAGGCTCACTGTCCTCTATTAAAATGTTTAAGTCATATTCAATCATTTTAATATTAAATGTTTTCTTCAGTAGCTTCCAAGTCGTGTCCCATTAACTCAATCTGTTTGAAATTGTTCTACTAGACTGTATAGATGAGACACATTCACCTTTATTACATTTTAACACTTTTAATATATTTTTAACTATTTCTGTAGTCAAAATTTTTCATTTTTCTTAAATAGCGTTTAGGTCATGTAACCTATTATCTCAAAATCTGTGTTAAATTATTCTACTATACTATATAGATTAGGCATATTTTTATTCCATTTTGACCCCTTTTTTATTTTTTAACCAAAATTATATTTAAAAAAAATATTCATAAAATGTATTGCCTCAGATGATCATCATTTATTACTCGTAATGTTCAATTACATAAAATTCTAGGACAGGATCAATTTCATTAGATGTTCACTTACCTGAAGTATGTTAAATACAACAACTATTTATTAAAGTGTGATCTATTTCATAAAATTTGTCACTTTTATTGTTTAATTACACATTAAATGTTTGAAGATTTGCTCTTTCATCTGGTTTGTGTCATGATGTAGTGATGGACACAAACGCAGCAGGCAGTGGACGAACTTTAAATGGATGTAGAAACAAGTTTGATCTAACAATAAGAACTAAGGAACACAGAGCAAGAGAAACTAGAAGATCTAAAGAAATAACCCAACTAGAATGACTAAAGAAAGATACAGACTCAGACATGAAGAATAACTGAACCTATGGTGATCAAATTAAGAAATAAACATGACTAGAAACCCTGCAGGGAGGATGAAATAAGAAATAACTAGAATGATAAAATAGAATTAAACTATAGTCATTAAAGGTTTGACATGGACTCAAGGAAAAGCAATAATATATTTCTAATAACTACACTAAATACCTCTAATAATATCAAAAGGACCATAAAGGGCTAAACTAAAGTGAATTAAAACATGAAGCAAATAAAATGAAAAGCAAAACAAACCCAGAAACCCAGTGTCCTGACAGATGTCTGATTATATAATTGTTTACTTTAATCACATAAAATATTTATTTAAAAATATAATCTTTCATTTCATGCATGTTTATTACCTGAAATATTTAAATATCAAATTTTTACTTAAAATGTGATTCATTTCTTCACCTGCTACTTGAAGTGCTTGAATCAAACAATTCATGGATGTTTAATACATTAAATGATTAAATGAGAGAAAACAGCCACTTCAACTGTATTTAACCCAAATGGTTCCTGTTCTTCAGTCTTGCTGAGCTCAAATCCTGGTTTCTTCCTCCTCAGCCTCCAACTTCTCTTCTGTTGCCTCCACTGTGTTTTCATTATTTACCTCTTCTGAGGTAAATAATAAAAACTGTCTCTAACTTGTTGATGGTTTTGCTGTATCTCCTCTTTAATTGACGCCCATGTCGGTCCGGTTTGTGTCGTTTACCTTCATACGTCGGTTTGCCTTCAAGAGGACAAATCAGAAAATACATCAGTATTAATGCTGTTAATTTGATAACACTAGTAAAATAGTTTACTTCACAATAATGTAATAACCTCGATGTCCACTGACTAAACTCGGACTATGTTACATAAACAATATTAGTCCGACCTAAACCAGGTTGACCCACTTTAATGAACTCAACAGAAAATGATCATAACACTCGGACACAATAATAGCAAAATAAACTATGACACAAAACCAACAAAGCAAATTTATTCACTCACCAGAATGTAAATATCTGGATCAAACCTGTAGGTATCTGGATGTTGGAGAAGGTGAAATCAGCGACTCACCGCTGAAACCCGGACATTGTTTTCTTCTCTTAGCTCCGTTAGCTTAGCCTCCTCACGTTGTTTCCAAGCAGGAAAATAGTGATTCTAAAGTCCGTTTTCCAACTTTTTACCGTTTCAGTCGTGTGATCGGACATTACAGACAATAACGCAGCAAGTTCGAGCCAAAGCTAAATTATTTTAAGTAACTTGGATTGAAAAGATTCTGCGAGCCTGTTGGTTTTATACTGAGAGACTGCTGCTTGTGGACACCAAAGATGGCGCTGATACCCCTCCGACGTCACGCGTGACGTCACGCGCGGATTCTCTATATCGCTCGTTTATAACATCTTGTTGTCAGTTTACTTTCATAATAGAACTAAATCTTTTTGGTTAAGCTGTTTTAATGCTGGAATAGTCACATGTCCAAAATTTTACTGCAAACTTTCTTTAAAAGTTAGCAGTAAATATAGAATGAAATATAGAAATTTCATTCTATATCACAACGATATAGAATGAGACAAACAGCAGCAAAATGAGCCTTTTTATTATTTAAAGTGAGTAACACCTGATCACACTGACCATTTAACATGTATATTATATTATATATTATATAGATATTTAGGAGAACAGCAGTGCTAGAATGATTTGAAGAAAGGTGAAGAAGCTCTGGCGAGGTCTTTAGTTTATTGAAATATGTATTAAATGTTTTTAATTTTTAACTTATGAGAGGAGCAGGTCAGGGAAGGCATGGGACAGCCAGGTGGAGTTTCAGAGTGTGAAATATAAAAAATTATATTAATTAATTATATAAATTATATCAAAAATTGTATTAATTACAGGAGGCAATAAGAAAAGTGCTTGAGGAGAGGTTTAAAAATAAATTAGTGACAATTTTTGCTACACAGTAAATAGAGTTGTGATGTATAATGTATACATTTGAAAATTAAGTTGTTTAAATTCTCATTCTGTATGATAAAAACATATATTTTATATTCATGTTCTGACACTGTACATTACTGTCGTGTCTGTTGTAAATCCATGACTCCCTGCAGGAACGTCAGGCTGTAGAGTCAGAAGGAGGCAGAGACAGAAACACATAACTCTAGATATTTCAGTTAAATGTTTGTGACTAAAAATTACAGGGGAAAAAAGATTTAGGTTTTTTGCCTCAGTGTTTTTCATGGCTCTTCTTTGGTAAGTTACTGAATGCAGAGCTGGAAAGTGAGACTGAGTTAACAGTGAGGGGCTAAGGTGTCTGTTAGATGTGAAAAGTATCATTTTTATTTGTTTTGTAGATCAAATTGTTGCACTGATGTAGAGAGTTGTTCAAGAAGAACAAAACTTGGATTTTAGATTGTATTTTTGTTGGTCAAACTGATATATTGAGTTTAAAACAGCTGAGTCTTATATGAGCTGTTTTCTACTTTGGTTTTAGAAAGAGGTAGAACCAATTCAATTGCAAGTCAATTTATATCAATGCATTTTGACCAATAATCAAATGTCTTTTGACCAATAAGATATATCACAATCTGGTAACCTGTCTGTGCTACCAGATTATTTAGCTTGCTATTTGTGAGGCAAATGCTAAAGTGAGTGTTCATCCTGGAATTACGGTCATTATACTATGCATAACTTTAATCTGATTATTGGATTGTAAATAGTAACATGTAATAATACTTGTTATTGACATAAGGGTCAGATTAGAGTAACGCGTTACTGATGTGTTGATGGCATAATTGTTTGACATTTCTGCTCAAGCTATTTACTGAAATATCAGGTTTCCGATATGCGTCCCCCCCAATGACAGACTTATTCCTACGCCCTTGGGGGTATGTAGCTTTTATAATATATATATATAGGCATAGGAAGCGGGGGGACGGGGGTCCCCCCCAATATTAGAGACAGTCACGTTCGTCCCCCCCAATAATTTCACCGCAGTTGTGAAGAATTTAAAAATTTTCCACTCGCGTGCTTTTATTTTGAAGGCGCACCACAGCGCATTTAGGAGAGCACTTCCTCCCCCTCCCCCTCTTAACGGCTCACAGCTTAAAGGCAGCAGCGTCAGAATGAGGTAAACCATCTGTCATGAATGTTGCCATGAATATCGCTCGTTTATAACATCTTGTTGTCAGTTTACTTTCATATATAGAACTAAATCTTTTTGGTTAAGCCGTTTTAATTCTGGAATAGTTACATGTCCAAAATTTTACTGCTAACATTGTTTAAAAGTTAGCTAGGCTACATACAATGATTTAGAATGAGACTGAAACAGCAGCGAAATTAGCCTTTTTATTATTTAAAGTGAGCAACACCTGATCATACTGACCATTTAACATGTATTTATATTATATTATTTAGATATTTAAGAGAACAGCAGTGCTAGAATAATGTTGAAGAAAGGTGAAGAAGCTCTGGTGAGGTCTTCATTTAGTTTATTGAAATATATATTAACTGTTTTAAAATTTTAAATAAACTAAACTATTTTATTATGAGATGCGCAGGTCAGGTAAGACATGGGAAAGCCAGGTGGAGATTCAGAGTGTGAAGATATAAAAATTATATTAATTTCAATAAAACCAGAAAGGAGAACAGGTGGAGACTGATGTCTGGTTGATTTCTTTCAACGTTTCAATATTTTGTTCTTTATTTCCACTCTGTAAGGTTAATGGTTAGGAAACATGAAAAGAAAAGCGGTTTAAAAATAAATGAGTTAAAATTTGTGCTATTGGAAATAGGTTACACAGTAAATAGCTGAGATCTATAATAATATAAAAATTTCAAATTTAAGTAGTTTAAATTCTCATTCTGTATGATAAAAACATACTTTTTATACTTAGTTCACATTCTGACACTGTACATTACTGTAGTGTCTGTTGTAAATCCATGAATCCATGCAGGAACATCAGGCTGCAGAGAGTCAGAGGGAGGCAGAGACAGAAACACAGATCCATAGATATTTTAGTTAGATGTTTGTGACTGAAAATGACAGGAGAATAAAAACATTTAGGCTTTTTGCCTCGATGTTTTTATGGCTCATGTTTGGTAAGTTATTGAATGCAGGGCTGGAAAGTGAGACTGAGTTAAGTGAGGAGCCAAGATGTCTGTTAGAAGTGAAAAGTATTTTTATTTTGTATTTTGCTGCACTAATGTAGAGAGTTGTTCAAGAAGAACAAAACTTGGTTTTTAGATTTTATTTTTGTTGGTCAAACTGCTGTATTGAGTTTAAAACTGCTGGTTTTAGAAAGAGGTAGAACCAATTCAATTACCAGTCAATTTATATCAATGCATTTTGACCAATAATCTAATGTCTTTTGACCAATAAGATATTTCAGAATCTGGTAGTCTGTGTGCTACCGGAGTATGTAGCTTGCTAGTTGTGAGGCAAATTCTAAAGTGAGTGTTCATCTTGGAATGACAGTCATTATGGTACGCGGATGCATAACTTTAATCTGATTATTGGATTGTAAATAGTAATGTGTTAGATTACTTGTTACTGAAACCAGTGTCAGATTAGACCCTGGTTTCAGTAACTTTTAGGGGTACATGCGTACCCCCCTACTTTTTTTCCTGGATATTATCTCATTATAATGATAGTATCTCATTATTTTAATGATATAGTATCTCATTATAATGATATATCACTATAATAACTATCACTATCTCATAATGAGATAGCATCTCATTATAATGATATATCACTATAATAACTATCACTATCGCATTATAATGATAGTGATAGTATTTCATTATAATGAGATACTATCTCTATAATGAGATAGTATCATTATTTTAATGAGATAGTATCTCATAATGATATATCACTATAATAACTATCACTATCTCATTATAGTGATATATCACTATAATAACTATCACTATCTCATTATAATTAGATAGTATCTCATTATAATGATATATCACTATAATAACTATCACTATCTCATTATAATGATAGTGATAGTATTTCATTATAATGAGATACTATCTCTATCATTAGATAGTATCTCATTGATAGTATCATTATGAGATAGTATCATTATTGATACTATCTCATCAATAATGAGATAGATAGTATCAATAATCAATTGATACTATCTACTATGAGATAGTATCATTATTTTAATGAGATAGTATCTCATTATAATGATATATCACTATAATAACTATCACTATCTCATTATAGTGAGATAATTTATTTTATTTTTTAAAGAGTGGCAGAAATGGGCGTCTATACTTTGTAGACATCGTGCTGTAAAACTAGGATAAATTAAATTAATACATTTAATACTAAGCAAAATGGCAGAGCAATAAAATATTACCACATAAATCTACATAATTTTAAAGTTAATTTGGTAATACTTTTATAACAAATTTATGTCAGATCATGATTTCTAGGTTAACGTCAAGCTGTTATAACGAAGACATTTTGAATAATGTCAACTTTATTAAAAGTGTCATGATTTACCGAATGAAACTTTATGACAACAGTTAAAATGTCGTGAAGACTTCCTCATGTTTAGACAGTTAGGACTGTCTTATTCAAACCCCGTCAAATAAAGCGTTACCGCCTAATCACGTGTTTCCCTAAATGGTAGGAAAAACCGGAGCACCCGGAGAAAACCTAGTTTAGAGTGTGTCCATTTAAAGAGTGTCTAAAACATTTAGTGAGAGTAAATTTAAAAGACACTAATTAGCCTTATCACGTTTTCCCCCCGAATGGTAGGAAAAACCGGAGTACCCGGAGAAAACCTGCATTTAGTTTAGTGTGTCCATTTAAAGAGTGTCTCCAACAATTAGTGAGAAAGACAAAAATAAATTTAAAGGACACTAATTAGCCTAGTCATTTTTTTTCCCTGAATGGTCGGAAAAACCGGAGTACCCGGAGAAAACCTATGCAATTAGTTTAGTGTGTCCATTTAAAGAGTGTCTCCAACAATTAGTGAGAAAGACAAAAATAAATTTAAAGGACACTAATTAGCCTAGTCATTTTTTTTCCCTGAATAGTCGGAAAAACCGGAGTACCCGGAGAAAACCTTTGCATCCCATTTAAAGAAACACCTTACAATGTATTTTTGTCTCTATCAGGGAGTTTTATCATTCTTATCTATCCTCCCGCCAGGTTGCCCACTAATTCTTTCTCTGCTCTGTAGACAGACCTTCCTGCCTGCTACTGTAAAATTTGGGACTTTAGGCTTCCCTTTGCTAGGGGGAGTTGGCTTCAGATTCATTATTGATTGTGATCTGAGGTCGTCTTTAAATGTTGGCTCCAACTTGCCCTCATGAAGATGTGAGACTCTTTGATTACATGTCAAATTAATTTTTGGCAGCTGGACTTTTTTATTCTGGATTGGTGGCTGAATTTCTTTATTGTTTGTTTCTCTTTCAGTTTTTCTGACATCTCCAGGTCTCTTCAAAGTCATTTCATTATTGCTCTTTAAGGTCTCCTTCAAGCGGTCGTGTTCCATTTTCTCACTTGTGTATAATTGTGTCACCTTACACACTTCGTCAGTGGCTTCTTTAAGTTGAATTTTATCCCACTTGCTGCTTTCTGTTAGTTCCGTTACATAATAATTTAAGGCGTTAATTTGTGTTTGTAGGTCCTTCCACTCAGAATCTGTGTGTTCTGCAGCTTTTTTCACAGCCAGAATCTCTCTTTGTTTATGGATGTTTAAGAGCCTGGAGGTCTCAGCCTGCAGCTCCTTGAGTTTACCCATCTCTTCTTCTGTTTTCTTCAGACGTTCTGTTAAAGTCCTGTTTCGATTTTTTTCCAGAGTTAAGGCGCTTGAACAAAAATCAGCCCTTTCCTTAAACTCTAGTTTAGTTCCATCTATCACTTCCTCCCGCAGGGTTTTCGGAAGCTTCTTCTCAATAACTTTCTTTTCCTTCTCCACTTCTTTCAAGCGCTTTTCTAAAGCGCTTACCTTGGCTTCCAGAAGTCGGTTCCTGTCTTTTTCTTTCAACATCTCCTGATTTTTTTTGCCAATTTCGTCAATTTTTCGGGACAGTTCGAATTCAAGTTTCTTCACTTGGTTTTGATGTTTCTCAGCCTTAATTTTGTAAGTATTAATTTCATCATTGATTTCATTCACAATTTTACACTTTTCTGTCTCTACCTGCTGTTTTGAGACTCTCTCAAGGTTTGTTAAAGAGGATTTAAGGTCTTTGACCTTAATTTGGTAGTGTTTGACCTCAGTCAACAGCTTAGTATTGTGGGACCTTCGGGTCTCTTCCTCATCATTTACTTTTGGGAATTTCAGATATTCCAGGTATTTCTTATCCCTCAGACACCGGTTTAGATCTGTTGTGAGTGACTCGATTTTCTCATTTAAATGCTCGATTTTCTCATTTAAAAGCTTGATATGTTCACGAGCTTTTTCCAACTCTTCCTGCGCTTTGATGTCCTTCATCGAGTTCGGATTTTTTTCATTAAGTTGGTCTAAGAAATCCATAATCAAGACAAACAATTGATCCCTAGACATCATGCTAATTTCGGCCAGTGATAAAGAATCAGTGTTCCATGAAGACATTTTGATTGTTCGACTGATGTATAGAAAAGCTATGAAACAATGCAAAGTTAAATCCAATACTGAAAAACCAACCTCTGTGCTGCTACTTCAAATTTGATTCTGATGCAGGACATTCAAGGCATCTGTCTCTTATGACATCATAACACTTTGACATCATCAAATACCATCAGTGGAATAATGTAATGTATGCTATGTTGCTAGGCAACATAGCATTCAAACTTGCTGTTTCTACTTTATTGTACAAACAGCCAAAGGAGTTTAAAATAAACTAATCAATCACCGCTGTGTTCAGGGAACGCTTATTAATATTCGCAAAATAAAATATCAAGCCTGCAAACCTGATATCGTAATGGACTGAATGTTATGTTTTGAACATAATCTAATTTTAAACTCCTGCTCTGCTAGTTATTTTGGTAATGGAACCGAAACGCACAGAATTGCGCAACACCTTGTTGAAACAATAATCACTGAGGTTATTATTGTTGTTGGGTCATTAATTTCAACATGTTTTGTTGATTTTTTAGTTGTTGTTCTTTAATAAAGTTCTGAACGTTTTAAAAATCTAATCAATCACGGCTGATTAGTGGGTGAACTCACGGCTGCACAGTGAACCCATTGATGATTTACAGCTGACTGCCGCTCTTCTCTCATGCCGGTACTGCGGATCCCCGCTAAATCTTTTAGGGGTACGCAGTGCCCTGTCGTACCCCCTTACTTTCACCCCTGGTCAGCAGGACCAAAAGACTTTAGTTATCATTAGCAGGTAGCATAGTGTGCATTGTAGTGAAAGATGTCAGTTTCTAAACCTGGAGACAAATTTCACAGCTGTGACTGAAGCTAAAGCTGTTACAAGTTGTTTGACTAAACAACTAGTACTGAATATAATCCCACTTCACCCTTTTCCGATTTTTCACTCAAATGAAAACCAGGTATGATTTTACTTCCACTGTAAAAATATGAACTATCTTGGTCTACATCCAAAATATGTGACACTCCTGGTAAAGATGTGTACAAAGCCTTAAGCTAAGTTGTTGTTATGATGGTGGTATCAGCTTTTTAAAGTCCTGGGGCCTTGATGACAATGGAGGAAACCACATGTTCTTCCACAGTTCACAGAGTTTAAATGCTGCTTTTCAATGGGATCCTGTACACACATTATGTTGTTCACATCTGATGAACATCAGTAAACAACTTTAGCCAATACAATGAGCTTCATTTACATAACGAATTAGTGAAGGCATTTAGTCAAGGGCACAATAAAAGATAACTAGAAAATTCCTGCAGAAATTTTGAGGGGCCATGCCAATGTGTGCCCGTCGGATGTTTAATAAAGTGTTCTGGTGGTAAAAATGAGCAGTAATACTAAAGAAAGCTGCAATGTGGTCAGTAACCTGCGGGGAGTCAGAAGCTTGTTCACTAAGCTGTACTTGTACCATTTAGTATGTTGCATAAGCTAAAATTAGCCAAAATGCTAATAATATCAATGCTGTTATTGTGGAGCATCACTAGCATGTTTTCTGTGATTACTTACTCCATTCAGTATATGAAACATTGGTAATAAGTAAGAAAAGCGTTCTGATGTTCAACATTAGCATCAATGCTAACCTGAGCTAAATAGTAGTCAAAAACCTGTGGAGAGTCAGAAACATGTTGATGAAGCTGTACTTGCACCTCTCAACATTGCCCAAAAATTCAAGTATAAAACTTAACATTCAAAGGCAAATACAGGATCTATTATAATAGAGAATCCGCGTTGACGTCACAGGATATGACGTTTTAGTCGTTCGGCGCCATCTTTGGTGTCCACAGACCAAGACGAACTATTCAGAACACCGGTGTTTTCATTACGTTACCGACCGCAGTGAAGTTGTTTTCTAGTTGGATACTGAATATCCTGAGCTCCACGGAGTTAAGGGACGTTCAGCTCAAGGTTGATCCGATTTATGATCGCTAATTTCCGCCAGCTGTTCTTTACTAGTCCCTCCTGAAGCGCTCGAAGTTTCACAGCTGCTGTCAATTTCCGAACCAAACACTCCTGTAAATAAATGCTTTGTCTTGTGACCAACTGATACAAAAAAGTGGACATTCATGCTATTACATGAGGCTCACTGTCCTCTATTAACATTTTAAGTCATATTCAATCATTTTAATATTAAATGTTTTCTTCAGTAGCTTCCAAATCATGTCCCATTAACTCAATCTGGTTGAATTTGTTCTACTAGACTATAGATGAGGTACATTCATCTTTATTACATTTTAACTTTTTATATAATTTTAGCTATTTCTGTAGTCAAATTTTTTAATTTTTCTTAGGTTGTAGGTCATATGACCTATTAACTCAAAATTTGTGTTAAATTATTCTACTAAATTATGTAGATTAGGCATATTTTTATTCCATTTTGATCCCTTTTACATTTGTTTACCAAAATTATATTAAAAAAATATTCATAAAATATATTACCTCAGATGATCATAATTTGTTACTCGTAATGTTCAATTGCATAAAATTCTAGGACAGGATCAATTTCATTACATGTTCACTTACCTGAAATATGTTAAATACAACAAATATTTATTAAAAGTTTGATCTATTTCATAAAACTTGTCACCTTTATTGTTTAATTACCCATTAAATGTTTAAAGATTTGCTCTTTCATCTGGTTTGTGTCATGATGTGTTGGTGGACACAAATGCAGCAGGCAGTGGACGAACTTTATGTACATGTAGAAACAAGGCTGATCTAACAATAAGAACTAAGGAACACAGAGCAAGAGCAACTAGAAGATCTAAAGAAATAACCCAACTAGAATGACTAAAGAAAGATACAGACTCAGACATGGAAGAATAACTGAACCTATGGTGATCAAATTAAAAAATAAACATGACTAGAAACCCTGCAGGGAGGATGAAATAAGAAATAACTAGATGGATAAAATAGAATTAAACTATAGTCATTAAAGAAGGTTTGACATGGACTCAGACAAACAAGGAAAAGCAATAATATAATTCTAATAACTACAATAAATACCTCTAATATCAAAAGGACCATGAAGCACTAAACTAAAGTGAATTAAAACATGAAGCAAATAAAATGAAAAGCAAAACAAACCCAAAAACCCAGAGTCCTGACAGATGTCTGATTATATAATTGTTTACTTTAATCACATAAAATATAATCTTTCATTACATGTATGTTTATTACCTGAAATATTTAAATATCACATTTTTACGTAAATTGTGATTCATTTCTTCACCTGCAACTTGAAGTGCTTGAATCAAATGATTCATGGATGTTTAATACATTAAATGATTACAGTAGAGAAAACAGCCACTTCAACTGTATTTAACCCAAATGGTTCCTGTTCTTCAGTCTTGCTGAGCTCAAATCCTGGTTTCTTCCTCCTCAGCCTCCAACTTCTCTTCTGTTGCCTCCACTGTGTTTTCATTATTTACCTCTTCTGGGGTAAATAATAAAAACAGTCTCAGTAACTTGTTGATGGTTTTGCTGTATCTCCTCTTTAATTGTCGTCCATGTCGGTCCGGTTTGTGTCGTTTACCTTCATACGTCGGTTTGCCTTTAAGAGGACAAATCAGAAAATACATCAGTATTAATGCTGTTAATTTAATAACACTAGTAAAACAGTTTACTTCACAATAATGTAATAACCTCGATGTCCACTGACTAAACTCGGACTTTGCTACAAAAACAATATTAGTCCGACCTAAACCAGGTTGACCCACTTAAATTAACTCAACAGAAACTGATCATGAGACACTCGGACAAAATCCTAGCAAAATAAATTATGACACAAAACCAACAAAGCAAATTTATTCACTCACCAGAATGTAAATGTCAGGATCAAACCTGTAGGTATCTGGATGTTGGAGAAGGTGAAATCAGCGACTCACCGCTGAAACCCGGACATTATTTTCTTCTCTTAGCTCCGTTAGCTTAGCCTCCTCACGTTGTTTCCAAGCAGGAAAATAGTGATTCTAAAGTCCGTTTTCCACCTTTTTACCGTTTCAGTCGTGTGATCGGACATTACAGACAATAACGCAGCAAGTTCGAGCCAAAGCTAAATTATTTTAAGGAACTTGGATTGAAAGAATCTGCAAGACTGTTGGTTTTATACTGCGAGACTCTTGTCTATGGACACCAAAGATGGCGCTAATACCCCTCCGATGTCACGCGTGACGTCACGCGCGGATTCTCTATTGTCGCTGACGAGATTTAGGGCGGCCATCTTGGAGCGGTAGACCACTCCACTCAGCCTTATGTCTGTAGCGGGCAAAATCACATATCAGCGCACTTAATCAATCATAACACACTTTTTTGTTACTGGAAACTATATTCAGACATCTATCAAAGCTACATTTATAAATAATTGTATTATTTAAGTATGTTTTTAATACATAGTTCAGCATTTTTAAATATGATTAGTGACTATAACAATAGAATAGGAATGGAATATTCTGATATCGATGTATGATGAGCATATTACAAAGCACACAGCCGTGGATAATTTATTGTGAACGACTATGTGTATAATTTATTATAATAATGCATAGTTATACAACTATACAATCACAAATAATGATTAATGCTGAATAATATACTGTATATTGGATGCATGTTAATATATATATATATATATAGCTATATAGCCTACCTCATACCATGAGAGACACTGATAAGCACGACATGCCGGCTCAGACGTCGCCCGGCCAAACAAGGTCTGCGTCAGGTGCTGGGGAACCAGAGCACCTAGATGAAAAATGGGCTACTGGAACAAGACGGAAATGGGCGAGAGGTGAAAACATGGATCTGTTGGAATGCTACTACTCAAGTAACCCTAGTCAGAGGGGCTACATGCAAAGACTGTGGGAGGAATGGTTACTTCGACATCCCCAGTCAACATTAACTGCCAAGCAACTAGTGGCTCAGTGTTCCAACATCCGCAAACGGCAACTGCTGTCACAACTTTAGATTGACGAGGTACAACACAAATATGGCAAAGAGGAGGAGCCAGAACGCCAGGTCAGAGGGGAGTTAACTACCCATCCAGAGACTGGGTATGTAGCCCCAGTAATGAACGAACCATCAGAGCTGAACGAGGCAGCAACTGATCTGAGAGAGAGAATCGTGGCCGTAATGAACACCAGACAACCCCGACGCCAATTACAACGGCTGAGTGAAGCACCACCAGAAAGTGTAATTTCTGGTGAGAACGATCCCTACCAACACCATAACAGAAACCAATGAGCTGATATACAACTCAGCATCAGTGATCCTTGAGATGCTTGGCTATAAGAGCAATCAGGAGACCCAATACCCACCATGGAAAAGATGGTTAGAGGCTAAGATCAAGATAACAAGGAGGGAAGTGAGCCAACTGTCAGAGCTCCAAAGGGGTGCAATGAAAAGATCAGTACACAAGAAGTACAGCCAGATGTCCATACCTGAAGCACTCGAAACTGCCAAACAAAGGCTCCAAGCCTTGGCCAGCCGCCTGAAGAGATACACAAGAGAGAATGAAGCCAGGAACCGGCTCTTCCACACCCAACCAGCTAAAGTGTACTCTCAATGGCAGGGTACTAACAACAGAGCAGACCCACCAAGGCTGGAGACTGAACAATACTGGAAAGGCATATGGGAAAGGGAGGCAACCCACAACAGCAATCCAAAGTGGCTAACCTCTCTACGAGAGGAACACAGCAACCTCCCTGAACAAGCCCCGGTAACCATCACTGTGGCAGATGTCCAAGAAAGAGTCTCGGGTATGAAAAACTGGACAGCACCAGGACCTGACATGATCCATGCCTACTGGCTAAAGAAACTCACTGCCCTCCATGAGCGACTGGCAGCTCAAATGAACCAGCTGCTACAAAATGGGACTCACCCTGAATGGTCAACTGAAGGTCGCACAATCCTGATACAGAAGGATCCCTCAAAGGGTTCAATCCCATCCAACTATCGGCCAATAACCTGTCTCTCTACAACATGGAAGCTCATATCAGGCATCATAGCGGCTAAGATAAGTAGTCGCATGGATAAATACATGAGTACGGCACAGAAGGGCATCGGCTTAAATAGCAGAGGAGCCAAACACCAACTCCTTGTAGACCACACAGTCACCCGAGACTGCAAAACCCGACACACCAACCTGTGCACCGCTTGGATAGATTACAAGAAAGCCTATGACTCAATGCCACACACTTGGATCATTGAATGCTTAGAGATGTACAACATCAATAGGACTCTAAGAGCCTTCATTGCAAACTCGATGGGGCTGTGGAAAACCACCCTTGAAGCCAACTGCAAACCACTTGCACAAGTGTCCATCAAATGTGGCATATACCAAGGAGATGCTCTGTCCCCACTGCTGTTCTGCATAGGCCTGAACGCCCTCAGCCAAATCATCAACAAGACTGGCTACGGATACCGACTGAAGAATGGGGCCACAATCAGTCACCTCCTCTACATGGATGACATCAAGCTGTACGCTAAGAGTGAGCGAGACATCGACTCACTAATCCACACCACCAGGATATACAGCACTGACATTGGGATGTCATTCGGACTAGAGAAGTGTGGTCGGATGGTTACAAAGAGAGGGAAGGTCGTTCGCACAGAAGGGGTCTCACTCCCAGAAGGAACAATAGCAGACATAGAGCACAAGTACCTAGGAATACCACAAACAAATGGCAACCTCGATGAGGTCACAAGGAAAGGAGCCACAGCCAAATACCTCCAACGAATAAGGCAAGAGAAGCCAGTTCAATGGCAAGAACAAGATCCGTGCAATAAACAGCTATGCCTTACCAGTAATCAGATACCCTGCCGGAATAATTAGCTGGCCAATGGAAGAGATAAAGGCCACGGATGTTAAGACTGGGAAGTTACTAACCATGCATGGAGGGTTCCACCCCAAATCCAGCACCCTGAGACTATACACAAGCCGTAAGGAAGGAGGCAGAGGACTAGCGAGTGTGAGAGCCACTGTCCAGGATGAAACATCCAAGATTCATAAATACATCAAGGACAAAGCCTCAACGGACGATATGCTCAGGGAATGTCTCAGGCAATGGGGAACAGAGAATGAGGGGCTAGATGTTCCATCATGGGAGAACAAGCCCCTACATGGGATGTACCACCGACAAATAACTGAAGTGGCTGATATCAGGAAATCCTACCAATGGCTGGACAAAGCTGGACTCAAGGACAGCACAGAGGCTCTCATTCTGGCTGCACAGGAACAGGCCCTAAACACCAGAGCAATAGAGGCTCAGATCTACCACACCAGACAAGACCCAAGGTGTAGGTTGTGCAAGGAGGCCCCTGAGACAGTCCAGCACATAACAGCAGGGTGCAAGATGCTGGCAGGGAAAGCGTACATGGAACGACATAACCAGGTGGCGGGCATAGTGTACAGGAACATCTGTGCAGAATATGGACTGGAAGCCCCGAGATCGAAGTGGGAAACACCCCCAAAGGTGGTGGAGAATGACCGAGCTAAGATCCTGTGGGACTTCCAGATCCAGACAGACAAGATGGTAATGGCGAACCAACCGGACATTGTGGTGGTGGATAAAGAACAGAGGAAAGCCGTTGTGGTGGGTGTAGCAATACCAAGTGATTACAACATCAGGAAAAAGGAGTATGAGAAACTGGAAAAATACCAGGGCCTCAGGGAGGAACTGGAAAAGAACTGGAAGGTGAAGACCACAGTGGTGCCTGTGGTCATCGGGGCCCTCGGGGCAGTCACCCCCAAACTGGAGCAGTGGCTAAAACAGATCCCAGGAACAACATCAGACATCTCAGTCCAGAAATGTGCAGTACTAGGCACAGCCAAGAACCCTCAAGCTCCCAGGCCTCTGGTAGAGGACCCGAGCTCAGAGGATGAAAGAAAGAGACCACCCGCAGAGGGTGAGAAGGGAATTTTTTTTAATATATATATATATATATAGCCTATATAAAAAAAATTCTTAGATTGTAAACAAGACAAATATTTCACTCCACAACTGTCAGTTAACATCTAATTTGTTTTATAGAATTACACTTAAATACAAATTAATTTGCAAATTTCATTAAAAAATATATGTATATAAACATGCATCCAATATATATTATTCAGTATTAATCATTATTTATTTGTGACATTATTAGTTAATCATTATTTATTTGTGTTTGTATAGTTACATAAATATGTATTATGTAGTGACCATTTGTCCAAAAAACTTAAATTCAAAAATAAAAAAACTCAAAAGGTGATCAAAACAAAAGGTGAATCAAACTCAAATAGTCACCTGATGCACATGGATTCTGGTTTACGCAGTAAAAAGAAATCAAAAGTCAAAATATGGTTCTTTGGTTTTATTTGCAGATCAGGCAAAAGGTTACAGGCTTCTGCTCCCACTCCTGTACCTGTTCACTGACTGATACAATGAAAACCGATGTGACTGATTAGCTTGTAAAAAACCTTGTGACCACCACGTGCATAAGCTACTTAAGACCCACCTACTTATACCGTGAAATACCCACATTCCAATCTGAAATTAATTAACTAATTAAGTGAATTACTAAACAAAAAACTTATTCTAAACAACAAATAAAATAAAAATTCTAATGATAAATCAACTAGGAAAACAAACAAATGCTAAGAATAAACTAAACAATTTAAATTCTAAGATTTAACAAAACAATGGGAAAAATAGCTCCTACAGGTATATATATGTCTATCTTACTTGTGAAATGTTGTTTGTGGAGCCTCACATCAATAATCCATCGATCTGAACAACAATATCCCTGTTGTTTTGATTGGCAAAGTAGGAGGGTCTACTGCTCCAAGATGGCCGCCGTATTTCCTGCGCCGGAGCAGCCAATGCGGGGTCTGCTCTTATATTACGTCTATGGCATATACCCTATTACACTCTGCAGGTGCAGCCATGAAGTTGCCGTATTAACCCGATATTTGCTGGGAAGTGCAACGTCTGTTGGAATTTTTCGGATAGCGCTACGTGTGGCGAAATTACGGTACTGCAAATTTAGATGTCTCGCCATCAACACGTTCCGGTCTAGAAGGGCATAGACATAATATAATATATTTTACATATATATATATATAATATTTGGTTGAGGCGGACCGTTTGCTCAAAACCCGAAAATCTGGCCCCCGGCCGGAGCTCTTTAAGCCCTGTTTTTTACATGCTGAAACAGATTAAGTTATGATCTTAAATTATAAGTTTATGTGAGATTCTTAAGGCAATTATGTCATAATTAGGACAAATACAAAATACAAAACAAGACAAAAATAAATATTCCTATTAGCTAAAACATTTATTCGTAGTTCCAACTCAAAGCATGATGGGATTTTATTTCTACTCAATAAATTAAAAATATCTATGTATGTTAGTTTACATTTGTAATTTTATTTGTAGGACGGTCTAAGCAGGAAAGGTAGAAATTTGGTTAAAAAAAGAAAAATATTTTTTATACCTGATAACCCTTCCACTTTACAAACACAAAGTGTTTTATGTCGTACAGAAAAAAATAAGCGTAAAGTGACAGATGCTGGGCGCATTTGTGTTCGTTTTCAGCAAATAAAAATCCAAAAATTGTGCTCCATATTGGGATTTACTTTATTTTGAGTCTACGTATCGAATTACAGAAAATCAAATAACAGTATTTGCTGACAGCTGCATGAGGTGAGTCCTCAGAGCCGGATGTTGATTTCGCTTCGTACGAAGTCGCAGCCGGAGACGCTCTCACTGCCGTCGGCGTCCGACAGGAAGCCGCTGCCGGTGGTTACCGTGGTGATGTTGTGCTCGAGGGCTGTGAGTCTCTTTTTCAGCCGGAGCTGGGATGAGTTGAACTCACTCTGCAGGCGCGCCAAACACGTCTGAAAATAATTTGTCACAGTTATTGACAGGCTTTCAGGAATCAGTTTTGCTTTAATTAAAAAAAAACATCATGGAAATTAGAAAAACAATAAAATAAAAAAACCTGAAAAAGTTTCATAAGAAGCCGCTACACTGACCTGCAGACGGTCCAGACTGGTTTCCAGCCTCTCCATCTTCTCCTCCAGCTCTTCTCCAGCCGACACGTTTACTTCCTCAAGAAGCCCCTCCTTCTGCAGGATGTCCCGCCCCCTCTGCTCCAGCTGTGCCCTGGCGTGGGGGAACTCCTGCAGGGCCTCCATCAGGTCTTGTTTGGAGAGGCAGAACAGGTCCGAGTAGCCCAGGCTCCTTATGTTAGCGGTGCGCCTGTTCCCCATCTTGCTGCCGCTGATGTTCAGGATGCTGATTTCTCCGAAGCAGCTTCCTGCGGTCAGCACAGCGAACTGGGTGACTCCGTCGTCCCCCACCACCGCCAGGTGGCCCTCTTTGATGATGTACATCTCCTTACCCACATCGCCCTCGGAAAAAGCAGAGACAATTTCACGTGGGTTCCTCTGTAAGCCATTTTATAGTTGCAAAAGAAAGGAGAAATGCTTAAAAACAATCACTAATAATCAAGACACAAACTACTCCCAGCTATAATTTTTATCCACAACACAAACATAACTGAGTTGGAACAAAAACAAGTTAAAACCCACGTAAAATTCTGATGACAAGAAATGCATATCTTAAAACTCATTTTGAGTTTAAAGGTGAAAACGCTCAGCGGCAGAAATCTGACTCACACCAACACATCATAACCACCCAGCACCAAATAGAGAAAAAAGATTCCATGCTGTTGGTTTACATCTATAAAATAATGTGTTATTTCTCTAAAATAAATGAGTTATCTTAAAGATCTATTGTAAAATAATGTATTTTTCTATCTAAAAAGAATGAAGAAAAAACTTAAAATCCGTGTTGGGTTTGGAAAGCCTATTTGATAAAAGTTGCCTTTGATTAGCAGTAACAGGAACATTCATCAAAATATTTGATTATGGCATTTGACAAAATATGTTTTTTGCTTATTTCATAATTGATGACTGTACAATGTTTTTATGATTTAAAGCACTTTCAACTGCCTTGTCGCTGAAACGTATTATAGAAATATACTTGACTTAACTATTTCTCTTAAATGAAATAATATAATATTAAAATTTATATAATTATCTGAAACATTCAAGTGTGTAATCATACTATAAAAATCCAATATTTGCCCATATCTATGTTACAGGAGAATTTTGTAAATAGGCATGGTGTTATGTCCATCACTAGAAAACAATGTACCTTATTTTCTAGGCTATAAGTAACAACTTGAAGATGCTATGAGAAAAGTGTGACTTATTGTCTGGAAAATACGGTAGAAATATCTCTTTCTGTTATTTATGTAGTAGACATGTTGTTCACGAGAAGGAGCTAGCAATGCTAGGATACAAAGAAGCAGTATTAGAGTCCCATGTTGTAAAATAACTGGACTGTTTTAGTGTGTTTTGGCTATTCTGTCAACCATTACAGTTCAACAGATATTAGCAATTTTTCCAAGATCAACAAATGATAACATCTTAAGAGGAAGTACGAACCTTTCTGCAGATGTAGTCACCAGGACTGAACACCTGGGGTCGAAGTTTTAACACCAACTCTACGAGGAGACCTGCCTCGCAATCCTGGAAAATACGCACCTGGATCCACGCATACATTCACAGAAACAGACAATATTGAAGACATGGCAATTTATGGACTAATGGGATTCAAAATTCAGGTTCTGATGAGCGTTCTTATGAACGTTAAAGAACATCCCAGACCAGTGGACTCAAACTCCAGCCAAAGGCCAGAGTCCTTTAACTTTTAGATGCATCCCTTGACACATGAATTTAGTAGCAAAACTGCTTCACTAGCCTGGAGTCAAATGCTACAGAGCTCTGATAATGGGTTACCATTGGAGTCAGGTCATCTAAAAGTTGAAGGACACTGGCCCTTGATGACTGGAGTTTGAGCCTGCTCTTGTAGACAGAGCAAAATGATGCATAGTTACGCAAATGTAAGGCATCGAAGTCTTGAATAAGCTGATGTTAGAGGACTTTAGTGGAGTTTACCTTCTTCAGTGTGTCCAGGTGGACATTAATGGCAATCTCTGCTCGCAGTTTGTTTGGCAAGCTCCTTAGCACTTCTTGCTCGTCGATTGTCTTCTGATTAGTCCAGAGGTAGTCAAACCAGCGAATGACGCGTTGCTCCAGGACCTTGCTGACATGCCTAAAGTGCATGTAATGTTTGAGGGCGTCCACGCGGGTTTGAAAGCCCGCTCGTGTTGCGTTCATGTTGGAGATCATGGATCCAACGTTGCCAACAATGGAGGCAAAAATCAGAACGCCAACCTGGAAGAGAAACACCAAAAGACCAGTCTTCGGTGGACAGGTTCATTCAATGGACAGCATGTTTGGGGATGACGATCTTACCAGAAAGTCAAATATCAAGAACAGGTACTCCTCGTCTCTGACAGGCGGAGGGGTCTCGCCGATGGTGGTGAGTGTCAGAGTGGACCAGTACAGACAGTATATGTAGCTTCTGGCCAGCGAGCCAAATTCGGGGTCGGAAGCATTGGGATACACCCACGAGTCGGAACCCAGACCCAGGACTTTGGAGAAACTGTAGTACACACAGGCGTTCCAGTGGATGATGACCAGGATGTACAGGACCAGCTTGCAGATGCGGAACGCATTGGGATAGCTCGTGCGAGTTTCTGTACGTTCAAAGAACTCGAAGAGCCGTGACAGCCGCAGAAGGCGGTTGAACCGGAGAAGAGGCGTGTAGCTCATCCCGACTATGAGGTACAGGAGGTCTGTGGGGAGGATGGAGCAGATGTCAAGGGTGCATTGTAGCTTTCGGATGTAGGTTTCTCTCAGACGACGCACGTCCTTCACCAACAAGCCTTGATCTAGAAAACCTTGACATATAGACAAACAATGCCCAGGCTAAGGGATGTGAACCAAAACAAACAATGTAAATGAAAATCTACGTCACTGAATAAGGATTTCTATTCTGACAGCAACACTGAGAGACTTGCTTCTGTCAGGTTTCTAACTGAGTACCTGTGTGGAGACGAACAGCAATATCCAGGATGTAGACTCCATCACAGATGTAGTCCAGGACTAACCACACCTGAACATGTTTCATCTGAAGCTCATCAAAACAGGCCCTTCAGCAAAACAGGCATAGAGTGAATACACATAACTGAAAACAACAAGATCTTCCACAATAACGCAATTAAAATCATACCTAAATAGGTCATTAAAAGAACACTCAAAAAACATGCCGCATCACCCTCCTCCTGCCACTTCCTGTCTTCTTCTTCGTATTTTCAGTCAGTAATAACATCCGGTTACTTGTAACAAGAAAAAAAAGTTTTCCTTTGTAGCTTTGCGCAATAAAACATTTTCGATACGGTTGAAAAAACCCCTCATCCTAGCACAAAAACATTGCGCTAAAAAGTGGTGTGTTTCCATTAAGTAATTCTAATTTGCGCAATTGGAACGCAGCTATTTTAATATTTATTACAATAACAGCTCCCTACCTCACAACTAATAGGGTGAAGTTATAAAAAACCGCTGCTCCAATCACTATCAGCCAGTTGTAGTAGGCATCATCAGACGGGGATAAAACCACAACCTTCCACTTCCTCCTCCTGACAGAAAGAGTCAGAAACGCAGAGTGAATCAAATCAGGGTCGGCACATTGAGAACAGGCTGAGTTGGACGGTCGTTTGGCGTCTTACGCGCGTCGGGAGCGTCGGACTTCATTCTCCGTCTCGGAACCAGTGTGGGTGTGGCTGAACCTGCTGGGCGGGGCCTGTAGGTCCGTGTTGGCGGGGCCCCTGAAGCGCTCCAAGAAGGAATCGGGCCGCTCGTTCTGCTCGGCCAGACTCTTCTGCGCCCATTCCCTCAGAGTCATCACCATACTCACTATTCTACAGACACAAAGTACAAGAATACTTTTAAAGTAGTCTTTACCGATCAACATTAATCAACGTCTGAACAATGTGAAAACATAAATGAGTACTACTCATGGATATTCTAGTAAAAGCCTTAAGTCGTATACCTCGACAGGGCCCCTCGGCCTCGAAAGGAACTCTGGGAATTCCTTTCGATGGCGGCCATTCGCTGCAGCTCTGATGAAGTGTCATCACATATCGACTGTCCCCTATTGATTCAGAAACACAGAAAATACTGGAATAACTCAGGATATTGTCTGAAACACTGACTCAACACACATTCCCGAATGACTGGAGCTCATCTGTACACAGTAAAATTGCCAGGGTTGAATTAACACCCAAAAGTGTCTATATGTGTCCAAGTCAGCTGGTGCTAAAGTAACACTTTTGGAAGTGTTAAAAGATTGACACCCATTTTTTTGTTAAATTAACATTGGTCTATATACTGAAATTGGTTTAAGAAAAGTTAAACTTTCCATTTCTGTGTATTGTTTTGAATATTTCCCACTGTATTTGATTGTGGGTCAATTATTTACTTTACTAACACCACATTATGTTTTGTGATCAACACTACACTGGTGTTACTTTTAATATATTTTAACACCAGCACTGTTGTAAATGTTAATGTGACACTCTGTAGTGTTGAATTTAACACCAGCTGACTTGGACACAAATAGACACTTCTGGGTGTTAATTCAACACTGGCATTTTTACTGTGTATAACAAGATAAAGCACAGACCATGTACCTTTTTATGATCATTATAACTGCATTAAGTTCTTGTCAAGCCGCAGTAATATTCCAAAGTTGTTATGGGACTTTTTTTGTGGTTCAAACATTGACCTGTCTCCATGTCTAACAGCTTTCAGTTGCATCATTTCTTGTCTTATTTTTGCAGTTTATCTGTCTGCCTCTTGGGATTCTCAGTTGCACTTAGGTCTAGCTTCTCGTTTGCTGCCTGTTCCTTTTTTCTAATAGGCTAATTATTTTAACTATACAGTTAAAATTACAATGCAGCAACATTGTCATTAGTTGCTGCAGCTTCAAAGTGATTTGAACTTATTTTTTTCTCTTTTTTGTACAGTTTAGACTGAATTGCCGTTTTTTGGATTATGTACTCTCTAGTTAACGATTAATCGATTAAATTAGTTGATGATTATTTCAAGAGATGAATCATTACAGTTAATTTTATCAATTGTTTCAGCCTTTATATATATGATATCAGTATTGGGTGTTGGCCATGAAAGCAATGTTAATATCGGATATAAATATCAGCCCAATTTTTTGTATCGGTTCATCCCTACTTGTAAATTCAGATTAGTTTGATTAATTGTAAAATTATACTTTAACTCAAGCAGCAGCAGTTGATTTTGGTTGCTAGGTTAACTGTAACACCAAGCCACCCTTATTTAAAAAACACATGAAAAGCACAGATCCTTTTAAAAGTTCTCGTGTGTGTGTGGTGTGTGTGTGTGTGTGAGTGTGAGTGTGTGTGTGTGTGTGTGTGTGTGTGTGTACCTGCTGAGTGTGCTCTCAGCACGGTCACTATCCTCCTCTGTCCATGTTTTCACAGACAACCTGTGGGAATCGTGCAGTGGACCCGTCATGCTGCTCACACAAAAACACAACGTGGTTCTGCTCTTTTATCTGTCGCGTTAGAACCGTGACACCAAACAGACACTGGGTCACAAATGAACATGTCCATAACAAGCTTCTAATCAAAAAAAAAAAAACATTCAAGTATCAGCAAAAGAAGGTCATCATGAGGTCATGCTGCACCAGACATCACCGCAAAAACGGCTTAGCAACAAGCTGGTGGGCAGGAAATGAAGAGAGAGTAACATGGTACAAATTCACTAACCTGATCGATCCTCTGTCCTCCAGACGTTTGCTGTGTCAAATCTCCAAATCAATCCTTATGTTCAGTTGATTTGTTTACACCTGATTCTGTGTGTGCAGCTTTTTTCAAGCCTCTGATTACTGTCGGCATAATGGACAGACGAATACACAGAGGACGGCTGAAATGGATGAAGCAGACAAATGTAA
Organism: Poecilia picta; assembly: GCA_033032245.1. Lineage (NCBI taxonomy): Eukaryota > Metazoa > Chordata > Actinopteri > Cyprinodontiformes > Poeciliidae > Poecilia > Poecilia picta. The sequence goes on from CM065362.1 coordinate 28,391,449, forward strand.
CCAATAAAAAGGATGATCACATGGTGCACTTGAAAAAGCTTCATTTAAATTGTAAATTGTACATATGTGCGTGTGTGTGTGTGTGTGTGTGTGTGTGTGTGTGTTCCTTTGAAACCACCAAACTCATCTGAATTCAAGAACCCTGTTTGAAGTGGCCTCTGGGCTGCGATTGTGTCTTCATGTTATCTCCAGGTTACTGAAGCTGAGAAATGTCTTGCTGGCCACATCTGAATATTTCTGTCTGGAAACATCATTTATGCTCCATGTGGAAGAGAAACATTTCTCTACCTTTCATTTGACCATTAAAAGATAACGCTCAGCAGATTATATTCAGTTGTAAATAATAGAAAAATTGACCAAAAAGAAAGAAGTGGTGATCTGTGTGTGCCAGTGATTAGAAATGTCACACATCCTGCTTTCTAGAGCAGAACAACGTTGAATGAACAGGTCAGAGTTCATACTACCTTGATTATTTTCACCAGTTGTTTTCGGATTGTGTTTGATGAATAAAATAAGACAAACAGGTTTGACCTTAAGTCATAACCTTCGAGGGCCACAATTATGTAGAATCTTTTTTTCAGCTTTACATCATGTTATAATGTTATTCCTTCATAGAAAAAACATCTCCATGGCAACCATTCAGCTGTGAAAAACTCCTAAGTGGACCTAGCTCCGCCTTCGAGGCACAGCTCCTCCTCTGCGGTAGTTTCCAAGCCACTGCCTCACAGGAAGCCTTCCCCACCGTGTTGTGATAACTTCCTAACAACAGAGCTTCAGAAAGAGACATAGTTTTTAAAGAGACTGAGACCTGACTTCAAAGCATTGAATTATGAAGTTAAATTTCTTTTAAATCACCTTTGATAAATACAGTATTTTTACAACTGATATTAACAGTTATTTGATTGTACTATATAATGGCACTATGGGCCTGGAAATCAGATAATACCGCCCCTTTAATACTGGTCTAAGACTATTTAATTCAATTCATAGCACGTCGTCTCAAAGTACTTTATTATAAAAGTAATTTCGATCCAATCATAGATACATTCCACTCAATCGTGGTTATCAAACAGTGCAGTAAAGTTCAATTTATTCAAATTGGCTTAAAAGTTTACTAAGGAAACCCATCAGAATTCATCAAGATGTATGGATTGATACAGCAGAGTATCATCAGTATAGCAGTGGAAGTTTGTTTCATGTTATCTGTTGATTAGCTGAACATGGTAATATTTTGGAATAAAACTGCATGTTCTGAACAAAAACCAATTCAACATGTCTGAAACTGATTCTGGACGCACAGAAGATGACCAAATATATACAGTGAATAGAGGAAAAAAAGAGAAAATATGACACCTGTGCCTGATAGATACAGTGAATTGTGGCCATTTCTCAAATAAATAATAACAGGTTTACTACCTAATGGGGACATAACATATTTACATATTCTAGTGGGACATTTATGCACAATAAAGACTGCAAAGACAAATGGAAAAAAGGTATTTATTTGAGACAAGAGATCTGATTGTACAGTCATTCTCAATAGAGTGTATATGAAAACAATTTACATTACAATGAAACGATTGGAAGGCAGGAAACTGTAGTGGATATTAGTGGAGTCTTGAAAAGCTACAGCAATGGAATGTATGAAGACATAGCAACATGATGAGTTTCCACATTTGTTCATAATTTGGTTGTGAATCTTTTTCCCTCGTTGATATTACACTTATGGTGTGTTAATAAGGGCGAGGATATAAACACAGGTTTTCCAGATGCAAAATTAACAATAATTCTGATTAGACTGACCTGCAGCTCTTACTTATTAAATGTACTGTTGTAATATTCCATGAAAACAGTATCACTTGGAAATCAATTAGCATGAAATAATCTTTTGCTATAAGTACAAGACTTTTCAGTTCTCAACATGACTTTTTTATTTAGAAGTCAACAGAAAATACCCAGACTTGATTTTATTATGTGATCTTGCAGTTGTTTAAAATACACAATAAAGTACAACTTTTGGATGGATTTGGTTGGATAGTTTCTACTCATCCTGCTCTTATCAGGTTTACTAATAAATGACTTTCAGCTTACAGACCATCTAAGACATATCAAGGCTTCTGTCAGACTGCAAATTTTACAATAAAAGGCATTCTGTGAAGATCAATATGGCTTAATTGTGATAAATGCTTATCCTGTGAACAGGCTGGCACACAGCAGAACTGAGAAAGAAGGACACATGAGGAGATCATAAAAAAAACAGAAAATATAAAGATAAGACGAGAGAGGAGGAAAAAACCCATTACACAACCGGAAACTGTAAAAGAATCACCTCAATGTTGCCCATGTGTCACAACTTTCAAATTTAAAGACACTATTTCTACTCACTCTACAGGTGAGCAAGTGGTCTCTGAAACGAACCATCAATTTTAAACCTAAATGTTAAAGTCAGGAAGAACAATGTTTGAATCTTTGACGTTTTAGCTTTAGCTTCCTGTTTCTGTTTAAAGACAGGAAGTCAGAACAAACTTCTACATCGTGTTCACTGCCTTTATGTTTCAGCAGGTGAAGACAGTCCCTGTGTGTGTGTGTGTGTGTATCTGTGTGTGCGCACATGCGTGTAGATATGTACGCGGTGCTCAAGCCTTCTTCATGCCCCGCCCCATCAGGCAGGCAAAGATGGTCATCACCATTTTGGGTTTGACTTCTACCAAGTCCTCCGGCAGGGCGTAGACTTTAGCGCCGATCTTCCTCGCCATGGAGACAGCATACCTGGGGCAAGAAAGGTTTAAAAAAAAAAGGATTACTATGGTAACGTCTTGCTAAGTAAAAGTAACTATTTGTTTATCTCTGACAATGAGAAAAGCAAAGCTTCTTAGTCCCACTGCATGTTCGGGTTTGTTAGAGGTGATTACTTGGCATTGTCCAGTTTATCTTCATCTGAGAGATCGTTTCTTTTCACCAGGTCAAAGTTCACGCTCTGCGGCTGAATGGCATCAATCAGGTCCAGCACTGGAATGCTGGTGCTAATGACTTGGTCCTAAACAGACAGGCGCACACAGCAAATTAGCAAAACGTCTATTAGCTTCAGGCCATCCTAAAACATGAACATCTGACTGCTTATTTACTATTGTTGACACTTCCGCTAATCCACTACGGCGCTAATAACAGAGATAATTTTTTGCTTAGTGATTTTGCTAACTTTGAAAGTATTTAGCGCACTTAGCTTTTAGATTTTGGCATTAGTTTCAACTAAATAGCATGTTGGTGTAGCACTTTACCATTAGCTTCTACTAAATCCTATGTGGGGGTATCATTTTAGCATTAGCAGAACTAGTATTGTGACTCGTGCTTCAGGGTTAGCATAGCTAACGCTTTAGTTAGTGGTGCCCACCACTTGTTGAATCCCTCTAAAAACTTTTGACAATCTTTTGGGACATGCTATCACTATTTAAGTTTAATGTCTCACATAAAATCCCAGTTAAAACTGGGAAAGGGACCAAATGGGTTTGTGTCACTTGCCTTAAAGCTTCTGATGGACGAACTCTTGCCGGCTTCCTTCAGAGCGTTATTGACCCACGAGATGATCAAACTGTCTCCAGCAACTTCTCCGTGTCCGATGTTCTCCAGCAGGTTTAAAGTGTACCTGCACCATGTCAGTCATTATTATTAGCCTTGAGTATAACCAATATCACAATGTTTTAAAAATAAAAATGACACTTATTCAAAATGAATCTCAAATTTCCCATAAAGTTCATATGTTGTCAGAGTTGAGGAAGCCTCTGAAAATGCTAATTACTCAAACTCAAAGCTGGACAAACAGCACTCCCCCCGCCTCTCCAGAACTGCTTACCAACACCCAGCATCCTCAGCAGATGCTGACTCTGTGAGCCAGAAAGTGAAAAGTCAAATCACCTCCTCATCAGCTGCCACACCAAGGCCAGGGTGAGAGTTGGGTTTCCCTCGTTCAGGTCCTGACCTCCGATTCCCACCAGGGAAAAGCCAGCTTTGTTCTTCCCCAGCTCCACGGCGTAGTTACAGTTTTCAATCTGTATAAGAGAAAGACGCAAGCACATTCAGATCCTCTCCGATAAACAGTCTTAAGTCTTTCTGTATTTCCAAACTGACCTTCTTTAAGTGACCTCCTCCTAATCCCTTGAAGGGAGGAAGGTTGACTCTGTTGTCCCAGTCCACCGGCACTTTACTCTTTTCATACAGCTGCAAAATCACCATGGCGTCCTGCAGATCTCTGCATGCAAACACAAACACGTCGATGAGCCAGTGAACGGAAGAAGGTCCCCGCCGCAGAAAGAGAGCCACTGACCCATAGATGTAGTGAACGTGTGGACTGACACCCAGTGAGTTCATCCAGTTCCTGAAGGTTCTCTCCTCTCTTGTTTCACCTAAAACAAAGTCAAGGAGGATAATGAAGCCCACACAAGTCTGGAAACAGAGGGGGGAAATTAAAGTTTCAAGAAAGTGGTATCCTGCTTTACTTTCAAGATCCCACTCCTGGTTTTCGGGTTTGGTGAGCGCCGGGTGCTTGTTGAAGAGCGTGGCCACAAAGGCCAGGTTGAGTTTGGCGTTTCCTGTCACGATGTCGGTGGCGGTCACAAACTGACGGCAGCCCAGCCGGTCGGCCTGCTTCAGCAGACACTCTGCTCTCTTTCTGAGGTCTTGCTCCTGGAGACGCAAACCCAATGTCATGTTTGAGAGCAAGAAACGTCTCACAAATACAACAAAAGAGCATCAATAACTCTGAATGAATGACCACTACATAGACAAATACCATTTTAAGATAAAAAAAATAAAAAATTTTGGCTCGTTTATTGTGACAGTTACACATTTTATTAAGATTGACACAAGGAAGAAAAACAATACTGAGTAGCTGTATCCTAACAGTGAAAATAAGTAAGTATGTGGATGTTAGCTCCTGCGGTAGTGATAGGACAGTTTTCATTGTGTGAATTGATGCATATTAGGGTATATTTAGTGTTTGAATTATTAAAATACACAGTTCTAAGTGTTTCCCTGGCTACAGTTGTGATATTATATCTGTATAAGTTCGACCATAGTGAAAATTTACAAACTACAACTAAAAGTCAGGTCAATGCTTGAGCTAACAAGCTCAAATAAATTCTAATGTTTCTGTTGAAAAAGAAACAAGAATTATGCCAGAAATTTGTTGATGGCTACAAAAAGTATATATGTTTCTTTCCAACATGTTGCCAAGCAACATTTTTCCTGATATTATTGGGTGTGTATTTTATCCTTTATGTATGACAAATAACTTAAGAAAGATGTCTGTAATGTTTTATTAAGTTTTTGTTGGATCTGACTGCACAAAGATTGGAAGAAATAAATAAAGTCCACAAATTGCTACGTGTCAATTGATTTGAAATGAAGAAAGGTCTGACTTTTTGTTCCCCTTATGGAATTAAGTTTGAAGTATTTCCATTTTAATTTTGTTTTTACAAATTCTTTCCCAGGTCTCCTGTGGGAACCTGAGGGTGAAGGAAATACTAAAATCCCACTCAGAAAAACAGAGTCAGCCTATGACATGGGCTCTAGTCGGAATGATATCACAAACTTAAAATAACCCACAGGAAGCAGGAAGAAGATAAACAGCTTCCATTTGGCCTGAACGGCCACGTCAATAAACATCCTAAACTGAGTTTAGTCTGAACTGCAAATAGATTGACTCTGTGACATGACCACCATTTTATGTTGTGTTCACTAGTTGAGGGTGATTAATGTTGTAATATCACTAAAGTCAAGAAAAAGGGTGTCGTAGAGATCACCAACACAAATGTAAGACTTTTTAAAAACCTTTTAAGACCATTATGAATGGAATTTAAGACCTGTAACATAAAAGAAATGTACAAAAAATGCTTATAAATAAATCTAAGGGGTTGGCAACAGAAGTTGCCAATATTGTTCAGATAACTGGTGATAAATCTGCACTTACCCATGATGGCTGTAGAAAAAAAGCCAGCTAGATTTAACCTCACTAGCTAGATGGAAATATTAGCTAGCTAGCTAACTAGCAAGTGTGTTAGCATTTAGGTAACACAGCTGTTGCTGCTACCACCTCCAGCCACATAATGCCACAGTTTAGATGTCTGAGTCTGACTTAAACTTTTACATAACAGTACACTCCATAAAATAAAAAAAACTACAGAATATACAAGATTAAATAGTCTGAACACAATACAATTTGAGACCAATGTGAACATATTTAAGGCCAACTTATTTTCTTTCATAAATTGAAGACATCTGAAGAATGCGCAGATGCCCTGAGGATAATGAAAGCAGGCTGCTGAAGCTGCAGACTCACATAGAGACCAGTCATGTCGATCTCAATCCGAGGAACGTCCTCTTTGCTGCCATCTGGAGCGATCTGCTGCAGCAGGTGGAAATACGCCCTGGAGTCCTGCACAGAAAACACAGAGAGTTTCACATTGTTAATATTGGAATGTCCTGTGGAGGCTGGAATCCAGCAGCCCTTGTGTGAGAGAAGGGGTACACCCTGGACAGGTGACCAGTCCATCACATGGCAACATAGAGAAACACAGAACAAACAACCTACTCATACCCAGGGGCAATTTGGAGAGCAATTAACCAAGGCAACTGTACCTGCATTTCCAGCCACCAAAAAATTGTACAAATTCGAATTATGAAAAAAAATCTGCTTAATGGAAACTTATGTTTTTCAACATTAGCAGAATATCAACAAAGTTTCCTCACACATTTGTAATAAACAGACAGTTAATAAACTGTGCAGTTAAAACAGGCTCTATTTTAAGACCACCAACAAAAAAAGTAGAAACTGGGTACAAAACTTCTACAAACTCCTTTACCAACCCAACATGAGTGTCGATACTGTTGAGACGCTTTACCAAGGTCGAGAACGAGTCATAAAATAACCACATCCCCCACTGTGACGTCTGCTCACCTTAATGTCTCCGGAAAAGTTGGATATGGTCATGCCTGAATTCTTTAAGTGGAAATTGGCCCACCGCAGCAGCAGTTCTTCAGGACTGAGCTTCATCAGCTCCTCCAGACTCTCCCCATCCTGCAGCAGCGCTGCCAGGGCTGTGAATGCAAAGACGTTCAGACCGGAACAAGACACAGAAATTAAACTTTGTATCAAGCGAGTCCAGCAGAATAGGCACAGTTGAGTGTACTGCACCTTCGTTGCGACTCAGTTGCATATTGGCAAACAGTCCTATCTTTATGATCTGCCAAAGAAGGCCGAGCACCAGGTGAGGCTTGCCGTCCCTTAGGTCCTGAGCGCCGATGTTGACCACTTGGCAGCCGATGGCTGAAGCTGAGTTCAGAGCCAAGTTCAGGTTTTCCTGTTGGTCCAAAGTCAGAGGGACTTACTGCACTACTCAAACAGATTTAGGTGAATACGCATCAATATAAGTCTTACCTGTATGGTGAAGGGAGTGAGTTTCTTTTTGTTGATAGTCCTCTCATCGATGGTATCGGGAACAGACAGGTTGATGAGTTTACTGTGGCAAAAAATGAGAGGAAATGACACCAGGGTTTAGAATATGAAAACGAAGGTTCTATAAGGGGGTAAAGGAAGTGATGGATAAGGTTTACCAAAGTACAATGCCGTCTCCCACAACTTTAAACAGATGTCCAGTGTTAGCGTCAATGGGCAGGACATGCTTACAGTCCGGGTCCTTCTCCAAAGATGAGTTGATGTAATTGGCGAAAGCGAAGCGCTCCTGCTCTGAAATGAAAGTCAAATGCTACCTCACTTCACCTGAAGTGCTGTAAAACCAAACGTGCTACAGGCCCAGACCGTCACTAACCAGAGATGGAGTGCGTAGTTCCCTCACTGGAGAGCTCACTGGTGCCTTTGATGGCTACGACACCTTCTTTCTTACTGAGAGCCTTCCTGAAACCCTGAGCCATTTTGTCATTCTTCATCTCCTGGAAGATCTGAAAGGTCAGAGGAAAGACGGGTCCAAGAAGTTAGAGTGAGGGCAGAAACGTACATCAACATACAAATGTTTATCCATCAGTAAGTGTGAGAAAATACCAGGTATAACACAGCACTTTCCAGTTCTACTCTCAATATCTACTAATATATCTTCAAAGTTTCACCCAGATTAGTTGTTTTATAGCCTGGTTAAAACAAAGTGCTTTGTTCTACACTTTGCTTCATACAGAGGCTCTGGACCTGTAGCTACTGAGAAAGGATTACTTACTGGAGGCAAGAGACAGTAAGAGGCTCTTACTCAGAGACTAACGTTTGGCCGTGATGTCTGTAACGCACAAGCTTACCAGAAATCTCATGTGCTGTAACCAAACGCGTAGGGAGCAAGGCCACAACATCTTTCTCTTGCTGTGACTTTAATTGCTCCATATTTGGAAACATTGTTAGTGATTTTATTCACTTCCTCTGCTACCATTGTTAAAACTACAACCAATTATGTGCATACAACAACTCTAAAATGTTGCATAATATAAGCCATATTTCCTTCCACTCACTGATGGGCCCAGTTAAAATTCTACCAGAGAAATCGAGTTCAATGAGAGAAATCGGAGACAGAGTACTGAAGAGAGATGAGAACCAAGCAGAATTATGTAGGGAGGCAATCGTAAGGCTATTTGTATAAGTCACTTAAAAAAACAAAACTAAGCAGCATGTAACAAGACCTGGGTAAGAACCTGTCAAAAATGATGATTTAATCCAAGCTATATTCAAGAAGCAGAAAAGGAAAGAAGGTCATCCACAGAATCTGTGAGAGAATTTCAGAGCAAAACCAAAAAACTCACAAAGGGTTGTCTCACATTTGCCAAAAATAAAAAAGATCCTGATGATCCCCAACTAAAATATTCAGGGTCAGATGAGACAAATTTGAATGATTTTAGATACTTAGTGTCCCGTTACACCTAGCTTAGAACATATCCAGCATTTCAGAAAGAGGACATACCAAAGCTCAAACCTGTTAGTGGTAGCATGATGGTCTGGGTTAGCTTTGCTTATAATAAATAGTTCAGTATGGGTAGTTATAGTAATGAAATAGACTATGAATGAAAGAAAGAAGAGAAGTGTAGATGAACCGTCATTTAGTACTAAATTACCCTAAATATGGCAACAAAAGAGAAAAACTGGTGAATTTCTGCCCATTATCATTCAAATTTAAAGTGAATAAAACCACCAAGTTGAATTAGTTTAGATTAGTTAGTTAGTTAGTTAGTTAGTTAGTTAGTTAGTTAGTTAGTTAGTTAGTTAGTTAGTTAGTTGGTTGGTTGGTTGGTTGGTTAGTTGGTTAGCTAGCGTTACCTACAGCCGTGAACTCCTCAAAGTTGATGCGGCTGTCTTTGTCTCGGTCCAGTTTCTGGAGCAGCTCCCGGATCTGGTATCCAGGCAACGGACAGCCCACCTCCCGGAACAGGTCGCCCAGCTCTGTGGCACAGATGTAGCCGCTGTGGTCCACATCTAGACAGGGCGAGGGGCAGGGGAGGAAACGGAGGTTTAATGCAGGTGCTCTATTTCTCACACATGCTGTTGGAACCTTCCAAATAAAACGGCGGCAGTCTCTGTGTTTGTCAAAAGATGAGAACTCAATAAAGTTGTCAGCATCGAACAGCAGATTACAACTTCATACAAACCCAAAGATTAAGTGCTTTTAACCAATATCCATTGGTATTATCTTGTACTTATCTTGCTACTATCCACAATGACGATGGTAAAACAAAGGTCTCTATGATGACCATTACACCGTATTTACATGCACACCGGTCCTCTAAGAAAGATGCTTTTCTTTCCATTGGAAATGTCTGAAGTCAACTGAGACATGAACTGGAACTGTGATCAGATTATTTAAAGACTGAGATATTCATGTCTTTTTGTCCTCCAGATTCCATCTGGAAATCCTGCTGGCCCACACTGCATCATCACCTCTTAAATGTACTGTGAGATTTTTAATACAAATACGATAGAAAGTCCCAGTAAGTGGAAAATTATTTTAGGGTCCCAACCCATTTTTATCAGAGTAGAATCACCAATCGATTCCACACGTTGCATCAACTGTAACATGATGATGTAGGGGAGGGCGATATGAACCTAGGATTATATTATGATATTTTGTGGTACTATTGTAATCATGATAAAGATTCTGTGAAAAAACACTGTTTCATACTCTTTTTTTAAGTAACTGTATGACCAACTGCATAGCACAGTATTCATAGCACCACAAATACATAATGTTCTTAAAAATATTCCCATTTTCACTAGGCTTCTTCAGGACGCAACATACTTTAAAAAGTGATTTTAAAGCTGAAGCTGAACAGTAACAACATTTACTGATATTTTAAATTTACTAATATTAATTAATACTTCTGTGGAATAAACAGAACAAAGATAGCAAATTGTCAGTTTTGTTTAGATTTTTTAACTTAACATCTGTAACTCAAATGTATCATGACAACGATAAATTCTTATCGTGAGAAAAAAGTTTCCATGATAAATGATAAACAATACGGTAAACACACTTATACTGCAAGATCTGAGAGAGAACTCACCGACTTTCTGGAAGCACAACCTGATCTCCTCCAGCTCCTCGGCGCTCACCTTCCCAGACATGCTGACCTGAGGGAGAGACAAATGTTCAAGAAGCTCACTGCCACACTCTGACTTCTCTTCCTGTTAGTGGATCACTTCATGGCGGCGCAAATTCATCTGTGACACAGCCGGACAGAACTGATTTCTTGATATTCTTGATATTTAATGCAGCCTTTATCAGAAGCTTTCTAATGGAAGCTACAGAAATGGATTATTATAGCTTGTGTTAGTGTTTATCTATCATTGTTCGTCTATTAGGTAGCTCCGTCTGATCTCATTGATATTTGATCGTTGTAGACTGAATTGTTTTTGATGCATCTTCTACTGCAAGATATTCACTCTCACTGAGCTAAGAACTATCTTATTACATGAAAGCTTAGATAGTGTTCCAGAAAGTATTACTGCGAATGCCCAGTTCCAGAAACAGGGGGGCAGTGAGATGGCCCTGTCCTGAATTTGATTTAGTTTGGGTTTGAGTTGAGAGCTGTTAGCTGGAGAGAGCAGAGCAGTGACTGTGATAGAGGCAGAGAGGAGATGGACTGAGACTTCCCTGATAACAAACACAGCCTGTTAGCAAAAGAAGATATCTCACAGTCACAGTAAGAAATGTTACTATTATTATAGTGGTATAATAATAAGAGATAGGCGCTTGTTTTAAGTCAATAATTCCTTAATATTGATGAAAAAGTACTAGTTATGAGTGAAATAATCAGCCAGTGGATTAAGTATTTTTTCATCAATATTAAAGAGTTAGTGACTTAAAATGAGCTCCTAGATCTTCTAAGTTTTGTCTTATGTCAAGGATGCTTAGATATGCATCCACTAGAAACCAAACCAAAAGTATTTGGTAAGATTTTGCTTTTGAAGTGCAGCCATTAATAAACATTTTTATATGACCTTTAACCATTGCAAAAGGTCACCATTGGATGATCTAATTCAGTTCAATTGAACGCGATCCATGAACTTTGTTTCACTTTCTGTGCCTGTTAAATGTATGTCTGACGTTTGTTTAGATGGCTTTAGTCATATCAACCTTTAATAAAGTTTTCTACCAACCATGCTTCAGTTTGTACAGTTTATTCCTTTCCTATGTATGGGATAAGGTAGGAACGTGTAAGTATTAATTGGTGAGTTCACCAAGATCTTTTGAACCAGTTGACTTTTATCAAACCTGACGGACATGAAATCAAACCAAAATAACTGCAGTTGACTTCTTACTGTGCAAACACCAACAAACTGGCCCAGATTTTCTTAATCTTGGGTGACTGGTTTAAGTAAGAAACCGATCTGACCCACCAATCTTATCTGCCTCCACAAAGGCTTGAAAATGGCTGACTGAAAGTCTCGCCCACAATAGTCAATAGCCAACTTAGCGATACTGTTGCAACTTTTCAGACAAACAAATTGGTATCAACCAAAATCGGAATCTGCAGGTAAGCCCTTTGAAATCACATGATCAGTCAGTAATGGATTGTTATGAAACATTTGTTGGTAACAGCACCATTTTCTATCCAATCCAATCTAACTTTATTCTTAAAGCACTTTAAATTGCCAAAGTGACCAAACTGTTGTACGGAATACCTCAAAACATTTAAAACATTACAAATGCCAACATGACACAAAACCATAAAATTCAGAAATAGAATATTGTTTAGAAACACATTCCCAGCCATGCAATAAAAGACTAGTAAAATAAGCAGAAGCTAATGTCAACATGTGTCAAATTCATGACATGAAGTGACACGCAGCAATTCTACTACAAAACATTCAGAGGTCAACATGGAGAAGGAGGGAAATGACCAACACCATTCAACAATGTCTGCGGGCAGGTCCCATTTATAAGGTCCAATCATTATCATCTGGCCTCCTTTATCTTCAACTTTAACCTCATGTTGAACCAAACTGGCCTCAAGGTGTTTTCTTTACCACTGGCTTTAAAGTTAGATGAACTTACAATGTTTTATTTCTTTATCTAATGTGCTTAACCAATACAAAGACAACCAATTTCTCCTGGCCATTCATTTTGTTGGTGTTCTGTACTCAAATGATGGCTTTATTGTGTGTATGTATTTACTTTTTCATGATTACATAAAATTTTAACTCCATTAATTTTATATTAGTATAAAACAAAAATATGAACTGTCGGACTGAGTGTATTTTGAATGTGTGCTAGCTTTGTAAGCTTTGTAACCCAAAGCTTCACCATCAATCACCATCAATCTCAAAGGACACCCCCCTACAATGGGTGTAGGCACCCATTGTAGGGGGGTGGTCACCTAAAATGGCCTCGCCCCTAAACCAGCTGCTCTCAACAGATCTGTGAAGACTTGTTGAAGAAAAAGGTGTGTCTTTGCTGTTTTAGTCCAAAGCATGTCAACAACATTCAACCTGTCCATGTCTAAATCTGCAAAATCCTCCTTTGCATGTTTTAATGAAACCCCAGCCCAACAAACAAACGAGAGATTTCGGTTTGAGGGGAAGCATGCAAACCCGATGGTTAAATAGTCAAAAAGGAGCGCATTATAATGGACGCACGTGCCAGTGGAACATTTCTCAAACCACCTGTGACAAATGCACTATGGGACTGTGAAACCTGGGGGTTGTGTGGCACAGTTAAGCTGTTTCCCAGACTATTTGAATAATGGTACCGGAGAATTTTTACCACCGCAAATATCATACAGACAAGAGTGGGTATGTTACTCTTGGCAGCTACAAACTACTGCCTTAGCAAGCCAAAATCAGCAGCGGAATAAATGGAATAAACAGCCAATCAAAGGAGAAATGAAGTGACTGAATCATGACAAGAAAAACAGAAGAAAAAATAAATATTGAATGTTATTTGATAGACTAAGAAGTGATGAGAAAATTACAAGATCCTCTCATTTAACCATCAAAGCATATCAGACTGTATTGTTGTTGCATTTACAAACAAAAAAAAATGATGAGTAGCTCTTAGTTTAATTAAATCTTTAAATAAAGAATGATGCAAAGTAACACATAAAAAAGACAGGTGGCAGGAACAAATATGTTTACACTTCTGCCAACCTTCTTTTCAGACAAATAGCAATCTAAATATATATATTTTGGTGTTTGAATTGTGAATGTGAATATGTTTGAACAAGAAAATCTGCTTATTCTGCTTATTCCAATCCCCCTTTGATGGATTTGTTAATCTCTGGTATTATTATTATTATTATTAATGTATTTATTTTTATTAGTGAGTTTATGAAAACATGTTCCATGTTCCATGCATTCAGAATAGGTGTGTGCATTTTTACTGCCACTAGATGTCACTGTTTATAGGAGGTATTGTCTTTCACTTCACTGACATCAGTGACAACAGTACCGCAAACAGATTCATTTATCTGACAGTCTGACCACACTGGTCCACCAAGAGCAAACATGGTCACCAGGACAGTTAAAAACAGGGTGTCTAGAGGAAACACCGAGTCAGTCTAGATACTGTTGGCACATCCATCCACCCAGCCTCTGCAGCACCAGCAGCAGCGATGCTCATGACTTTCTTGACTATTGGACATGGCTGCTGCTGGTACCAAAAAATACAGAAAGAGAGAGAAAAAACAAAAAACTCTACCGTATCACATAAAACCATAAAATTAACATTTCGGATGGGTGTTAATGCTGAAAGTTCACGTAATAGTCTTTTTTTTTTAATGATTCTAAATTACATGTGTGACACTGTTAAAATATGCTACATAATTTTAAACTTCAAGCTGCAATAATGAATGTTTAAAACAAGATGTGGCGCAGTGATAAAAGCTGTGGGCTATAACATTCAAACGCCCTTAAGAAACATCACTTCCTTACCTGAGGTCCGCTGCAGCAGTTCGGTGGAAACACCCGGAGGAATGGAACCCTCTGTCGGCCTGCCTCTGCCGCTCTGTCCGGTTTTTCACGGCTGACGCCGCACGGTAAGCGGAGCCGCTCCGCCCTCCGCCGCGCAGCGCCACCTCCTCCCCTCCGGAGCGCAACCCGCCTCCACAGCCACGTCTGACCGGACCGCACAGCCAAAGGTATCAATAAATTACGGTTTCTAGGAGAATGCTCGCTTCCCCTGGAGGGTTTTTTTTTTTTTTACTTGTTGCTAAAAAATAAAATAAAATTAAATTAAATTAAATTAAAATTATACATCAAGTATTTGATTTAAAATTCCATTTTATTTTCGGAAGTATGTTTCACAAAGCTATAATATTTAATATTTTTGTCATGTGTTATGACCAAAAATTCCACATTTTTACAGTTTTACCGAGAACAGGTGGTATTTATATTACCCTAACTCACGGCAAATGTTAATGCCGTGATGTTAACCCTAACCCTAACCCTAACCCTAACCCTACCGTAACCCTAACCCTAAACCCTAGTAAAAGCATTAAAAGAACTAGGAAACAAAATGCAAAACAAACAAAAAGCCAAACAGCACTACAGAAAACGTGGTCGCACTTTGTAGTGCGGCCCGAACATTACTACTGCTAATGTTCGGGCCGCTGTTCAACAAATATTCAGAGAAGATATTACGCCTTTTCCAAATTATAACATTTAAAATGATTCATTCAGTGACCTGTAAAATTCCTTACCTCGGAATATTTCCACATTTTGTCCCCCAGACAGGCACACTTTTGCATTGTATTGGGTTTTTATATGACAGAACAGAACAACACAATTGTGACGTGAACGGGAAGTATGGGGACTTTAGCAGAATTTTGCTAGGGATCCTGTTTTTAAGTTAAGAAAGTTAAATGTGGATTTGATGGAATCCAAGTTTAATTGGCTAAGACTAAAACAATCACTGATTATTATTATTTTCTGAAATGTATAAGAGGTCAAACACAAAGTAAACACAGCAATCGGACAATGAAAGTTGTTTGTATTTTTATAAAGTTAACCTGCCAATTCCTAAATCTCAACTTTAAATCATTAATAATTTAAAATATTCTAAATTGTCTAAATCAGATGTATTCACATTCTCAATATGTACATTTCAGATGTATGGTGTCTGTGTTAACAGGACACACCGCTGGACAAGCATGCCAAATGTGAATACACCATACAAATGTTTTTGATTTTAATTAGTGAAAAAATGAAATCCAAGAAACACTGATCTTCCATTTCACGATTATGCGCTGCTTTGCGTGCGTCCATCATTTAAAAGCCCAATAATATACGTAAAATAGAATTTTAGTATCTTAGAGCAACTTTTTTAATGATGTTCTGAGAATCACTTCTGTTATTTTCTCTTTGAACAATTGGTTAATTATTCCCCCTTGAGAGCTCGCCTCCCCCGTTCCAGGATTATTGCCACATCCTATGAGAATCAGAGGATAAGTAAGATCTTCTGGTTATACACTAACCTACTCACAGTTAGTCATGCATGCCACTGCGTTGACCAGCTGCTGCACCCTAACATAGGCATCAACTAGAACCTTCTGATTGGTAGATCTTCCACTATCATCTTCTTGCACAAATGCAGACGTGTTGATGTTGTAATTATTTTACATTCCTCAGTGGAAGCATGCTGTAGCACTAAGTGTCATTTTGCATCTAAGCTGTTAGCGCTGCTAGTCCGTACATGCAGGAATTCCTCCTTCCTCTCCTCCATTCGTTCTCCCTGTTCTCCTGCTATCTCTCACCCCGTCTTCCTGAAGCGATGTGCTGAATCTTGTCAGAGTGAATACCTCGAATATGAGCAAGAGAGAACATTTCTTTAGGGGGCTTTTCTAGAACTTGTCTTTCTGAGAAACAAACGTGTGGATTGGGACTGAGAGCCACATTGTGTTCGACAGATAAACCGTCTCGTGAGATTTTGTCACGCGACAGCCGCAACAAATTCAGCTGGTGTTACATGGAACTGTGTGAAAATCAAATGAGTGTGTTGGGGGGGGAACCTTCACAGCATGATGCCACCACCACCTCATTTCGGTTCCGGATTGGAACCGAAATGAGGGCGTGTGAATTTGAAAGGGCGTGTGAATACTTTTGCAACATTGATTTGTTAAAGGAGCAGTTTTATGTAATATATATATATATATATATATATATATATATATATATATGTTTTAATAACATGTCATAATGTTATTTCCTCATCAAAAACATACCTAGAGTGTTCCCTTAATATTTGAGAAATCTTTTAATCTCCCCCACTCCGCTCCTTCAGACTAGCCAACAGCAATTAGTAAACACCTGGTGGAACTGCTGAGCTACTTCCCTATGAAACACTGGTAAAAACATTGCTAAAGGGTTGAGAGAGGAGCCATGTTGTAATGACTTCCTGAAGGCAGAGTTCCAGGAAGAGCAGGAGCTTCTTCTTAAAGAGACAGAGGCCCAATTTCAAGGATTTAAATTACAAAGGCAAATTTCTTTTATGTGATATTTTATATGCGTTGCATTTTCAACACAACTGAAGGTAACAGTTAAGTGGCACTACAGAGCTGGAAAACACACAATATCATAAAGGCTGTTTACAGAAATATATTTAGGAGAACCCAGAATGGATTAACTCAGTACTGTTTGTCGAAATATAAACAGAACCCGAATAAAATATATTGTATATTTATATATTTTACTCAGAATAATATCTGAAATTACATGAAAAACCATAGAGAGGCACTCACTATTTTAGCTAGTAAAAAGCCTTCAGTTAGATTCATTTTGTCATTTTACTCTACTGCTATTAAGCTATCCAACCTTTGATTTAAGTACATTTCAGTCATTGCATGGAGAGTGTTTGGGAGTCTTAAACTGTGATTTTCCACACAAGGAAACTGGGAACCAACAGAGACCTACAGTTCATTCCCTACATTCATGAATATCCTTCATTCAAACGGATAGATAGGTAAAGATTTGAGACAGATAATGGTGTCTGACTTACAGAGACATGTTTGATACTTGAAACTAACTGAAATCCTCCCCTACATAATAAGCTAAAGAGAAACACATATCTATTAAATTAGTCCCATTTCTCCACAATAGTTTCCTTTCTTTTTCCGCCAGTCTGTTGCAGACGTGCCGCTGTGTTTTCAGATCAGGTTGCGTGACCCAGTTGAGACTTGAGCTGTCGGACAGAAGGCCCCGAGTTTGACACTAGAATACCTCGTTATACAGAGTTGACTCAGTGACTGCAAGGCGCCTGCAGTTGAAAACAAGCCCACATCATCAGCCCTCCACTACCGTGGGTGACAGTCGGTGTCTGTGTTTCCACTGACCAGAGCGAATTTGCTTTATGGAAACACACCAAATTTGAAAAAAGTCAAATTTTTTTTAAATTTTTTATAAGAAGTGTTTGTGTTGGGATGAGGTGGCTTTTCAGACAGATTGAATTTGGTGTTTTTCTCAAAGCTGCAGGGGTAACACTTTTTTCACATCAAGCAAGTTTGATACAAAATAAGAATGATGCGAGCCGTTCTGGTACCACGGCGTAGTAGGATCATGGTAGATGGACAAAAAAAGAAGTACATTTCTGACAAAGAAAATCTGAAATTCAGATTTTTTGGTCAGAATCTCAGAAATGTTTTGGAAAAAACTTGAACGTCTCTGAGTTACAGAAGTTGAAAATTTGTGAGAAAAAAAAACAAATATTGAGATGAATTTCTCAATTTTCAGAAAAAACATGGAAATTTTTCTGAGTTTGTAAAAGTCAGTTTTTTCTATTTATTATCTTTGTTTGACCTCCTTCTAATAATATTGTTCTTGTTCTCAAAATAAGACGTTATTCTCATTATTTGAACTTTTCCTGTACGACTTTATTCTCATAATTTTATTTGTTTCTAGCATGGACCCAATACTCCGTCATAACTTATTACACCTATATTATATAAAAATGAAAGGCCACTGTTGAAGGTCCAAAGAGCCACTTGTGGCTCCGACGCCGCAGGTTACAGACCCCTGATCTAGAAACACAGCTGCAGAAAAACCTTGGGATTTTTTCCCTGTCCTTTGTGATGACAGGCAGCTTGTGTGCCAACACCGGTGACAGCAGAGCCAAACAAACTGCAGGTCCATTCACCATTGTTCACCAGTGTGAGAAAGGGAGTGAATGGAAAACAGACGTCCGTGTGGGACCTGCAGCTCACGCATAAGCAAATGTGCAGAAACTGGTGCCGTACCTGAAGCTTGGTCTGTGTTCTTGTCCTTACGCAATTTTTTAAGCAGGTAATTTTATGATTACTGTAACTATAATGACTTCTTGTCAGCCTGACCTTTTTTGGTGGCCCTTGTGGGTACAGATTGTCCCACGTTGCAGTGTGTGGCTCCAGGCGTTAAATGGACAGAAGGGAGACAAACACAAACAAACGTTCACACTTTTCATACTTTCACTTGTACAAATATTCATGAACCACATATGGTTTTCCCTCCACTCCAGAATTAGGAACTACCTTGTGTTGGTCTAACACGTAAAGTTACAACATACTCAAGTTTGTGGTTGCAGTGGCTCAGAATGTAAAAATGCTGACGGTGTTCGGTTAGTTTCATAAGACAGTTACCTCCGGATTATTACTTTTAAAATATCTTCAGACTGTAAACTGACATCAATAGCAGCATCATGTAAGCTTGAGAACGTCCAGCTAACTGCTGCCACAGTAGAGCTTTCTTTCAGAATTTCTTTGATAAAAAGTCAGAGTTCAAGAGTTTAGTGTTGTGTGTCAGAAGCTAATGTTTTAGTCCATTTGTTCCTTCTTCTCTTTTTACTGCCTGACATTGCTCCCAGACTACTCGGCCTGCTGCATATGAGCGGCAAATTTGACCTCTGACCCTCACTGCTTCAGATACAATGAGTAAGGGATGTCTCCCTCCCTCCAGGCAATTAAAACACCCTCCATTAATTCAACCCCTCTGTGTGTCTATTTAAGGATTTCTACGCCTTGGTTACATCCACAGGCAAAACTGCGAGGCATCAACCAAATCAGGAGGCTGCATGCGATGGAAGGGCCGCATTTCGTATTCCATGCAAAGCGATGGTTCTGAGTGAAGTTGTGTGTGTGTGCTTAATGAGAGTGTGTGAAGCTCTGTCTGACCACACCCATCCCGACTCAACTCCACCCTGTCCTCCCCTCCCCTGCGCTCTTCTGTCCACTTATCCTTATTTGGTCGCGCTGGCAGCTCAGCTGATGATTGGTGGAGAGGATCTGATTAGGACGACTCACCTGTGCTGGCTTGCTCACTCCCACCCTGCATCCCCCCAGAGTGTGGACAGGTAGAGACATGAGAGAATACTTGGGTCGACACTATTGCTCCACAAATTTAACTATTAATCTAATGTCTTCACCTCATCCGCTGTGCTGAAACATTTGTCTTCCCTCAGTTTTAAGCTTCTTTAAGTGGTTTTGACAGACATTTCACACAAATTATAACATTTGACTTGCCTCATCGTAACCAGCACGTCTTGCATACCGCCACCTATAGGTACTCCAGTCTGTCTAGATCTCAAGTTCAGCACATTCCAGACAACCCTGCATGTAATTTGCAGGCAGCATGTTGAGGAAGGAGCTTATCAGCAGTTTCAGGAAGCTGGTAAATTATCACAGAGAGAAATGTGCGCTTAATTCCTCCCCCCTAACCCCCAGCCCCCGAGGATAAAGTCAATTTTGTTGGATTACACAGAAAAACAGCCATTTAAGATGGGGACGGTCCATTTCACACTAAGAAACCCAGTGCGAGTCTAAGATCTTCAAATGTCTACCATAAAAGGAAAGAAAAGGATGAAAAACTCCAGAGGAGCAAAAAAAAGTTACATGAGAAACACTGACCTCTAGTGGACAGAAAGAAAAGAAAGCAGCTGCATTTCTTCGAATGTTTTATTACACAGAGGAGAGGAGTCAAGCGGAGACAAGTGTTCCTTACAATAATAAGCAGTAGGACTTTAACAATAAGGGCTTTGATAGTTAAACTGGTTTCTATTTATTCTTCTTTCTCTGGTGCAGCTTCGAATTCAGACACAATGGATCTAGAAGAGAAGGAGGGAAACACACAGAGTTAATGTGTCCAGGAAGAGGTCAGCTTTAATAACACGATTCACCTTTGCTTTTTCAAACAAAAACAAATCGCATTAAAGGCAAAGAAAGTGCATCCGTTTTATATTACTAATTTCTGACACTGATTAGTAAATAAATGGTGATTAATAATCAGATAAGCAGCAAACTACTCTGTGAGTGATATAGAAAGTTAGTTTGATTTTCTTAAGAGTAAAAAAAAAAAACAAAGATTGGTTTCTCTAACCCAGAGTTTCTCCAAGTGGGAGGAACACAGATCCCTGGGAGACCATCAGGGGGCGCTAGTGGGGACCTCAAACTGGAGAATTTTTTATTTATTTTAAACTGCAAAAATAATACTAATTAATCAAGTAAATTTTTACATACTTTTTTCATCATAAAACCTAATCAGTTTTTTATTACAATGGAGTATTAGGAACATGTTAAAAAAAATAAAATTACAAAAAAAAGTCACACAATATTACAAGAAATCTTTCTAGAATAAACTCGCAGCATTACAAGAATAAAGTCATAATATGAGAATCATGTCATTATGAGAATAAAGTCGAAATAATATAAATTTGTAGAATTGTCCTATTACTATCAAGTAATGTTCTGACTATTTTCATAATTTTACGTTTAAGTAGTATGGCCCTAATAGTCAATCATTATTATAAAATAAATTAGAATAGCTTATTTGACATGCTCATCTTTCTGATTTATCAAGCTGCTTTGCTCTCCAAGCTAGCATATCTTGCAAAAAATGGAAAAGTTTACGACAAAAAAAAGATGCAACAGTCACAGTGGCTACAAAAAACAAAACCTTAAGAACTCATGGCTGACTGAAATCACAAGGCATGAGGCAGCTTTTATGCTAAACAAACCTAATATTTATTTAACAGTGAATAAAAATGAGAAAAAAACATTTAAATTTAGTAGTTTGCAAAGCTAAATTGATGCTCTGAGATGGGTCACCAGTACTTTTTTTAAGGAGCTATTCTGGATTTTCCTTAAGATTTTCAAATAGGTTCTTTTTGAAGCTCTCAGTCAGATGCTGCACCAGTCCAAACCATAACCTCCACACTCTTCCTCTGCAGTCAGACAAGGCCTGTAATGTAGCTCTCTAACTTATTCAGATGCTGCTGTCAGGACTTTAAATGTTCCAAGTCATTTCCCAGTAGTGTCTGCTAATAATTCATGACCAGGGTACGCGATAGTGCTTCACAGTCTTCTGTGGGAGTGTTTTCATTAGCTTTCTGCTCGCCGGGTCTGGCGGTTTCAAACTTTTGCACAGTGCCTCAATTTAGTTTTCAAATTCCCCAGAAGAATAGAACAATTCAAGTCAAATTGATTTGTCACTCGGTTTGTCGACTCCAGGTAATTACGCGAGTCACCTTTGCTCGTCGTTCAGCTCAAACTCAGCCAGTGTCCTCTTCACCAGCTCCGGGGTTGTTGGGAGACCGAAGGCGGCAGACAGCTGGACCAGCTCCACGGCTCTCTGAGGGAAGCGCTGCATCGACATGCTGTCAGGAAGCTGCTCAACAGCGCCGCACTGTGGAGAAAAGACCGCTGGGAAACAAAGGGTTGCTAAAAAAAAAGAAAAGAAAAAAATGGTGTGCAAACTTACGAAGGAACTCTGTTTTTGTCTTTGAAGAGCTGCAGCATGTCCCTGCAGAGGGAACCGGAAGAGACACAATGAGGTCAGAAACCATTAGTTAGTCAAACCTCCTAAACCATTCCATATCAACAGAACCAGAAATAATTTCAATGCATTTTATCTTAATGAAATGAGTTGAATAACAATTTATTTGAAGCTATAAGAGTAGGAAGAATAGAAATGCTTTTTAGATTGATCTTTTTTTAAAAACCACGCATCATTCATTGTGTGTAATGCGGTAAAGAGAGTTTAAGGCACCTCTCACCAACTCGCATTCAGGACTTTTTAAGACAATTATGAAAGGGATTTAAGACTTAGATCACCCAGAAATGTATGAACTTTGTTCAAACAACTGCTTTTACCCATGATACATATAAAAAGCCTGCTAGCTAGCAGTAAGTTACTGGTAGCCTCAACCGTCTTTTTTCTTCTTTCACTGGAGATTAAATACATTTTAAAAATGAAGAGTTGAGAGATGTCTTTACACATTTTCCTTAATTTACAGCTTTATAGCAACAGAAAGAATAGCTCAGTCAGTAATAAACCAATAAAAGAAAAACTTCAACAGTGTCCAATCACAGAAAATCATCAAGATGTCTGAGTGTGACTCAAACTTTTGCCCGACTTAAAAGTCCTGCCAGAAAAAAAATAGACTATAAGAGTTCAAATAGTCGTGTCAAGACATAATTTAATACCTGTGATTAACATACTGAAGGCTCACTTAAAAAAGATAATTGAGCAGAAGACTTTTTAAGGACGTGCTGCCAGCCTGTAGGCAGTGTGAATCCTTCTCTCACCAGGCCTTTTGGAGCTTGTTGGCCCGCAGCAGCAGGATGGAGATGTGTGACAGTGACGAAGTGCTCCACTCCTTTCTGGGCCTCCCGTCAAACACGCTTTTAACATCCAGAGCACAGGCAGCAAAAGACTCCTGAACCTGCAGAGGAAATGGTCAGACAGACATTTTATCACTAGATCTTGTGGTACTTAGTTTTTGGGGCGTTTTAAACATTTACTAGAATTTATTGCCACAATAGAAAACTCCTCACTATAAATAACACAATGACAGTGAGCCGTGTAGAGACACACCGACCCAATGTTAATATCTGTATCAGTGCCAATATTGGAAAAAAAAATCCTGCATCAGGCATCAGTAAAGATGTGCCCGATTCATAAGGGCAGATCTATTCAGTCTAATTCTATGTTTTGTGCTCTTATTATTCATTTTACATTATATTTAGAATACCTAAATGCACTTTTTGAACCATTTGAAAGAAAGTTTGCTGCAGTTTTTTTTCCATGTTTAATCACAGTAGTCAGTTTCTTTATGATTATTTTACATTGGCTATTATACTCCTAATTGCGTTGACTGACCAAATTAAAATTGTCTTATTTTTACATGTTTGACCAAACTTATGAAGCCATTTGTGTATTTAAGTGTGCTGTACTGGTGGAGAAGTTATCAAATGAAATTTAATTCAGCACATTTATGTCTGTGTTGTTTTTTTTAATAAATGTTTTCAGTCAATCCAACCAGTTTTTTTCTGTATCGGACGTGAAAAAACGCGGATCAATGAGGGACGAAAACAAACCTCCACACTGTGTTCATCTCTGGCCATGAGACTCAGCAGCTCCTCCACCAGGTCCACCTTGTTATCATGACCCAAAGTCTTAATGTCTGCAGACAATAAAGGGAAATGAACCATATTTATAGAAACAGAAGTAGGTGGAGCGCTCCTGGCGGTGTGGGACGGACCTTTCCATATGGTGGGCAGCAGGTCCAGCGGCTGTCCGTATCCAGAGCCTGCAGCAGGTTCTTCATTCCCTGAGGGTTGGGGTAGAGCAACTGCAAACAGCAGACTGAAGAGTGAGCTACTGTCCACAGACAGCAGGAATCTGCAAACAGTAGCTGCGTTTCCATTATCCGTGTAATTGCGCAATTTGACATTTTAAAAATGAATGGAAACGAGGCAATTTCGAAAAAACCTGTTTTTCTATAAAAGGTTTTGCTGTTAGGATAATGTTTTTTTTTTTGGCTGCATCACAGGTGGTGTATTTCACACACTATTTAATATTTTACATCATTTCTGATAAAAAAAAATTAACAAAGTCTATTAAAGAGCAAATATGATCGTATTTTAAATGTTTAAAAATACAAGAATGTTGAAAGTATTCAGGGTAAGTTTTCTAAACAAATAAATTAAATTCACCTCTTGACAGTAAAAAAAACCCTTTATATCAACAATTAACTAAAAACAGGAAGCACCATGTATGGTGTCTGATAGGCCTCATCAACCAGGATTGGTCAAATTCACAAAAGCACTTTTTCCGCATCAAACGAGTCACATGATCAACAACCGGATGTCACTAATGGAGAAAACCAGGAAGAAGAAGACAACAGGAAGTAGCTTCAAGATGACCACGCTGCATGTTTTTTAATGACTTTTCACGAGAAAAAATCTTAAACGTGTGATTTTATTGCGTTTCTTAAATAATGGAAACACCGCCTATTCAAAATTGTGATTTCCCCCCCCCCAACATTAGCGGAATCTTTTCAAAGTTTGGTACACGTCTGTAATGGAAACGCAGCCACATGGGGGCGCACTGACCGAGGGGACGATCCGGCTGTACCACTTCAGCACCACGTCGATGTGCTCCATCAGGCACAGCAGGTTGAAGAAGCGACCGCTGCCGAGGAAACGGGGAGGGTTAGGAAGAAGGAAAAAACTAAATCAAAGGCTGACTGCATCAGAAGAGCCATTTCTGGGAACTTACTAATAGAGACCTTGTTGATAGGAATCTCCCAGCAGCCTCCAGTTCTCCCCAAATTCCACCAGACTGTGAACTTTGTAGCCCAGCTCCAGATCTTTATTGTCCAAACACTTGGAGACATCGGAGGTGAGGTTAAGGTATCAGGAACAGAGTTACAGCCCTAAATGCAATTTCCTTGTTTGGAAATTGCCCAAACTTGGTGAATAAAACCCAATTCTAATTCTATGCTAAAAAAGTAAAGTCAAAGCTAAAAAAAATTAAAATAGAAAAAAAAGAAAGATATTTACAAAAGAAGGAGAAAGTTTTAAAACTCACCAGTTTCATTGCAGTGGCAAAGAACAAAACTGGGAAGCAAAGAAAAAGAAAACAAGTTTAGAAAGGTTTCCTGTCATCGTATCAGTACAGATGACATCACTTCCTCTCTCAGTCGCTCTGGCCTCACCGTCATTAGGATCCTGGCAGGTAAAGCTGGTTCCCTCCAGCTCCGTCAACACGTCCTGTAAGATGGACATGTTGCTGGGCCCGGAGGAGGCTGTGGAGAAAATGTCCACCGCTCAGTCCCCGTACAGGAAGTAGCTCATTACACCTGCCTCAGCCACAGCCAGACCTACCTGACTTGTAGAAGAAGACTGTCAGGATGTGTTCGTAGGTGGCCAAGCTTGGAGCTGAAGGTTACACAGCGGAAAACATGGGTGAGGAAACAACATGACCCCGTGACCCCCAGAGGTAAACGGCAGAGCCTGTAGCTTACCGATTCCCAGGGCCTTCATCTCGTTCAGAATCTGGGGCGAGAAGGTTTTACCCAGGAAGCTGCATTGTCTCAGAGCTTTGAGAACGCTGTTGAAGGTGAGCAGGTTGGGACGAACTTTCTGTTCATTCATCTGGTTCAGCAGCTCCTATACACATAATTTAACATTGAACATCTGGTCTGGCTGCTTCCTTCAGTCGTTCTGATATTAAAAATGTCTTTGTTTTTATTAAAGGGAATCTGAACAACGTTCCAGAGTTGAGTAGTTCTTACAGCGATGAGGTCCCATCTCTCATTGTTCTTCTTTCTGACATGAGGAACTGCTGAGATCAGCGCGTTAAAGATGTGGACGTCAGCTGTGAATGCAGGAAAACTGTCAGAAAACCGTCGGTTTTGTGGTGCTACATGACTTTCCGGCTGAATTAGTCCACCAGGCTAAGCATTGTTTATTTATTTTAGTTTGTTTTAATGTTTGCCCTTTTTTAACACTATATAATTGGTGTGCAGGTATCAATCTTCCAATACTATCAAGTGATATTTTCAAATTTCCTGTCAACTTGAAATATTTTTTAACTAAAAAAAAAAAAAAAAAATGGTGGTCATCCAGCAGGTTGCCACCGGGTTTGGAAAGTTTTCTAGAGGAAACCCTGGTGCCAACAAGTATTAAAAGTAAGACATGTTGCTATATATTGATTTATTGCGACACAGCTAATGGTATTTAATCTTATTTATTGTTATAACCTGATAAAGTGGAGGTGGGGTATGTAATCAAATAGAAGGAGTCTCAGGATTGAACCTTGGGGAACCCCACATCTGAGCGAGCTTCCGGCTCAGCTGTGTGTCCTGATCATCACCTGACAGTCTGTTGTTGAGCAGGTCTTCGTACAGGTTGAAGGCCTTTGCGTTTGCTCCGTGCTGCGGGGAGACAAACAATGAAGGAACGCTGCGGTGATGAAACACAGCTGTTCGTTCAGCAAGACGGACGTGAGCGAGGCGTTACCTTCACCATGCCTCTGATCAGAGCGGAGTAACAACCGCACGTCTCTCTCCGGCAGCAGGTTGAAAATCCTCTCTGCGTTGTTGTTCTCCTTCCAGGTGAAGTTCAGGAAGTCCGTCACTTGGCGGCCCATGGGTTTCCGCCTCCCGTCCTGCTCCTCTTCCTCCTCCTGAGCCGAACACAGAGACAAACCTCAGCACCGGCGCTCCGTAGAGTCGACCACATCGTCCTGGGTACGATCGACTCACTCTGTCCTCAGTCTGCGGCGCCCCCTCCTGGACTGGGTCTCTGTCGCAGTACAGACAGATGAGGTCCAGCAGCTTGTGGGTTGTCTCCATGGAGACTGCTGTGCCTGGAAGGAGCAATATTCACCAGAAATGAAGCTGCGCATCGGTGGTAGTTTTTTTTTTTTAAAGAAACCTAAAGTTTCTTGCGTGAAACCTCACCGGACTGCAGCAGCTGATCGTACATCTCCACCGCAGCCGAGACCTTCCTCAGGCCGATCCGTTCCTCCAGCGCCTCTTGGCTCACCTCCTCCAGACGCAAGCGCCACGCTCTCTGGCATCAAACACTACAAATACACACAACACAAACTAATAATACAAGTACAAACTAAGTGTGCAAGTCATTGATAAGTTAATCTACAATTGATTGCCATCAGAATCAGAAATTTGTTTCAGTACAGCCCATCCAAAGCATAAAAAAAACTAAGTAAACAAATAACATAAGACATGAGTAGACAGGTGCCTGAGGCTGCAAGCGCTGATCTTTTGTTAGATGAGAATAACAACATGGATGTAGATGAGGGAAAATCCAATCTCACACTGTGTCCCTGCAGGAGACGTGGGGTTGCAAAAACTAACCAAAACCCATCACTGATCGACTAACTATTAGTCGATAAGCGGTCTTTTCCTTAAAATCCTCAGTTTTTTTCCTAGTATCAAAATGGCTGACTGTCTTTCCATGACAAAAAAAGCTTTATTTTTCAGACTATGCTGAATAAAAAAGCAGAGACAAAATTATTTTGTCTCTGATTTAAGTACTTATCAAATACAAAGAAAATTGTGGTTTTCCTCATATTAGTAAATTTAGACATATTTATACAAAAGAAGAAGCTCATTGGTTGCTGAACAGAAAAATAAAAGATGAAAAAAATAAACAGTTTGAAACACTTAATTTCCCCATGGAGACATGTTCAGGCAGAACTCAAGACCCAAACCCCCCAACCCAAACCGGTTTGTTTGGACCGTTTAGTATCAACTGGCTATGCTTAAGAAAGATCAATGGCGTCCTCTTTTGGATGGCTGCCAAACTACAACACTGAAAGAAAGTTTAAGTGGAAATATTGGAACTAGCTTTATCTAACAAACCATCAATCGACAATTGATCGGAAGTCGATTGATTATTTGTATCCCTGCGGTTCTTACTGGTATATGCGGTTCTGCGAAGTCTTTGGTGAATAACTTGGGGTTGCTGTTGACAAAGTACTTGGCTGCAGCTCTGCCAGACTCCTGAGAGAGAGAGAACAGCTTCTGCAAAGAGAAACAAGAAAAACAAAACAACTCACTGTCAGGTACTGCCCCCATTCATTTTTGAGAAATCACTGGAAACAGATTTGAAGGATGATATATATCAAGCTAGAGCTCCTACAAACTCAACGGACGTCCTGGGTGAGAGGTACGGGTCGTCCTGGAACTGGTAGGGATACGCTGTTGGGTCCTGCAGGGAGAAATGTCCACACAGGAAACACGATAAACAACCAAAATAACAAACAGAACCACGCAGAGAAACCAAAATCTTAGCCTGTGAGAACTCTTACTCTTTGGACAGTAGAAGCTAGGGCCTCCAGCACTGCCTCCTTGTTCCTGTCAAGAGGAAAACACCAATACTGACTGTGCTAAAGAATGTAGGAATCAGTGATCAGAATAAAACTTTTTATGCTGTTTATGATACATTAGACATACCATGATTTCTTCTTGGGGATGACTATCGCTTCTTTTGATTCTGAAATATCAAGAGAGAACAGGAATTCAAGACTGTTCTTTCTACTGATTTGCTATGGTTACGATGCATTGTGAAACTATTCACATCCCTTAATCTTAACTGTACTTCATATTTGTTTTATGTGTGATATGTCCATGTTTATGTTGCTGGAGGGTGAAAGGTTTTCAGTCTCCAGCAGGTTGTCATCCTGACATTTAGAGATGCGAGTCTTTCCATAAACTCCAAATCAAACGTCCATCCTGCTTTGGTTGGTTACCTTTATGAAGGTCGGTAGCTTGTTGTTGAAGAGCTGAATTCAGCCCGAAACTCCTGAAGAGAGACACAACTAAGCTTTAATTATCTGGACAAAACCAATATGGTGCACAATTTACAAAGACCCCAACCGGGAATTGAACACATTACCTTCGAATTGCAAATACAAGAATGTTATCAACTGTGCCTCTATAGAGGAACCAATAACTAATATTTTCAACTTGGCCAACGAATAAATGGGAAACAGAATTTAATGCTGCACC
Organism: Poecilia picta; assembly: GCA_033032245.1. Lineage (NCBI taxonomy): Eukaryota > Metazoa > Chordata > Actinopteri > Cyprinodontiformes > Poeciliidae > Poecilia > Poecilia picta. Next base: position 28,420,710 of record CM065362.1, read on the forward strand.
TGCATTTACTTAACACAGTAAAGCATCTGTAGTTAGTTTGCAGTTTAATGTGGAACAGCTGGAAGACTTGATATTTTCTACACCTAGAAGCATTTTTCCCGCTCTGTGACTAAACAGCAGTCTGACCTTTAGCTGCATATGTTTAATTTAAACATATTTAGCAGACTCATAGTAGTTGTGATGCAATTAAAAAGCCAGAGACGTGACCTCTCCTGCCTTGGGATGCTACTGGTGTTACACTAATAACACACACGACGCTACAAGCAAGTGAAAGCAGAATATGATAGAAAACATTCACAAGCAAGTCCTACCTGCAAGCAAACAGCTGGTTGATGTTAATCCGCAGAAATCTTCCGTTTTTCTGAATATGATGTCCTACGTGCCTACAGGGAGCCGCCATGTTGTTAAAAACTGAAGGCTTGTGGGAAAGGGATAAACTATGTAGAATGAAAGAGGGGGAGAGGAAATAACAGTCATAGCTTTTTCAAAAGTTAATGCCAAAGTATATCTGGTTTAGATCTGCTTTAGAAACTATTTCGTAGATATAATTGAAATATAAAGTGAATGTAAAGAGTAATTTCGTGGAAACGGCCTGTAATGTGTGCGCGTGCTCCCCTCCAGTCTCAGCTGTAGTCTCGCGGTCCCACGTGCGCTAACAGGAGGAAAGTGCGGCTCGTGGGCTTCAAGCGCAGCGCCATGAATCTACAACTATAAACAACACAAAGTTTCAGCTAGCATCCCAAAAAAATGTTGTTTTCCAAAGAAGTGCCATGGCGGCGGCTGGAGGGCATGTCGTTTGGCTTGTACTCACCCGAAGAAATAAGGTGAGGCAGATTTAGCCTGTTAGCTTGTGGCGAGTCAAAGTTCAAAACAACGTAGAAGCTCGTGGCTTTTACTCCCCTGAACTCTGTCACATCCGAACTGCTGCGTTTAGGCTCATTAGTTGTAGCACCTGAGTATGCTTTTAAATAAGAAGTCAAAAACAAACTGCCCTTTTAAGCTTAACTCCTGTTTTAGTTCCTGATCCAAAAAGCTCAGAACCGGTCACAAAACTGATTAAAAAGTAACTGAGGATAGCGACATTTTTTCCATCTCTTTTTCAGGAAGTTGAGCGTGAAAACCATCACCAACCCCAAGTTTCTGGACGCTGTTGGAAATGTGGCCCAGAACAGTTTGTATGACTTGGCTCTGGGGCCAACAGACATCAAAGAGGTGCTTTACTGAAACATTACATGTGCTCAGTGTTTGGACCTTAGTGCTGAATCTTTTGAATGAATCCAGTGCCTCATTTTGCGTCTAAATTAATCATGTTACTTTGTTTGATATTGTTCTGTTTTCCTAGATTTGTTCCACCTGCTGTCAGGATTTCAACAACTGTCCAGGACACTTTGGACACATAGAGCTGCCCCTACCAGTCTACAACCCACTGTTCTTTGATGTGAGCACCATTAAGTACACAAACATATACCAGAATTAGATTAACAGCTTTCACGAATGAAATTATTCAGTTAAAGGATATGAAGTTCAGCTGCTTATTTAATTAATTAATTAAGTTATTTATTTTACATTATGCTGATTTTCACATTTTTCTTTCAATATTTTGCTAAAAACATACACAAATTGTTTATAATATTTATTTTTTCACTTTCCTACATTGAGCAATTGTTAATTATTCATAATACTGCAATAAAGAGTCTTACCATTGGTGCAAAATACAGTTCTAACATTTTAAAAGCATTGCCACAATATTATTATTATTATTAATGGAGGGAACATTTTCAGCGTTCTTTGGGATTTTTATTTTGGTGATTAACACCAGAATGTACTGTTGTTCTCTAAAGTACACACAGCTATTAAACTCTAAGAGTTTTGTAACACACAAAAATAAGATTGATGAATCATTTAGGAATGTTTCCCCAAGAAATGTGACATTTCTGCTGTGCCATTCAAGTGAAAATCAAAATAAAATTTTAAACAGAATGATTAACAATGAAAAAAGAAAACTGCAGTAACCTGGCTTCATTATAGATGGATAGAAAAAAGTTGAAAAGGATAAAGAAGAGTAACTTTGGTTTTCCACGTTTAGCCTTCCTGTTATTTGCTGCAACTCTCACTCTCTCCATTATCCTGAAGAAAATGGAAACATATTTCAGTATATTATGGAAATGATAGCTTCCTTTTAAACTTCTGCTTCCAGGTTTTCTGCTGTCACGTCACTGACAGAAGAAATAGCTAGTAGATAATGATTTTCTTCACTAAAGAGTGTTGCTCTCAGCGCATCCTAAAATCCTATCAGCTTCCGATATGCTTCCACCTTTAATTAGTCTAATTTTTAAACCATTTATTTCACTTTGTGTCTGTGCCTGACATGTTCTCCTTCAGAAACTCTACCTGTTGATCCGCGGCTCATGCCTGTCGTGTCACATGTTGACGTGTCCCCGCGCCGCCATCCACCTGCTAGTCAACCAGCTCCGGTTACTGGATCGTGGCGCCATGGAGGAGGTCCACATTGTGGAGAGAGTTCTTAATCAGGTGGGTTAAAGGAACATCACACCATCTCATCTGCAGCTGGTGTGAAGCATCAACATCAGAGTTTCCACTGATTCAAATTCTAATCTGTTGACGAATTGATTCTGATAAACTCATTTTTAAAGATGAACCAGGACCTTACTTGCACTGTTAGTGTGGCGTTAGCTATTAACTGTGGGCAACAGTGGAGATTTGCTATCGAACAAAAAAAAAAAAAATCAAGTTGTTTATTTTTGTTCTGTTTATGTTAGCACCTCGAAGAGAACCCCAAAGCCACAGGAGACGAGATCGAGCAGGTGCTGAGGGAGTTCACCAGCATGGTGATTGGAGCGAACGCCGAGGCTTCACAGAACTCCAAACCTGTGAGTTTACAGCGCCACATGATCACAAACCCAGTCAGACAGGTGGTATCACTGACCATGTCTTCCTGCGTCACGTTTCTGTTTGTTAGATTAAACATCTGGTTGAGAAGAAGAGCAGCCTGATAAACGACTTCTGGAGGGTCCAGGTGAACACCAGGAAGTGTCCGTACTGCAGGTAGGCCGACAGCGACCCAGCCTGACCGTGAAGTATGACGCTCTGAACGATGACGCCAAGTTCACCTCGTGCTGTATGTCTGCGTTTTGTCTGGGGGAAGAGTGGCAGGTCAACGGTGCGTCGTGAACACAACAGCAAGCTGATCATCACCATGCCAACGGGAGGACAAACTGATGAAAACACAGGTGGGGGACTTTGGCAGTGCATAATGTTTGGTTTTGTAGTTTTTCTGTGGTAAGTTCAGGAGTTTGTAGTTAAAGGGGGGGAAAGAAAACAAAACTTGATTTCAGTACAGCTTAAATGAAGCTGTGGAACAGTCCTGCTGAAATCTCTCCTGTTAATCCAGTTGGTAAGTAATTCCGTGTTCATGGTAGCTTTCATTTGCAGCTTTTTGTTGCCAAATAAAAATAATCCAAATTCATACAAAACGATTAAAACCATGAACAAGATGACATCTTTCTCAACTTAGAAAAGAAAAAGATTTAGCCTTTGCTTTTGAATCACACCAGGGTTATAATAGTATTGTTGACTTTTTGTCTAATCCAGTCAGTTTTTATAAATTATTATTAGTTAAATATTTAGTTTTAATTTAGTTTTTATTGATTATAGTGGTAGATTTAGTTCTTACATACTAGTTTGGTTAATTTTTAGGTGTAGAATTCAAAAAAGGTAAAAGTATTTTATTGTGATTATTTATACATTGATTGGGTAATGAGTACTCAACAGATGATACCATTTTCAAAAAAATGTTTTCAATAATTATTGAAGGACCAGCCGACTCTGGTGTTTGGTCCCAACTTTTTGCAGTCTCCATCATTTAGTGAGCATAAGCCAGGGTTTCCCCCAGAAAACTTGCTGAGCCCGGTGGTCGAGGTGGACCACCGGTGGTCTATAGCCATTATATCTCTAATTTCAGTATGTTTCTCTTAGTTTTATAACCAATATTCTTACAGGTAGTTAAATTTTTTCCCCCCATCAACTATCGTTTTTATTTAACAAAATTGGCTTCTCAATTTCAGTTTTTTGTTTTGTTAGTTTTAGTTAACTTCAGCTTCAGTTATTACAGCGAGAAACCGGCGGTCAGACCTGAAGTCTGGCTGTAGCAGTGAGTCAGAGCTGAGCCTTCAGAGTCTCATAAAGATGGTTACAAAATCAGCCTTCTGTCACCTGAAGAACATTCCCAAGTGAGAGAATTCTGACATTTTAATGCAAGAACTAGAGAAACTTAAAAGAAAATAAAAGTTTTTATTAAACAAATAAAGAGTGTTTAATCAACCAAAGCCAAACTGTTTTCAGGTTCAGTTTGCTGTAGTTCAGAAGTAGCTGAGATATTTCAGTGGAGCAAGAAGTAGTAAAGTGTTCAATAAAGCAAAACAAAGAAATAAGCATTTAGAACAAAGGATTTATACAAGAGGAAGGTTTCTGTCGCTTTATTGTGAAGATATTCTTTCCATATTTCTGCTCTTAATTTGTGTGGCATGTGTTGAATAAGAATATTTCTCTCTGTTTTTATGTTGGTAATGCAGAAGATCTTCTGACTGGAAAGAGAGTGTTCCTCACTGCCAACACCGCCAGGGAGCACATCAGTAAACTCTGGGAGAAAGAAGGTAAAATCCAAACCCTGAGAGCTGAAATTAGACAATATATGAGGATAAAAAACATTATTTTAATGTATAAAGATGAGTCAGAGAAATCTGAACATTCTGATCTGGTGGAACTGAATCGTGACACCAAAACTTCTCTTATGTCTGAAAAATATAGATGTTTTTCTCCTTTTTTTTCGACTTTCCAAACCACTTGATCCGTCAGACTTTGCAGGAAAGTGATTCCTGTTTCCTTTTGAGTCGGCATTTTTCTCTGGAGGAGAATCGGTGCTCCATCCAGCTGCCTGACTACCTTCTTCCAGAATGTTCCTCCTGTGGGTTAACCTACTAGCTGCTGGAGTTCAATTAAGTCCCACAGATCACACCCGTTGGGGGTCGTTCTCCTCTTCTTCACAATGTGCTCTTAAAGTTTGCCCAGGTTAGGTTTTTGCGTCTTGAATTACAAGTCGCAGAGGAGATATTTTTATCTTCTGATCTTCTAAGCCTTGTTGATTTAGTCATTTGGACACCATGATTAATTACACCTATCAGAAGACTCTGTGACGCACAGAAAGAATGTCCACCATGTGAGTGTCTTTGTATCCTCATTTAATTATGGGTTGGGATGAGCAGCAGCAGAAAACTGATGCAAACATCAAATCAAAGAGATGCATAATAAAATCTATTTGCATGTCAGAGAACTGAACCACAAACTCCAGTCCTATGTGTTGGCATACGATCTGTCCTGGCAGAGAGGGGGGGCCTGTGTCTCTGCAGACTGGAAACTTCCCTCCAGCCTGCAGGAATCCTGCTGTTCCTTTTCCATGGCTTGTCAACATTCGCTCTCTGCCTGCGATTATGACTTTGATTTCTTATGATTAAATACAAAAAGAATTCAAATTACTGTTAGGTCTACTCGATATGACTAATTTTACAGGTATTGTTGCTGCTAAACCAAAATGTCCAGCATGGGGTAATGGGATGATCTTGAGTTGTCTTCCAGGTTTCTTCCTGAAGTTCCTGTTTCCTGGTCTGGAGGAGAGCTCAGGGTCTGAGGGACAGAAGAGTTTCTACCCGGACCTGTTCTTCCTGGAGCTGTTGGTGGTTCCACCCTGCAGGTACGCTGGCACCACAGCGCGCCTACATGAAGGCTGACTGCAGCACCTGACCCGCCCTCTGTTCTAGGTATCGCCCCATCAATCGCTTAGGCGACCAGATGTTCACCAACGGCCAAACGGTCAACATGCAGGCTGTGATGAAGGACTGCGGCTTCATCAGGAAGCTTCTGGCTCTCATAGCAGGAGAGAAGCAAACTGAGGAGGTGGAGGAAGTGGTGAGGGAACGTCACACCTTCCTTTTAGGAATACTTCATCTCAGCTCTTTGTTTATCCCACCGTTTGTTTCCCCTCCCAGACGTTGGACCCAGAGGATCAGACGTTCCTGTCAGGAATTAGCGGAGTGACGTTACCAGATAAGCTCTATAACATGTGGATCCGCCTGCAGAGCCACGTCAACATCGTCTTCGACAGTGACATGGACAAAGTGATGACGGACAAATACCCCGGGATCAGACAGGTGTGACAGACTGGGACACAGTCATGGCATGTAGCAGGAAAAATGGGGCATGAACTATTACATGTTTAAAATATGGCTGCAGCTAAGGATCATTTTTAGGGAGGGATTCACCCCCCCACCCCCCGACAATCGGGTAAAAAAATGCAACATTCTGCAGATTTTTCATTTAACTACTGAAGCCTCTTCCTATACAGTATTAGAAAAAAACATTAAAGGATACAAATAAAAAATAAAACCAAAACTTTTCTGTTCTGTTTGGCAGATCCTGGAGAAAAAGGATGGATTGTTCCGGAAGCACATGATGGGGAAGCGGGTGGACTACGCCGCCCGGTCCGTCATCTGCCCCGACATGTATATCGGAACCAACGAGATCGGGATCCCCATGGTAACTAGATCTAGGTGGAGAGTAGCAACAGAGTTGTCAACCAGTTGATTATTGACGTGTTGACTGTGTGTGTGTGTGTGTTGAGGTGTTTGCCACCAAGCTGACCTACCCTCAGCCCGTCACGCCCTGGAACGTGAAGGAGCTCCGACAGGCCGTCCTCAACGGGCCCAACGTCCACCCCGGCGCCTCCATGGTGATTAATGAGGACGGCAGGAAGACCATCCTGTCACCCAGCAGCGCCGCGCAGAGGGAGGCGGTCGCCAAGCAACTGCTGACACCCTGTCCCGGTCCACACAAGATGCCCATGAAGATCGTAAGTCTGACTGGAAGCGGATCCACTCAGAGCTGTGGCTGGGTTTTCACTCCGTCATGCTGCGTTGTTGTTGCCTCAGGTGAATCGACACATAAAGAACGGAGACGTTCTGCTGCTCAACAGACAGCCCACCCTGCACAGACCCTCCATTCAAGCCCACTGCGCTCGCATCTTACCTGGAGAGAAGGTAACGCCTCTGCTCTGCTTCTGCTCATTATTATATGAAGGATCCATGAAGGAAAAGGTTCCTACACTTTATTCCTTGTCCTACTTTAGAAATGTGCAGCCCTTCCTTCTTCCCATTGCTTCCTTTCTTTCTTTCTTTCTTTCTTCCTTTCTTTCTTTCTTTCTTTCTTTCTTTCTTTCTTTCTTTCTTTCTTTCTTTCTTTCTTTCTCTCTCTTTCCTTCCGTACTTCCTTCCTTCCTTCTATTCATCCATCCATACATACATACAGTAAATTTCAGAACTCCATCGTAGTAAAACTTGGTTACCGTAGTAACCCTGTAGATCCCATGACCAGCCTCTGCTCCTCAGGTCCTGCGGCTTCACTACGCCAACTGCAAGGCGTACAACGCCGACTTTGATGGAGACGAGATGAACGCCCACTTCCCTCAGACCGAGCTGGGCCGAGCCGAGGCCTACACGCTGGTCAGCACCACCCAGCAGTACCTCGTCCCCAAGGTGGACCCCCACAGAACACCTTCAGCACCAACATTTAGCCCCGCCTACGTTTCACTCTAAGACCCTGAACTCCTTGAATCAGAGGGATGTGAATGAGTTGTTGGTTTCCTTCCCTGTCTGTGGTCAGGACGGTAAACCTTTAGCGGGCCTCATTCAGGACCACATGGTGTCAGGAACCAAGATGACCATCAGAGGCTGCTTCTTCACCAGGGACCAGTACACTGAGCTGGTGTACCGAGGGCTGACCGACAAGACGGGCCGGATCAGGCTGCTGGCCCCGGCCCTCCTCAGACCTCAGCAGCTCTGGACTGGAAAGCAGGTGACCGCTGCACACGACTCGTCCTGTAACCACAGAGGGAAAAATATAAAGACACACATTTAACTTGGCTTTCACTTCTCCACCTCACATTTCCGCAGACTGGACAGGGATTCAATATGAGGGCTCACCAAAAAGTTTTCTTGTTTTTGGAAAAAAATAAGAATAAAAATCTTAATATTGTGACAAATATCTTATTTTAGGTGAAATTATCTGCCAATGCAGTAAGAAAATTGCTTTTATTGGAATCCTAGCAATCTCATTTTAAGCAATAAATTCTTAAATTAAGTAATTTCAATCTAACTTATAACATTTTTTCTCAATTTGGAGGATCATTTCTTTTAATGGAGATGAAAATGGAACATATGTTCCTTCTTCTATTAATTATGAAGTGAATAATTATTAGAGGGGCAGTATTATGTGTTTTCCAAGTAGATTGTGCCATTTTATAGTTTCAAAAATGTTTATATATCAAATATGACTTAAAATAAATTTGACTTCCTAATTTAACAGTTTAAATTTGGGCCTCTGTCTCTTTAAGAAGTTCCTGCTCTTTCTGAAGGAGGTCAAGACAATATGGCTCCTCTATTAACCCTTTAACAACTTTTTTTTACCAGCGTTTCACTATTTAGCTGATATTATGATATTAGCAGATACACAATTCCACTAATTGTTTGCTTTAAGTACAGAAAAGTCCAAACCCTTTACTTTTTACTACCCATAGTTTCTGAAACAAAACCTAAAATATTTGTAACAACTGATTACCTCAAATAGTTTAAAACAAAACCTGGAAGACCATGACTTATTTTGCATTTACTACAGAATTACAGTGTAAAACAGGAATTTCTGCTCTTGGTTAGCTGACTTCAATTATTTTAACCTCAATACATTTCTAGGATATATTTACTTGTTTACAATAAACCGCATTTGAGATTATTTGATTTGTTTGAAGTTATTCCAGGAGAGGCATGTTTTATTATTCTACTCCTTTAAATCAGTCATGTTTTAACTAGTTCAGGAATCAATATTTGGTGGAACAACCAGGAGGTTTTCAGTGAGCTGTATTTTCTACCTCATCCTCCACAGGTCGTCTCCACTTTACTGCTGAACATCCTCCCAGACAAAGCCGTTCCGCTTAACCTCACCGGCAAAGCCAAAATCCCCGGCAAGGCTTGGATCCAGCTTTCGCCTCGATCTTCTCCGGGGTACAACCCGGATAGCATGTGTGAGTCACAGGTAGGAACACACTCACACAACACACTAGAGAAGACGTTCCGGAGCTCATCAGCGGGTTGAACTGGCTGAACCGTCGTCCTGCAGGTGGTGATCCGTCAGGGCGAGCTGCTGGTCGGCGTTCTGGACAAAGCGCACTACGGCTCGTCGCCCTACGGTTTGGTCCACTGCTGCTATGAGCTGTACGGAGGGGAGACCAGCGGGAAGCTGCTCAGCTGTCTGGCTCGACTCTTCACCGCCTACCTGCAGCTCTACAGGGGCTTCACTCTGGGTACAGTCCTGCCTTTCAACAGACAGTTTTTATTAGTTAAACATTGTTTAGTTTCAGTTTAGTCTTTATTAATCAGTTGATCAAGTTTATTTGTAGAGCATCAAGGCAGTTCACAATGCTTTACATCATCAAAACACAAAGTCATAAAAACATCATACAGTCACCAATTGAGAAACCAGTAATTTACATTTTGTCAAAAAACAGAAATACACATCAAATATGTTGATCAATGTTACAGTAATTATGATTCCAAATCATCTCTAAGCAGGGGGTTTTTAGTCTAGATTTAAGGGAACTCTGTGTTTTGGTTGTTTTCTCAAATTCAGTTTTTGTTATTTTACTAGTTTTAGTTAACTGTAACGGCCTTGATAGGGACTTTATAGTTGATAGATATAAACGCATTAGACTGAGTCATACTTCTGTCCAGCCTTAAATCTGTGTCTGTCTAGGAGTGGAAGACATTCTGGTGAAACCTGGAGCCAATATGCAGAGGAAACAAATCATCCAAGAGTCTCTGAAGATCGGCACCTCGGTGAGCAAAGCTCCCCGGTTTGTGTTTAATGTGCTCATGAAATCCTGCAGCCTTGTCAAATTCAGTGCTTCCTTCTTCCTGGATGCCACTGGCCAAAATGGCTGCCACAGCAACGGTGCAGTTTATGGGCCCCACGGTGCTCCACATGCCCACTGGGGACAAACATGTACTGCACACAAACGCTCGGGAATCCTGAACACTGAACAGCATTGAAGTTGAAATGTGATTTAAATTGTTTTCCCTGACTTTCTTTTCTAAAAAACAAAATTAGAAATGACAGAAAAATATTTTCAAAAAGTGTTTCTTATTTTAAGCATCAGTTCTATGAGTTATAGGATGGATTATTAGAATGAGCAGAAAATAATTCTTCTTATTTGTGTAATACTAGCAGAATAAATATGCAATTTTACTAGAAAAAAAAGGTTTTAATTTGATGATGGTGTGTTAAAAGATGTATTTCCTGTGTAACTTCAGAAGATGCTAATTTTAATTTTTAAGTTATTTTCATGTAGGAATTCTCATAAAATCACTACTTCATTCTCCTAATAGTTTGATTTTATTTAGGTAAAATTTACACTTTATTCTCGTACAATAAAACAAAATGGTGGCCCAGCCCTTATACTGTGCAGTTAACCAGAATTCTAAGACCACTGTGAAACACATTTGTTATGTAAACATGGCTGCCCAGGGCGTGCTGACATCACTCTGACCTACAGAAACCAAAGACACGCATTGATGGGGGGAACATCCAAATTTTCCAAAGTTGAAACCAAAATTCTTTTTAATCCAAATTGACAATTGATTATTAATTTTTTATGTGAATGAAGGATTCTCAGAGTTTTCTTTTTGTTTGTTTGTTTTTTAAAGACCAATCTTTGTATATTTCATGTTGAACATTTTGTGTTGAGCTAGCAGACTGCTGACCGTCGGTACGTTTTGCCATCTTGTTTTGGACAGGCCTTTATCTCTCCAATATCTTTAGACTCAATTTTGCCGCCTTTGACTTTGCTGTATCATTTAGGATATTAGTGAAAAATGTAAGCCCCGCCCCTTAAAGCTACCAGGTTACACCATTCATTTACATAATTGGAGAGCTTTAATGCTAACATGCATCTTAGCTCCAAATATTTAGCCGGTCCTTCTTCAAGCCACCAGCAGAGTGTGCTCATGAAATCCCCTTTGGTCCTTGTTGGAAAGTGATTTTCTAACAGTTGTGTGTGTGTGTGTGTGTGTGTGTGTCTTCCAGGCCTTGCAGGCTGCCTTCAAACTGCCTCCCCGCACGACTCCGGCTGAAGCTGCCAGTCGGTGGCAGGACGCTCACCTCAGCCCTGACCAGAGAGACTTCACCATGGCCGATCACAAGTTCAAGGAAGTGGCCAACCAAGTGAACAACGACATCAACAAGGTTTCACTCTCCGTCACTGGGATCAATAATCACTCATACGTTCACAGCATATTAATTATTCCAGTGTTTAATCATTAAAAATGTTAACTTTTACTATTGGTATGCCATATGAAAAGTTGTGTTTCACCTATCAGTGTTTGTTTTTGCACTACTAACAGATAAACAGACATTGAAAAATATATTTTTACATTCAGTTTAGATGCCAAACTCTGAACTGATTGTTTTTAAAACACAGGTACTATTCTTCACAGCCTTTATTAAATCTGTGTTTCTTTGTGGATTATCCTCTCAAGATACTTAAAAACAAAATTCTTGGTTTATTTTGGAAATATCAGTTTGTAACTTATTGCCCATATGCTAACAAAAATAGGGGAATCTACCTTTACCAGAAGTCTTTAAAACTTTATTGTTTCATGATTTGTGAAGGGAAAAAACGGATGAAATCCAACGAGTTCATGTACTCGGACTCTATAATGTCATTAAAGCTGATGGATTTTATGACTCCAAAAAACTGTGATGGCAGTTTTTAGTTTGATGCTTTAACAGGATGAAGCATCACAAATCAAAGTGTGTTTCGTTGACCTTGTGTCTGTGTGCAGGTGTGTATGCCGGTCGGACTGCACACCCCGTTCCCAGACAACAACCTCCAGCTCATGGTTCAGTCTGGAGCTAAAGGCTCCACCGTCAACACCATGCAGGTGACGCAAGTTCACCCTCATTTTCCCACAGCATCCCGTCCTCCATTTTATATGGATTGTGAAGAATAAATGTTTGTTGCTGCTCGTTCCAGATCTCTTGCCTGCTGGGTCAGATTGAGCTGGAGGGTCGCAGGCCGCCCCTGATGCCTTCAGGAAAGTTTCTGCCTTGCTTCCAGCCGTACGACCCTTCACCCGGAGCGGGGGGCTTCGTTTCTGGACGCTTCCTCACAGGAATCAAGCCACAGGTTCGTCCAGTCGGCTGTGGAGGTGGAGGGCGGTTTGTGTTTGGCTACAGAAGGACAATATGCCATGCAGACTGTCAGATACGTGCAGGTCAAGTTGCACATTCAGCAGCAGATAAAACAGTTGCTTACCAAACATGAAATCTTAAATTCACAAATCTAGAATTAAGGCATTAAAATGTTTTAAATTAATTAGGGAAAACAAATGTAAGTTGGCCTTAAATATGTTAATCATAGGTCTTAAAATTAGTGTTTTCTAGTTGATCTCATTTCCTCTATAGCTTATTTCTCTCTTGGGACTTTTCTGTCAGGCAAATGTTTGAGTCGCACTCAGACATGAATGAGGCTGTTGAAGCTGCAGCTAACTAGCTGCTAATGAAGCCTTACTAGCTACAGTAGCTATGTAGTTTGTTTTCCTCATACGATTTTTCTGTCAGGCAGACATTTGAGTCGCTTTCAAATATCTCTTTTGTGTTCTGTGACTCGAGACGTTTGAGGCCGCTGCTAACTAGCTGCCTATATACCTTTGCTAACTAGCTAGCTAGCTTTTTTTGAGTTCATCATGGTTGCAAATTTATGACCACTTGGCTCCACTACACCTGACACAAGTCTAGGTGGTGTCTGTGGAAAAAAACCAGCTTGGCACTACTACTCTATAAAATATGCTGTTTTGTTTTATACATTTCTGTTGTGATTTGGATCTAAGTCTTAAATTTGAGTTGGTGAAACGTGCAGAAACCCTGATGACTGTGATGTGTCTCCAGGAGTTTTTCTTCCACTGCATGGCTGGCAGAGAAGGACTGGTGGACACGGCTGTGAAAACGTCCCGATCAGGATATCTGCAGAGGTAAACACAGCTTTTCACAAAGTTTTTCCCAATGTAAACGGAGCAAATTTTAGCCTCATTATTAGCCGGCGTTGGGAAGTTGAAGTGGTTATAAAAGTGTGGAAATGCTGTGCTTCCTCTTCTCTTCATCTGCTACCTTCTCCCTCCCGCCTTCTGCTCCCAAGATGCATCATAAAGCACCTGGAGGGTCTGGTGGTGCAGTACGACCTGACCGTCAGAGACAGCGACGGCTCCGTGGTCCAGTTCTTGTATGGCGAGGATGGGCTGGACATCCCCAAGACCCAGTTCCTGCAGCCGAGGCAGTTCCCGTTCATCCAGAACAACTACGAGGTGTCGATACAAACACTGGGTTTCTGTGGGGAGGCTAGACTCTGATTTAAAAAATAATAATTTGCTACTTTTTGGGACTATTTCTCATAATTTGCTAGCATAACTGAATCTTTGTTTAAATCCATCTTATTGATGTTATACTTAGAGATGTACCACAAAACCAACTGGGGTCTGCAATAAGAGATTCTTACTTCCAACCATCGCTGATCAACTGGTTGGAAATGAATAATCGCATCTTTTCTCAAGTCACTAATGACTGACAAATCAGAAAATAACAGGAGGCAATACTAACCGTGCTAACTGTGCTAATACTTAACGTAAGAAGAGAGAACTCTGGTCGTTTTTGTATTTATTAAAAATAATGGCGACATCCTGTGTTACTGCAGAGCTGTGTAATAGAGACATCTCTCTCAGACAGTGTGATGTTTCCTCTGCTCTTCGCATAAATAATTGATCAGTCGAGACAACGCTGCACTTTTATCCTTCTAAGAAATTAATAATTTAGCCATCTAATGCATAGCTAAAATAATTTAAGTTATCTTGTGAGCACAACTGAAAGCATAATGTTTTGAATGATGCAAAGATAAACAAAAAGCAATATTAATAGAGGTCCAGTAAGAGAAATAACCAAGCTATAAATAACTTTACTTAAAACCTCATTTTGTTTCTCTGTATTCATTTTATCAACAGTCAGATCTTCTTGTAAATACATTTCAGTGCTTCTGTTTATAACGCGCTGAGGCAACCTTGTCAAATTCAGTGCTTCCTTCCCCCTGGATGTCACTGGCCAAAGTGGTTGCTATAGTAACAGTGTAGCCGATGGGCCCCACGGTGATTCAGCATGGCCGTTCGGGGACAGATGTTAGCTGCACACAGCTACTGAAGCGGCTGCTCATGGTTCAGTTCAGGTTTCTGACATGTTTAGCGTGAGTGACGGTTCCTCCCACTCCAGATACGGACGCAGTCGCGGCGTTTTCAGCGCTACGCTCCGTGCTTCAGTTTCTGTTGGTACAGAGAAAACACACATCACTACAAACCACAAGAACATTCACTCTGCTTGTTGAAAGGAAGGAAGGAAGGAAATAATAAAAGAGAAGATCAAAAATTTGTTTATTTTGACCCGCTTATTTTTTTAAAGAAGCATTCACATAAACGCAGAGTTAAAAACGAACCGTCCATCAACCACAGAACACACGGCGTTGTTAAAACTCAACTTTCATTCTGTTAAAGTGAGCATTATGTCAGAGTTTCCCCTGCAACATTGTTCTTCTTTCTTCTACTTGCATAAATGCTCGTCTTATGAAAGTGTCACAATTTCCACTCGGCAGCTTTGTTTCTTGTACAACCTGCACCAAATGTAAGAGCAAGTTTAGACCAACAAACTCCACAATTTTGAAAGAAATGTACCAAAAATAGAGGATGAAGATAAAGATGCCAAGAAGGAATAGAAAAATGAAGAAAAACAAAAAACGATGCAAAGAAAGATTTATTGATGGAATATCCAGAATCAGAATAGCATATAAATGTTGTCATAACTTTAACTTTGGCTTCTTCTTTCTTATGGCAGTAACATATTTTCTCTGTTCTTTCTTCTTCTCCTGTTGCTATTATCACAGTTCAGCATACAGTTTTAATTTGAATCCTTTAAAACTTCCTTTGCCTGTGCTTCCTGTTCCTCCTCAGGTCATCAGGAGGTCACAGGACCTGGACAGCGTTCTGGCCCGTTTGGACCCTCACGCTGCAGCCCGCCACTTCACAGCCATCCAGCGCTGGAAAGCAAAGAGAGAGCTGGCGTGTCCCCGCAGAGGTATATATATCTGAAATTTAAAAGAAAGTTTGGATTGCTGTGCTATTTTTTATTTTATTTTTTTCATAAATTTTGATTTAACCTTGTTTTCCGTGCCAGGAGCCTTTCTACTGTTTTCCCAGAAGAAGTTAGCGAAACTACGAGAGACCATGGCGTCAACCGAGCCGCTGTCTGCTAAAGACCCTGCAGTGCTGCAGGTAAGTCTGTTTTGGTTCGACTTCCTGCGCACACCGGGTCGTCTTAACCCTGTTCTCTCTCTCTCTGCGTCTCGTCAGTTGGTGAAGGACTGGCACTCTCTGGACGAAGCCGGCAGAGCCAAATACACCAGGCGGTCGTCCCGCTGCCCCGAGCCGACCCTGGGCCTGTTCAGGCCCGACGTCTGCTTCGGGTCGGTGTCGGAAAACTTCCATGACATCCCGAGAAGTACCTTCAGAACAGAGACAACGCCACAGAAGATGACATGGAGACACAGAGGTACTGAAGAAAACAAAAACACAACCGGGTTGTGTTTTTGTTTTTTCGTCTGAGTGCTGCTAAAAAGAGGAAAAGAGAGTTTGGTGGGAAATGTGATCAGCTCTGTCACCATCTGAGGCACGTAATCAAACTTAGTTCTTCTTTTTATTTCCTGCTTTATGGTAAGTGGTGACAAAGTGAGGCAAAAATATGTTAAGTTTCCATATCACTGAAAATGTCTTTAAGTCCCACCTTGTTTTCCCGTTGGTTGTTGCAGACAGTGGAGCATCTTTATCACGCTTTACTCTTCAAATTCCTTTAAATGTTCAGCATTTTTCTTTTGAGCTGTATGACATTACTGCCTCATACTGACATCAAAATACCAGGGGTGGGAATCTTTCTTACCATTTCATAATTTGATTCAAAATCAATTTTTAACTCATAACTCTGATTTCTGCCTTAGCCCATCAGTGTGCAACGAGTCCTCACAGACTACTCTGGTGTGTCTCTCCAAGGCAGAATGACAAATGGAAATATTAAAATGCTTTTTTTTTTCCTTCACGTTTATAAAGTTTTAAATATTACTCCATGATTAAATGGAAGTATTCCCTCCCTGCATCCGTTTCTGTTTCGCTTTAGCGAAGCGTCACGTTTCTGTAGACAGGCTCCTCCATGGACGATGACGTAAGTTAAAATGATCAGATGCCGTTTTTAGCCATCTGATAATTTTTGTAGCTGGAATGTTGCTATGGGTTACAAAATGCAGGCTGACAAATATCAGAATTAAAAAACAAATTAAAATCAGTTTTTGGGACATTTTCCATTCCTTTTGTACATACAATTTGATAGATTTTTGGGTCATTTAAAGTCGATTCTTTTGAGGTTCTTTTTTAATTGGTTTTAGGAATATTTTTAGCCAGTTCTGGGCCATTTTTAATCAGCATTTGGGACATTAATGAGTTTTAGGAACATTATAATCAATTTTTTGGACCTTTTTTCATAGTTTAAATTCTCACTGATGTTCCACTTATGGACAGAATAAACACAAACAAATGTAAATATAAACCTATCTGGTTTTCACATAGTAATTTACATTAAATTCAGTATATTACTGTTATATATTGCACTAACAGTATGGCACTGGCATACAATTTAGGTGCATAGTATTTGGGACTTTTGTGTCTTTTTATTTTTCGGAATGCTGAGGGGACATTTAAAAAAGATTTGGGGACATTTTTACTTAATTTTGGGTAAAAATGCCCAAAATGAGCAATTACAATGATTTTTGGACATTTTAATCCAGTTTTTAGGACATTTTAATTAGATTTTTGGGACATTTTGAATGGTTAGTAAATGAGGATTATGTTATCGATTTTTGTCTTTTTTTTGGCACATCCTCCCACTCTGTTCTGTACAGCTAGAATTAGCTTCCTGTTTGGTTGCTTCTCCTCTGCTCAGCAGAGTCTGTCCTGTAAAAGCAGCTGAGTGACGTACAGTGATGAATGATTCCAGGCTGCGGCAGCTGCTTCACTATAAGTGGCAGCGCTCCCTGTGTGACCCGGGGGAAGCTGTGGGCCTGCTGGCAGCTCAGTCCATAGGGGAGCCCTCCACCCAGATGACCCTCAACACCTTCCACTTCGCAGGCAGAGGAGAGATGAACGTCACTCTGGGTATCCCCCGGTAACAACCCCTCATGCTCACAATGCTCGTGTCCGTCGTTATCATTGACGTCTCATTTTAACGAGAGCCAACACATGTCCAACCTTCCAGACTGAGGGAGATCCTGATGGTGGCCAGTTCCAACATTAAAACCCCCATGATGAGAATCCCGGTGCTGAACAACAGGAAGGCCTTGAAAAGGGCCAAGACGCTGCGGAAGCAGCTCAGCAGAGTCTGCCTGGCTGAGGTCTGAGGCCGTCACAGTTCTGTTTCCTTATCAGTTTCTTTTCCTCCGTTACATGGTGCTTTACTCATCTCCTCTGCTGAGGTCTCTTTCTGAGCTTAGCTGTTCCTCCTTCATCAAAGCCCAGTGTTAATGCAGCAGACCATCACTTTTCAGCTCAGAACTAAGGCATGAGTTCAGTTTAGCCTGAGGTTATACTTAGGAACGGCTAAAAGTATCAGGTTGTATAGTTTAAAATCAACTGGGTTATTTTTAGCTTCATACCATGTTATAATACTGTTCCCTCATCAAAAGCATACCTGGAGTGTTGCCTTGATTCTTTCATACATGCTTCAGAAATCCTTCAATCTCCATGGCAACCATTCAGCTGTGTTAAAACACCTGGGTGAACCTTTGAGGATGAAGCTCCTCTCAGAGCTGCAGTTTCCAAGCTGCCGAGCTTCCGCCTCACAGCATCCCTCCCCTGCCACTCCCCCACTCAGCTCCTTCAGACTAGCCAGCAGCAGTTAGCAAACACCTGGTGGAACTGCTGAGCTCATTTTATCAGCTAATTCTCAGTGACACGCTGGTAAAAACATCTACAGGGTTAATAGAGGAACCATGTTGTGATGACTTCTTGAAGGCGGAGTTTCAGAAAGAATTATTCTTAAAGAGACAGACATTAAAAAGTCTGATTTTTAAGTCATGTTTGATATATTCAGCATTTTTATAATTACAAAACTGCTCTGTATAACTGGAAAATGCACAATACTGTTCCTTTTATTTATCAGAGTTACAGATAAATGAAGTTCTTAAGATGAATAAAAATCAATAGAATGTCGTGATATGTTCCATAATATAAACGTGCGTGTGTGCGTGTGTGTGTAGGTGCTGCAGAAGGTGGATGTTGTCGAGACGCTTCGGATCGAAACTTATCAAAGACTGCAATTGTTTAAAGTCACCTTTCACTTCCTGCCTCCCGAGCGTTACCGTGACGACAAGCTTTTAACTCCCCATCAGATCCTCCACTACATGGAGACAAGGTGTGTGTTCACATGTCAGGAAACAGTCAGGGCCAACCTGTTGTTTGTCTTGAACCCCACCTGCTCTCATCCTCCTCTTCATCTATTTTTAGGTTTTTCCGTCTCCTCCTGGAAGCCATTAAAAAGCGCACAGCCAAGCTGGCCTCCATCGCCGTGGAGACAAGGAAGGCCACCCCTGGAGATAAAAACATGGACGACGACGGGACTGCGGGGGCCCAGGTTTTAATTTAGTTTTGTCTTATTATTTGTCAGCGTTCTCCATCAGCCTCAGTCGCGCTCGAGCTTTTATTTTCGTTCACGTTGACGTTCCGCAGGACGGCGGTGGAGAAGAGGAGGAGGAGGAGGAGGGAGAGGTGGTTGATGACCAGGGGAATGAAGGAGACGCCGACGCGTCAGACGCCAAGAGGAAAAGCAAACAGGCGGAGGAGGTAGGGCTAAGGCTGAGACAGGAAGTGTTCCATGGTGAAACGTAATTCCACAAATTACTTTTAACATTTTCTCTTCTTTGCCAACACGAGTTTCAACTTGGTTGGAATGAAATGTACTCTCAGAAACTCCCAGCCAGTCAGCATACAAGGTGTATGGTGCAAAAACACAAAGTCTTACCAAGTGTTTTCAGTCTAGTTTCTTGTGCAAATATCTTGGTGCACTTTAAATAGGACAAAACTAACTTACAAGTAGCTTTTCAGCAAGATATAGCAGCTTGTTTTGAGTTGATGTTTCCTTAGTATTGATGAGAAATCACTACTTCCACTGGAAAATTATTTCACTTTTAGAATATCTTGAAATAATCTGCCAATGCAAAAAGAACCTTTTCACCAATATTAAGGAATTATTGACTTAAAACAAACTCCTATTTCTTGCTAGTCTTGTCTTATTTCAAGTTTACAGAGATATTTGCAGTAGAAACTAGAACAAAAACACTTGAAGCGGTTTTACTCTGAAAGCACAAAATGTTATTGAGGAACATTGTAGCTGTAGAATCATGGAGGAACTTTGGTTGCAACAGTTACTGGCAACTGCAATCAAGATATAAACAATATGGAAATTCAGAAATGCCAACAATGACCTTTGGAAACAGTTATCATGCTTCTGCTCACTTTTTTGAGTTCTCGTCCAGCCGTATCAGTCACCGCTCTAGTTGTTTGAAATACTTTGATTATTGCTCTCACAGTAGTTATGAGCTGTTTTAGATTAACTGTTTTCTTTAGCTCACCTAAAGAGCTAGCTTACATAAATGGAACATTCTGTTGTCTTCCCCATTTTTAAAAGGAAAAGGCCTCTGCACCAGGTCGTGGATTATTAATTCAAAGTTCTTCGAAACTTATAGTAGAAATTTTAAAATGGCTCAATTAGCTAATGTCAGTGATAATAAAACTGAATTAAACTAAAGATTTTTGGTAAAAAGTTGCATTTTTGTTTCTTCTTTTTTTTGCAACTTGAAATGGACCGTCCAATTTGCTAAAAATCCAAACTATTGGAAGAATTTACAGAAATTAAAGTACTGGACCAGGAATTGCGCCTTGGAGAACCCTACTATTGTTCTTTTTTTTTTTTTTTTAATTTTCTTAAAAGACATACAGGTAATTGTTCTTTTTAATTTTCCTTTCTCATGTATTTAGAATTTAGAATGTCTTAATTGAAAGTAAATCAGAACCAAAGTGAAATTCCTTGTGTGCACAAACTTGGCAGTAAGCCCAATTCTTGTAACAAAAGATGATTCACTCCACATTAAAACGACACAAATGAAAAACCAGGCTAAAGGGTTGACGCTGAAAAAAGAATTGAAGTGAAACCACTAAAGCTAACACTGTTGCTTTTGTGTTGGGATTTAATTTGAATGGGAAATGAAATGTTGAATTGCAACATTTAATTTCCCTTTGAGATCAGTAAAGTAGTTATGAATCAAACAAAACTGAAACTAAGTTTCTAAGCTAAAAACTGAATGCAGCCTGACTGAGGGAGGAAAAACCATAACATGCCTGGTCAGTAAGACTGGAAACCAAAGAACCACTGCTGGTTAAAGTGGTACTTCTTATAGAAATGTGTTTGAAACACTTGCTTAATGAGATCTTGTTTACTGTTCCGACTCAGGATCTAGATGAACACTTTGAGTATTTTGTAAGATGAGATTCTCAATGTATAATAACTCAGCAAAAATACCAATGTTAAACAATCTGATTGTTTTCGATCAGAACTGGGGGGAAAAATAATTTCCAGAGAATTTAGTCAATGTAGACTAGTTGGGAGAGTTGGAACCAAAATCCTGGCTTCATGGATGTCCAAGCCAATAATTCACCTCTTCCTACAGGTAGACTATGAAAGTGAAGACGAGGGTGAAGGCGGCGATGCTGAAGAGGATGAGGGTGAAGAGGAGAACAGCCAGGCAGACGCTGTGGAGGAGACCCAGCCTGAGTCAGCAGACACTGGAGAGCAACAGCAGAAGAAGAAGAAGAAAGAAACAAAAGCGGAGCAAGGGGGAGAGTCCTCAGTCCACATGAGGGTGAACTCGGTTCTGTCGTCTAACCCGGCCATACAGAGATACTCCTTCGATCAGCAGGAAGAACTCTGGTGTGAGGTGAGCCAGGTTGCACTTTAGAGAGTTACAGTAAACTACAACTAGGCTGCAAACCGTCAGAATTATTGGCCCGTATTTGTGCAAAATGGTCCACCTACAATTGTTATACTTAATTAATATAATTAATTAATATAATTTCTTTAATATGTTACTTTGAGAATCTGCAATAAACTACACTAACAGGAGATTTCAGGTACATTCTCTTATCACTCATATGTCAGATTTAAAAGTCTTAAATCTGAGACTTTTGGGGGAAAAAACAAGAAACAGCCCCTGAAATCAGAATTCCAGCTGGAAATATTGGAACTTGCCTGCCTAGAAACGGTGAGTTTTGAGTCCATAAAGGCTGAATGTAGTGAAAGGTGCCTGGTGTGGGTTAAGCCCAAAGTTTGCTCAGACTTGAAACTTCCCTCACTGTCGACTCCGATGTGCTAACGACTTGTATGAAACGTGGCCATTCACACAGGTGGAGCTGGAATTCCCTATGAACAGGATCCACTTCGACCTGACCTCGGTCCTGTCGACTCTGGCCCAGAACGCCGTCATCATGGAGACCCGGGGCCTGACGCGGTGCCTGCTGAGCGAGACCACGACGAAGTCTGGGGAGAAACAGACGGTTCTCAACGCAGAGGGCATCAACATGCACGAAATCTTTAAGTACAACGATGTACGTCGGGCGCATTCCACACAACCTGCAACACACTGACTACATAATTTATGCCACACTTTGTTGAATCACTCTTTCACTGAATAACAAGAGATTACGCAGTAATCTAAGAAGCATATGTCAAGAGATGTATATGAATGAAAGAACCTGAAATTACAGCTCAACTAGTTTATTAGTGGCATGTTCTGTTATTATCAATAATGTGTTGTAAAGCTTCAACTTTTTCAGACATTTCTCTCCATGTATAGACAGGTTGCATGTTATTGTTTACATCTGGAGGTTTTATACATGCGCACAGCGGTGGAGGGCGAAGCGATGATTGTTTTACTTGCCCTCCGTAGGCGCACAGCAGCTGTGGAAATATCCTATTAACTAAATGAAACCTGTTACTCCAGTGCAGTGTGTCAAAACAAAGGCATAAATGATGCAGAAAAACCGTTGTTCAAAACCACTGATATTCTTCTATTTCCTCGCTCTACACCTGCGTCAGAGAGTCATTGTGTGTGTCGCCTTTGTTTTTTCTAACTGAACCAAAACACAACAAACTCCACAGGCAATCTACATGTTTAGGTTGTCAAAGTCAAGTTAGCATAACTGATCTAGCTTGGCTAAATCAGTTATGCTAGATTTAATTACATTTTTTTTAATTCAAATGTTGTAGTGTTGACAATTAGCAGCAACGCACTGCATCCCTTTTTCTTTCATACGCAACGCTACATTTAATATTTAGCATGTTATGTTGACAACTTAACAGCTAAAGCCAATGCTAAGCTAGCACTTTTTTGCCCTCCAGCAGGGCGATGGGGCAGGGATCTTCTGTCCATGATGTCACATTGCAACATGTCTATATTTATATTAGAATCTGATTAGTTGTTGCATTTACAAGTTCAGCCATCATTCAAGACTTGATGAACACGGTTTAGCATTTTAACCTCAGCAGATATCCTCATGCTCCAGTTCCACCAGCTGAAGAGAACTGGTTTGAGTCCAACCTGATTGTTGGAATTAAATCAGGTTGTGACAACTAAACACATCTTTGCAGGGATGTGTTTAGTTGTCACATGATCAGCTTGTGTCTCCAGATCCTGGATGTCAACAAACTGTACTCCAATGAGGTCCACGCCATGGCCAGCACCTACGGGATCGAGGTGGCTCTGAAAGTCATAGAGAAGGAGATCAAAGACGTCTTTGCAGTTTATGGTAGGCGTGGGCGCACACACACACACACACACACACACACACACACACAACACACACACACACACACACCACACACACACACACACACACACACACTGTGCTCTAACTCACGCAGCGTTACTACAGAGGTTAAAAAGGTCTGGAATTTAATTAATTTCCTTTCTAGATCAGGTTTGTATTAATTAGTTTTTTCTGACTTTTTCCATCCATCCACAAATCCATTTGTCTATTATCTGACTCCCTTTTTCCTTTGATTCTTCCTTACTTCCTTTTGCTTTTCTTCCTTCTTTCTTTCCCTCATTCCTTCTTTTTGTCTTCTCTTTCTCTTTCCTATTGCCTTCTTTCCTTACCTTACTTCCTTATGTATTCCTCCTTTCTATCATTCCTTCTTGCTCATTCCTTTTTGTCTTCTTTTTCTTCCAAACTATTGAATTCCTTCCTTTCTTTCTATTATCGTCCTTCCTTCTTATTGCCTTCTTTTCTTATTTGTCTTATTTATTTTTGCATATTTAATGTGTAAAGTCTGACCTCTACACCCACATCTGTCACATTTATCCTGAAAGAACCCCCAGTTACGTCTGAAAATTTGAGTGTAGAAAACTCTGTAACGTTGAACAAAACGTGCAGAACTCTTAGAGCACACGGCTCTCAGATTGTGACCCGGTATGTCTGACCCCCGTCTGCAGGGATTGAGGTTGACCCCAGGCATCTGTCGTTGGTGGCAGACTACATGTGTTTCGAAGGCGTCTACAAGCCGTTAAACCGACACGCCATCAGGTCGAACTCGTCCCCTCTGCAGCAGATGACCTTCGAGACCAGCTTCAAGTTCCTCAAACAGGCCACCATGCTGGGTAAGAAATGGAGGGAAACAGTGGATCTGGAGTCTGATTTGATTTTTATACTTATGGGATGAAAATGGCTCCTGTCTTTGAGCATGTAATTGACATTCCTCCAGCTTTGGTTCACAATCCATTCAGTAGCTTAGTGGTTTACAGAAATCAGCATCCTCAGTTTCTTCCTTTTTTCACTGACTGCTATTCATTCTGACTCAGGGTCACGTGATCAGCTGGTTTCTCCCTCCGCCTGCTTGGTTGTGGGGAAGGTGGTCAAAGGTGGAACAGGGCTGTTTGAACTGAAGCAGCCTCTGCAGTAGGACAAGCCGCTTGCAACTGTTTTTGTGTTGATCTCAATCCTGCAGCTGAAGCTCCACTTGTCTGGAATGCAGACAGGAATATTATGTTTAACAGATTTTTAAGAGTACTTTGCAAAACAAATGTCCTGTTAGAAAAGGTTTGATGGGGAGATTAATGTAACCCATTGTGTATGCCTTTAAGCATATATTGTAAGATACAGTAAATAAAAAGTTTCTGTTCAAAACTTTTTATGCTGAGACTTTTACTGTCAGAATTGTTTGAAAAGCAGCTTACATCTCCTTTGTTTCCTGTGTCTAATGATGTACAAAGTAATAATAAATTTGAGTTGCTTAGCGGTTTTGTCTGCATGTTGGTTTGTAACTGTATAATGTACGGGTAATCTGAAAAAAAGGCGGAAGTGATGTGTGTGTTGCCCGGTCGCTGATTGGCTGGCTGCGTCAGCGATTCCTTAAAAGAAGGTTACAGATGGAGTAGGCTACCCGCTAAACCTGGAGAGCAACGCATTTTATTTACGGAATGGAGCCATGAAGAGTCACCGGAGTTCATGCGAGGGTAAGGACACTTAAGTAACAGAATAAGGGAGCAAACTGTATGAGATGGAGGACTGTTATAAGTAGATAAAGGCCAATAGCGGACAATTTTTGTAAAGGGTAATTATGGCTATTGTAATTATGGCTCATTTTTAATGTGGCTGGATTAATGTTTAAACATTTTAAAAACTAGACATTTTACCACCTCTTGACGCTGTGGTAAAAGACGCCAATATTTGAAAATATCTAGCTTCTGTTTTACTCGGATGTAAAAGGAAGACGTAAGGAATATGAGCGATAGCTTAATGTAGGGTAATAATGTAGTGATAGTCCTAAAACGCTCGAGCGTCCCGCTGTAACTTGCACGCGAGCCTCTCGCTATTTAAACTGAGCCTGAGACTCACCAAAACACCCCGTCACTGACGGCGCCATTATGCTTCCCGAAAAAAACGCAGTTTGTCCCCCTGCCTGCTTATAGACCCGCCGACACTGACCACTAATTCATAAAAAATAGAGCCATTACTGAACTGCTTTCATTAGTATGTTACGGTCCGGAGTTATTTCATTAAACAGTATCAGACTGTTTACTCTGTATCAAACTATTTTCTGTTATGTTATCATCTTAGACATTTAAAAGTGGGGAAACAAGCTCAAGCTCGAGTTAGCATCCGGTTCTGGCCTTCAGTAAGTGTTTTTAAATATATTTTTATAATGCTAAACCTCATATTTTGTTAAAATTTAATCTTTATGCTTTGTATGCTTATCTATGATTTATAGAAATTTTAACTTGAAGTAATGTTCACTGTTGTGTAGGTGTTATGGTTCTGAGGTTAAGAGATCAAATGTGGTACAAAAAAAATGGAATAAAATCGAATCTCATTTCGTCTTTGGGACAAACACATTATCTTATGTGTAGATCACAACCTGCGTTTTAGCCAGCAGCCAGCCGGTTTGAGGCTGCCGGAAATCTGATTACAGTTTCAGCTTTGTTACATATTTTTCTCAGGCGTGTGTCGCTTACTGAACTTACTAAGAATTTTAGGAAATTAAAAAGGTTTTATTGGGAAATGCATTATTCTCAAGGCACGACTGAAACCGACTACCATGAATTAAGCCAAAACCTATATTGAGTTTAAGGTGAAAAATATTATTTTTCTACTCACAACCCCAGTTGTGAGTAGAAAATCTTTAGAAACTTTAAAAATCTCCTAGCACCTTTTGCTACCCAGTTAATCGGAAATCCAAATATGGGACAGAATGAATTGCATTTTAGGCAAAAAATGCATGGTTGCATGTTTAATGTATTTCTAATATTGTATAATAAAATTCTTGAGTAGTTTAATGAGAAATCAGTAGAATAACTAACACAAGTAACCGACTACCTGCTAGTCACAGCTCTGAACTGGGTAAATATTTTAATGCCTGAGATGATGATAGTCATTGCTGTTTCTCTGTGGTGTGTCCATGGACAGTCAGACTGAACAGAGTGTGTAAGCTGACAGTCCTCTGATCCCAGACACTGGGGTAACGGGAGGCAGGAAATGTATCCAACCACCAACCCTTTGAATTACCCCACATTAGCCACAGAAGCTCCTCTGTTCTGAGAAATACAGTGTGTGTGTTTGTGTGTGTGTGTGTCCAGGACAGGATGCCTGAGAGCCAGGGGGCTCCGACCTCAGGTGATCACTGGATCCACGGCGGATGACAACATGAAGCTTTCCTGGCGCAGTCCAGCACACAGGTGATCACTACTCACCCCTTCATTGTGTTGATGTCTGTGGCTGAGAACTCCTCTCTTCTGTGTGGAACATTAGAACAACAGAGTTATTGTTTGTTAGTGTTACTGGACCTTGTGTGCATGTCAGTTGGACCTAAACAGGCAAATATGTCACTCTCATGATTTGCCTTTCATCATATTTACCTAGACTTGCACATACAATTCATGCATGACAACAGCAGAAATGCAGGTTTGAGGACAGAAAATGCAAAGGAAAAATCCAGACCAGTACTGTTTGGAAATTACAAAAACAAATACTCTTAATGAAAACATGCCAATTAGAAAAAAAAATAGTTTTTGCGCTTGGCTGCGGTGGATGTTTTGGCCGGGTAGACTTATCTCCCAAAACTGCAGTGGAAACCTTTTTTTCTTTTTCCCCCCACATGACACAAGTAACCTGATCAACACTCGGATGTAGCTACTGGAGGAAATGACAAAAAGACGACAGGAAGTGGTAGGAGGATGGTTTGTTTTTGGCTTTGTTGGACAATGTTCAGCGAGCTCCACTAGAACCCTCACAGCATCACACAGTCCGTACAAAGTCACGTGTGGCTCCTCTGGAAAATGCTGCATTTGTAGCTGCTCCAAGGTATTAGGGGTTGTTGCTCCGATGCCTGAATAAGATGCTGATGTTGCTGCATCCACAGATCAAAACCTCTAATAGGTTCTCAGCTGCTGACTTAAAACTGTCAATCGAATGTTCGACTCTGTAACGTCTCGAATGTGGAAGTCATCAGAAACATGAACGTACTTTCTGTCACTTTTCATGTTTCTCTTTGGCTTCATCTTTTAAGCCTATCTGTTTGTTTTTTTCCCATTTCTCTGCAGGCAGGTGTGGTTGATACTGATTGTTTTGGGTTTGCTGGGTTTTTTGATGTTCTCACTGCTGCTGATGCAGACGAGGACAGAGGAACCTTTTCAGTTTCATGTCAACTCTGCACATAAACAGGTGAGGGAAGCTCAACGTAGCACACTGCAACCACTTCAAGCTTTTCACGTCTGGATTTTCAATCTGTTTTTCTAAAATACATTTTTTTTATGTAATTTTTATGCAATTTTTTATATGAGACTTCTCCAAAGTGCTCAGGAATAATACAAATATGACCCATCCAGCACAAGTGGTGGATGCAGATGGAGATGTTTTTATTAGTATTTGTAATCAGTGTAACATTATTTCCAATATGATTTTCTTACAATGGAACTGATCTTTTATAATGAGTAGAACTGCGACTACCCTGAGGCTGTGACTGAGAAACCGACTTTGGTGCTCAGAAATCAGCTTTTATGCTCCCAGGTGTAAAAACAATACCTTGTTGCCACGGTTACGCATCATAACTGTTGGAAAGTTAAAAAAGAAAGAAGGATCAAAAATCCTTCCAGCTGCACAGTAATTTATTCAAAACAATGATACCTGAATCTGTAAAATTGAACAAATTAGAACTAACGTATCACATCTAATCCAACATGCTGCCACAGTTCTGGAAGGAATAATTAAAAATGGATGATCAGTCATGTCAATGCAATCCTAGCAGCATAGAATAATGTGTATTTAACTATATATACCGGTGTGTGTGTGTGTGTGTACAACAACTGAAGCTAACGTAGTTACTTGACTGTTATTTTATAGGACAGTGTGGCTGGAGAAGACATGAAACTTCACCTCTACCCCTTTAACTATTTGGTTTTTGATTTGACTTGTGTTTGAAGGTGAAGTGGAAGTTATTGTTTGTAGCTAATGCTGGGTAACAGTTAACTCGTGACTAAATGACACTTGTCTGTACATCTATTAATTGTTCTGTAATCTGCTGGAACAGTGGAGGTGTTGACATGAAGAGAGACAATGATAAAAGGTCAACAGAACTGCGTCTTCATTTGAAATGCACACAGAGCCAAAACCAGTTCAGCTCCTTTTCAAACGTCACTCACCACTCCTTCACTTCTCTACATTCCAATGGAAAACCATTAGCTTGAGTTTGTCGCCTCACGTTTTACTGGTATGAGAAATTTAAGGGTGTGGAAAGCACAACAAACACAAAATAAATCACGTCAGATAGACGTTCCGGTTTTGTTACGGTTTGAGTTGTAATAAACAAACAAATGGTACAGGACTGCAAAGCACGTGAAGAATATTGTTTATCCTTCTGACACATGACACCTTCCTGTCGCAATATTCTGCAGGTTATGTAACAACAAAGCAGAAGCACGTACAGGTTGTAATGATGGACTCTTTGCTCGTCTTTGTCTCGCCCTGCAGTTAGTGCATGAGAACGTGCACAGAGTCCTGGAGGGCCGGTGTCGCCCCAGAGGCAGCAGAGAGAAGCTGCTGGCTTTGTTCCCGTCTGCCAGCGGCGCCGTCCAGCCCTTCCTGTGGAAGGACCAGCTGCTCCCTGACCAGCTCCTCCTTTACCCGCCGCCATTTGGCTTCAAAGGGCTTAAAGGCAAAGTAGAGAACCTGCTGACACTGGTGAATACAAATACCACCTAGAGGTTTTACTGTTAACTCAGGAGAGCCACAATCCAACTTGCATGGTTTCGGTTGTTAGTGCAATACCTGAAGTTGCGTAGTAAGATTTAATTTCTGTTCTCAAAATGCACTTCCTAAAAAAGGAAGCTACAGATATCTGAGCATTAACATCAGCTGATACAGAAAACTCAATTGACTGAAAATATGACCTTTTTTAAAGAAACGCAGACGTAATGTACTAAATTGTATATTTATTTGCTAAATTTGCACAAGTGCAGCTCACTTAAATACAGCAATGGCTTCAGAAGCTTGGTCAACTTGTAAAAAACAAGACAACTTTAATTTGTTCAGTCAGTTCAATTAGGAGTAGAACAGCCAAAGTAACAAATGATAAAGAAACTGAAACAATTAAAAAAAATAGGTCAAAAATATGAAAATGAAAAATGAACTGCAACAAACCTTTTTACAAATGGTTCAGAAAGTACAACCAGGGATTCTAGAGATGATGCTAAAATAATAAAAAAAGACGGGATAGAATTAGACTGAATAGACCTGCTCTTATTGATCAGGCACATGGTCACCAATACCTGGGCTAGAGATTTTTATTTTTTCAATATCAATGCAAATACAGGTAATGTCAGATTGATAAATCTCTAGTGAAAATGTCAACCACTGAGGAGGACAGGAACATTAAAAAGTAAAAACTCACAAGAAACCAAACAGCCAACATGATCGTCTCTGCTGGTGGTTGATTTTGTCACCTTGGGTTTCGCTGTCTGGAACCTCAGTGGATTCTAGTTAAAGCCACAAAGTCTCTTAGAACGTCGGACCTGATCAGCTCTCTGTGCTTCCAGCTGCCAGCGGCCAACCCTGACCCTGGACCAGAGGCTTCTGGGAAGTGTCGGCGCTGCGTGGTGGTGGGGAACGGGGGCGTGCTGAAGGGCCTGGAGCTCGGTCAGCACATTGACCGTTTCCACACCGTCATCAGGTCAGGCTTTGCTTTCGCTTCTGGTAGTTCTGCAGGAGACGTGACAACATGCAGAGTGACTGAAGCTGCACTCAGACTGAGACCTCCTGGTTTTTGTCCCTCTTAACAACTAGGGCTGAAACAATTAATTGGGATTAATCGATTATTGCAAATAACTTGTCAACTAATTTAGTAATCCATTCATTATCTGGAGAATACAGACTAAAAAAAGGCCATTTGCTGAAATAACACAGAGCAGTAATTCAATCTAAAACATTTTGCATTTAAGATTTGGAAACAAACTTCAAATTAAAGTTATAAAAAAAAAGTTTGAGCTACTTTTGCTGCATTGTGATGTTAAGTTGAAAAGCAAACTTTTGACATTGATGTTAGAAGTATCAAATGATCAAGTGGAATAGTATAGTATTGCATTTTATGCAATTTAACGTTTGTCATTTCTAAAAGAAATAGTTTAGCTGTATCTTTTAATGTGTTATAAAATAAAGCTTCCATGGTTAAATAAAATATGACCACACTTTTTCAGCTGATTAATCATCAGAATAATTGATCAATTAAATAATCATTAGTTATGCCTCTAATGGTAACAAACTCCAGTCTTGCTCCTGTTTTGACTTTCTCCTCTCTCTGTCTGTCAGGTTGAACAGTGGTCCTCTGGGAAAGCACACGGGCGACGTGGGCAATCGAACCAGCATCAGGATGAGTTATCCTGAGGGCACGCCCCTCCACTGGGCAGACACAGACCCTCATTCTGTGTTCGTGGTCGTGATCTACAAAGGTGTTGACCTGAGCTGGATCTCAGCCATGATCAGGAAGCTTAGCGTGGTGAGTGGCTGGAGCGTTGGCTTCACCGTCATCGTTTTCCTGTCATCTGCTGTATGTAAATCTGACGGTCAAACATTTGGTTTGGTTAGATCAGTGGTTCTTAACCCTTTTTGAGGTACCGAACCCACCAGTTTCATATGCACATTCACTGAAAGCTTCTGTAGTGATAAATAAAATACGATTTTTTCCCCCCAAATTCAAGACATAGGTGTGACCCAACTAGAGCCTAGTTTCTGAGAACAGTTCTTCAAAACACAGTCAGTGTTTTCATCAAAGTTGAGCTGACTGTCCTCCGCGGTGTCAGAGGCTCCGCCGAACCCCTGGGGTTCAACCGAACCCAGGTTAAGAACCACTGGGTTAGATAAATAACTAGATGTAGACAGTTGATTTTTTTCCCCCATTCATATAAGTTCTGACACATCTAACATAGATCTAAATAAATACTAGATCATACATAGTGCTTACCCATAATGCATCAGTGTTTAGTATTTTGTTTGGTAACTTGGAGTCGATCCAGTCGTGATACTTTACCAATGCTTGACGAGTTCAGCGTTTCCTCTTTAGCGACCAAAGTGCTGCTTTGTGTTGCAGTCGTTATGGGACTGGTTCTTCTTCTGGCAGAGGGTCCCACGGGAAATTCCTCTAGATCCCTCAAGGTTCCGACTTCTGAATCCCGACATCATCAGGCAGACTGCCTTGGACTTCCTGAAATACCCTAAACCCAGGTGGCGCCTGTGGGGCTGGGACCAGGTACGGCTCAGTTCAAACCATTACCTGAGGAATCGGGGTGGACGAAAAACGGGACAACGGTTAGACAACTGGATTTGTTTTTTTAAATAGCTCTGAAACATTGTGGAAAAAAGCTTGAAGTGATCAAAACATTAGTAGTAATATCTGATCCACTCAGGATTACCAGCTGTAGGTGGGTGAAGCTCTTCAATCTGATGTTCAAACAGAAAGTTGGAGTGCAGCTTTGTTTTAAGAGGAGGCTGTAGATGTACTGATCTAACACTGCAGAGATTAAATCCAAAAGCATCATCCATCTTGACATTTTCTCTGTAGACAAAGCTACACATTTAATGTGTCTTCATGTTTCTTTATTTAAGACGTATCGCCCCCTTTTGTTATGTTTTGTGAATTGTGGCATTTAAATCAAAGTTTGTCATTCATCAATCTGTGTTTCCTGGCCTCTTCTAGCAGACGGGGAACAAAGTGAGCTCAGCCAAAGAAATGACATCAACAATGAGTCAGACGTGCGGCTAAAAGCCACATTTCTCTTGATTTTAAAGTTACAGTATCTCTACAAATTACTGACATGCTGAAAGACACAAACACAATATGAAATGTCGTTTTCATTTAACTTTATCTCCAATGTAATGTTTGGACGGCAACAATTTTTTTAGTAATTGATTATTCTGACAACAGATTAATTGGACAAAAAAAAAAACATTTTTGTAGACTTTTCATTTAGCCAGTTTGGCATTTCTATACATCATTAATATATGAATTCAGAAAATATTTTGTTGCCTAAAATGCAATTACATAGCATTCCTTTTGTGTATGTTTGATTTGTAGCAGTTTTTTTTAAATCTTGAATGCAGCGTATATATTTCAATAGTTAAACAATTTATCAATTACAAAATTGGTTAAGAATTTTTTACAGTCGTTTATTAATCGTTTCAATCCTAATATTATGCTTCTGTATAATTCCCCAAAAGGCCATTGTCAAGTTTTTCAGGTTTGGTTTGCTGTGGTGCAATTCCCCACTTGAAAGGGATTGTTTCCACGGTGAGGCTTGAACTGGATTTCACTCAGAGCCTTTAACTTAGTTGACTCATCTTAATTTTTTGTATGATGGTCCACATGGCACATAGATGAAAAACCTCCAAAGAAACAGAAACACATCTATTACATTCTGAAATTAACAAGACAAATACATTGCGAATAATCAGATTTCTACCCCTTTAAACCAGTTATTTCAAGAGTATAATAAATATTTTATAGTAAAATTCAACAGCAATAAATAAATTGGCATTTTTATCTACAATTTGTTAAATGTTTTCACAAACATTCTGACCAACATTTTTTTCTCTCTACTTTAACCAATAAACACTAGGTGTATTTTTTTCTTCTTTTTTTCCTTTTTAACTTACTAGCTTGACTTCAATAAGATTAAACAATTTGATACAACAATCAATCAGAGTTAATTTGCTGCTCCAATGAAATTCAGCAATGAGCAGCAGCATTGTGAGGCTACCGGCTGTCTTTCACAGTTTGTAGAAACTTTTACCCAGTTGAAAAACCTCCTGTTTGCTTCTCATGCTCTCTAAACAGGAGTGACAGGTCAGTCACACCAAAAGTAGCTGCACTCTGATTGGTAGGAGATTGAGTCCACCTGGTTCTCCTCACTAACAGGCAGAGAGGAGCTGCAGAAGGTGCAGCAAAATGGGGAGTGGTTACCTAGCAGTTCACCAGAGCAGCTATTTAAAGGTGATAAATTATAAATTGTGGAGGAAGTCCTGTCTTCAACTCCATTTCCACCTGCTGCAGAACATCAAGTATCTTAAGTTGAACCTGAAACAGCCCTTTAGTTTTTCACTACAAAGGAGTTGTGCACATCAGTGTCAGAGCCACTAGTCCTAAACCTATAAAGATAATTCACTAGAGTTGAGGTCAGTTCTGTAGATCATGTTTCACATTTTTAATTAGAGTGTACTTAAAATTGAAAGCACAGGGGGGGGGATAAAACATGACGAATCTTAATTTCCTTGCAGAATGTACCGACGCTGGGCGTGACAGCACTGAGCTTAGCCAGCCTGCTGTGTGATGAGGTCAGCCTGGCGGGATTCGGCTACAACCTGTCCCAGCAGGGGGCGCCGCTGCACTACTACGACAGGCTGCCCATGAAGCTCATGCAGCAGGAGAAGATGCACAACGTGGACAAAGAGACTCAGTTTCTGCACAGACTGGTGAGAGAGGGGGTCATCAGCGACCTGACCGGAGGAATCCACTGCTCCTTCTGCTCCAGCTGACCCCATCCTCCAGCTGACCCCAACCTCCAGCTGACCCCAACCTCTAGCTGACCCCATCCTCCAGCTGACCCCAACCTCCAGCTGACCCCAACCTCTAGCTGACCCCATCTCCAGTGACCCCATCTCCAGCTGACCCAACCTCCAGCTGACCCATCTCCAGCTGACCCCATCCTCCAGCTGACCCCAACCTCCAGCTGACCCCAACCTCTAGCTGACCCCATCCTCCAGCTGACCCCATCCTCCAGCTGACCCCAACCTCCAGCTGACCCATCCTCAGCTGACCCCAACTCTAGCGACCCCATCCTCCAGCTGACCCCAACCTCCAGCTGACCCCAACCTCTAGCTGACCCCATCCTCCAGCTGACCCCAACCTCCAGCTGACCCCAACCTCCAGCTGACCCCAACCTCTAGCTGACCCATCCTCCAGCTGACCCCAACCTCAGCTGACCCATCCTCAGCTGACCCAACCTCAGCTGACCCCAACCTCTAGCTTGATCCCCATCCTCCAGCTGACCCCAACCTCCAGCTGACCCCAACCTCCAGCTGACCCCAACCTCCAGCTGACCCCAACCTCTAGCTGACCCCATCCTCCAGCTGACCCCATCCTCCAGCTGACCCCATCCTCCAGCTGACCCCAACCTCCAGCTGACCCCATCCTCCAGCTGACCCCAACCTCTAGCTGACCCCATCCTCCAGCTGACCCCAACCTCCAGCTGACCCCAACCTCCAGCTGACCCCAACCTCCAGCTGACCCCAACCTCTAGCTGACCCCATCCTCCAGCTGACCCCAACCTCCAGCTGACCCCATCCTCCAGCTGACCCCAACCTCTAGCTGACCCCATCCTCCAGCTGACCCCAACCTCCAGCTGACCCCAACCTCTAGCTGACCCCATCCTCCAGCTGACCCCATCCTCCAGCTGACCCCAACCTCCAGCTGACCCCATCCTCCAGCTGACCCCAACCTCTAGCTGACCCCATCCTCCAGCTGACCCCAACCTCTAGCTGACCCCATCCTCCAGCTGACCCCAACCTCCAGCTGACCCCATCCTCCAGCTGACCCCAACCTCTAGCTGACCCCATCCTCCAGCTGACCCCAACCTCCAGCTGACCCCATCCTCCAGCTGACCCCAACCTCCAGCTGACCCCATCCTCCAGCTGGCCAGCTAGGAGATTTTATGCAATTATGGTCATAATTTATATTTCAGTTTTGGATCTCCTGACAGATATTTGAAGCTGGCTTCAGATATTTTATTTTTATGTTGTGAAAACTTTATCATTCTAATATTGTCATTTTCAGGTTTTTGAGAACTTACATGAAATGTAGCGATGTGCCGATCAGGTTATTTTTTCTCCCGATACCGATACCGATCACCCCTGATGGCCGATCGCCGATTCCGATCCCCGATACCAATCACATAATTATTATTTATTTATTTTTTTATCATAAACACTACTGTTACATTATGTAGAAAAAGGAACCATGAATTCACCTTAATTTAGACAAAAACTTGTTTTTAATAACTTTTCCAAGAAGAAAACTAAACAAAACAGGCATTGTGCAAATTGAACTGCTATCAATAATACTATCTTTAACAGTCTGATAACATATGAGGCTCTGAAGAGGCTAAATAATGCAAAGAGTCAAAAATAAAACATCTCAACATTGACAAAAAATTCAAGTATAAAGCTTAACATTCAAAGGCAAAAACAGGATCCATTACAATAAACAATCCAGAGTTACTGAATGAAAACTTCCTGTTAGCATAGCGGCTAGCTGGTTACTGCTAGTTCTGATTGGCTGTTTCTGACTGAGCGGAGTAACAGGGAGGAGATCGATTATTTTTTAGAGATTATCTGTCTCATGTTAGGACAGAGAAAGTTTTAATACGTATGTAAAATGTATTTTTTAGGTTAGATGCTGCAGCTTTAAACAGGTTCGGTGTGAGTCGCTACCAGGTGGAGCAGAAGCGGCTCCGTGTCAAATATTACTAAATATTAAATATTACTACCTGTAGCGGAGCAGGGTTCAACAGCAGAACCAGCGTCTTACATCGCAGCTCCAAGACTTAAATCATTTACCAGGTTATTAGTTTATCTTTCTGACCGTCATGCTAATCCGGTGAGTGTTTGTAGCTGCGCTGCTTTACCTTCCGTCTGATCCTCCATGTCTTTTTACTGCACTGAGCCTCGATGTAGCCAAACTCCGTCATTGTTTTTATGTCTGTTAACTTCGTGGTGTTGATGCATTTTGACCTGCTTCTATTTTCCGCCGCAACACGCAAACGTCCTCATTCACTCAGTGCGTTATAGTTACACATCGCTTAGGATTTGTTGCTGCACGTTTGCGCAGTGAAGGAAAGATGAGACCAGCTGGACAGACAGGCTGGGAAATGAGATGCAGGTGATCGGTATCGGTAACAGAGCCAATGATCGGCCGATCCCAATCATCACCGATTTCACGGAAATCGGCCGATTATGATCGGTCACCGATCAATCGGCACACCTCAAATGAAATGTTTTATTTTGTTTTTAATAAATAGTTATTTATTACTAACATTTCAACTACAAACCTAAATAATGTTGATGACGCAAAGAAATAAAATATATAGAATACTAGTCGTGTGTACTTGTCTGGTTTATTTTTTCTAAACCAACTGGATTCTTTTTTGTTTGGTTCCTGTACATTTAATTCATGTGTTTGAATAACGGACATCCAAAATACAACCACTGGTCAACCACCACCACAACCAGTCCAATCTGAATTGTTTGCATGGACTTAATGATTTTCAAAATAAACGAAAGACATCTAAAGTTTTAGCTTAGGCTCAGCTAGATTGTCCACCCATCTAGCTTAGCTTCAGGCTAAATGACCAGATTTAACAGATGCAACATCATCAAGAAATGAACAGTTTCCTCCTTCAAAAAAACCTTTTTAAAAAATAAAAACAAAAAACTTAACCACAGAAGCATATACAGGCAAAAATTACAACTACATTTTTGCTAAAGTTATTCATAAGATTCAAATAGTAACTTAATTCAAAGTTGCAGTTTTCCATGTAGCATTGGGACCTGGAATATCTTTGTTTTCTCATCTAAATAAATGAAGCTCAGTGCAATTGGAACATTTCATCAAGATAAGATGACAGAAGCTCAATATAAAGTGATTTAGTATTCTTAATTGTAATTAGTACATCACCTGTGCAGCTATGGAAGGAGAAGTGGCTCTTTCTAAAAGTAGAGCGGAGGGAACCATTTATATTACAAATGGTCTGTGGCCAAGAATCCATCCATGAGGCGCTTTAGAAAACAACTAGTTTTCTAATAATGTAAGAATAATGAATAGAGTTAAAGGGGAAAAAACATGATTTAGAAAGGTCAGAGTTTTTTTTCTGGAAGAAATAGATCAACATTAAAGTTACGTACAAGAAGGAACTACCAGAATATGTCAGATTCCAGTGGATTTTTATTGATTTACAGAATTTAGACACATGCTAATTTACACCACTGTATAACCTACAGTTTAAACCACTACTGTGTAATATTAGGTTACAACACCTTTGATGTCCAGCAGCTTAGAAATCCTACCTAATCTCACTGCATCTTCATCCAAAAATAGCTAAAGACCTGGTGATATTTATAAGCTCCAAACTTCACATTAAAGGTGCTACAATCGGTTCACATTGCACAATATCTGACAGTGTGCAGGGTTTGCACACAGGCCAGGACACTCCTGGTTAAATATTGGCTTTAACAAACTTCTGGGCAACACGCTATCCCAGGGACAGCCTAGGACTTTGTAGTACTCTCACTGTAACTGGGCAGTAAATTCCCATTGGAGATGGATTGTAGCAGTAAATAGCTGCATATGGTTTGGCAGTAAGTTGGATGGGTTTTAGTGTGTTACATTCCCCAGAAATAAAATAGTTTTGCTGCAGCTGTTCAACATAAAACAAACCCCCAATGGAAAATTTATTTCACAAAGCATGCAAAGAAAACAAGGGAGAAAAAATAGAAGTACTTGAAAGTTATGATGTTCCTATGTTCCTCGTGTGACGTCATTAGAGGCGCTGCACATAGAAGCGGAAGCTGGTTATAGGGAGGATAGGTCTTACCTTCAGAAAATATGAATATGCTGGAAAACTGGCAAAAACAGTTACTCATGACATGTTAATCTATATTTAACAAATCATAACTTTGGATGGCTTTGAGTGTTAGTAACTTTAAACCAGTGGTTCTTAACCTGGGTTCGATCGAACCCCAGGGGTTCAGTGAGTCGGTCTCAGGGGTTCGGCGGAGTCTCTGACACACTGCGGAGGTAAAGACACACTTGTGTAAAGTCGTGACGACGCCCCGCTTTGCCATCATTGCTGCAGAAGATCACGTTACATTTCTTAGCCAATCAGAGCTGCGGAGGATTGAAGGCGCTCCACTCTCAACATGGATTTGAACTTGTGTCTTTAATTACTTCAGCAAAGCTCACAGTTTTTTTTTTTTTACCAAATTCTATAGTCTAAATCTGCTCCTTATGTAACATAGTTAATATTATACAGAATTCCACTTGTCATTACTTCCCAATTTGGGTTCACGTGTAAAGGGTGAAACAGCGCCCCCTCTTGGTGGTTGGCGGGATTAAATATAGTGAACACAGACATCTCTTGTTGCCAGTTCCTGACAGATGAGCGCGAGGTAAATTCACTGAGTGTAACTTTCCGGTAAAATGTTCTGTTAGCTTGCTGCTAACATGAAATGCTGTTTCTCAGCGGCTTCCTCGTAAGGTGCTGAACCCGCTATGATGAACCTGATTCATGATCAGTCCATATTCTGTTTCGCATAGGTACATATTATTTTATTTCTTTGTACTTCTGTCTAATATTAATGTTTTAAATACGGCGGTTGGCCAGTTCATGACGGATGGGCTCGAGGTGCTGAACCTGATTCCTGATCAGTCCATATTCTGTTTCGCACAGATAAACGACGTTTCATCTCATCCTGTCTCCTGGCCCTTATTCACACAACGCAGAACTGATTTACACTCATCGATAACGATTACCGAGGTTCCACTTAGTCGCATCTTTTCGGGGTTGGTACTGCCTCTAGTGGCATGGGGGTGGTAACACAACTAATATAATTACATTACTAAATCAGAATACAGCAAAGTATTTTGTGTGTTGTGTGTGTGTGTGTGTGTGTGTGTGGGGGGGGGGGGGTGGAATAAGAAGGGTTCGGTGAATGCGCATATACAACTGGAGGGTTCGGTACCTCAAAAAAGGTTAAGAACCACTGCTTTAAAGTAAGAAAGCCGTCGGTGGTAGTTATCCGTCTATAACGCCACAGGATTAAGCGACTTCGGTTTTCAAAATAAACTTGAACGAATTATATCGTTGAAGCTACAAAGATGAATTCTAAAAAAAAATTGAAATTATGTGAGGCAGAAATGCTGTTTAATTTATTCTTATGTTCTGAGCTGAAAATTGTGCATTGTAGCTCGTTCGTTCTTCAGTTTTAGCTTCAGGTCAAAATTGTGTCTTTTATTTTGAAGGGCAAACCCGGAAGACGCGTTCACAAACGAAGCAGCTCCAACTTCAGGTGCGGGTTTTGGAGAGAGTGAAGCGGCGGCGAGCAAAATAAAAGGTAAGAAATGTCTGACTGATGTTGCTGAATTATCACTGTGGTACTGCTAACCTTGATACTACGTAGCTCAAACAAAGCGTACTAGAAGTTTTATCCATCTGAAGGAGCACCCAGAAATAGAAGTTGGCAAAAATATTGAATTATATTTCAGATTCAACAGTATTAAGTTTCAAAGGTTTCAAGCACGTCTCGGCTTTAAAACAGCTGTTTTATTAAGTATTGTTTACATGCGTGTCTTTCTGTTTTTATTGTTCCGCGTGAAGTCTGGTCTGCAATTTGTGTTTTATTTAGTGCCTAAAGAGGAGCAAAAAAAAAATCTTATTCAGTCATTATTAACTGTAGTTAAACGCATTTATACATTTTTTTTTCATTTAAGTGGCGCGTGCTGTACGCTTCAGAGTTTGGTTGGGTCCTCGTGCAGGTGAATTGACAGATGTATGGAGCTACATCTGTGCGCCTTCGGGTGAAACTCAGCATGTCTGTAACATCAGGAAGTTTAAGGCAGGAGACTATTGATAAGAATGGGTGGAGCAGGTAAAACAAAGAATTCACAAGAGGACGGGTAGCAAACTGAAAGCACATTTTAACATGCTGGACTAGTAAAATAAGCCCACTGTGGCAAAAAAGCTCAAAGAAATATTTCTGCCTTTTTACGTTTTCCCTTCCTGTCAGAACGGCCAATCCCTGAGAGGTCACTGGAGGTGATGAGGTTTTGACCCTTGTTTTTGTTTTGGATAGAGCCTTTAATGTGGCTTTTTACCAGAAACTTAAATAGGTCTTAATGTGTTAATTCTTCCTTTACACTGTCTGACCAAATACGTAAAATGAAATAAAACCAAAATCTGTTTTTTTTTGGTGCCATTCAAAAACTGCTGGGGAAAAAAGTGGAAACAAATAAAGAGCATGAAAATAAATGTGAAAAAAAATCTAAGTAGTAAATAAAATTTAAAAAGTAATGATTGTTATAACTAACTATAAATAATTTGAAATATTTCAACGAAACAAACCGACTTTCAGTTTGTATTACAATTAGTTTAGTTAGTTTACTAAAATATAATCTGTTCCAGGGACAGAAAGTGGAATATGGAAAGTGTCCATTAGTCACATTAGCAGAAAGTACTATCAAGCTGTAATACACCAAAAAATAATATTACAAAAAAACTGTTGTGTTGTTTTTGTGATCATTTAGAGACGATTTTGAAATTTAACATCTTTTCATCATCTCACAACAGTTTCCCTATCTCTGCTTCAAAGGAGCTTCTCCTTTGCATGATGCTGCCACCACCATGTTCACCTGTGGGCACTTTGTGTTCATTGTGAAGTGCAGTTTTTACCAGGCATCATTTTTGTAAAGAACCATAAATATTATGAGGATATTTAAGGCGTTTCTGCTTGTGCTTAAGAAAATAAAGGAATAAGATGTCTACAACCCAGCGGGGGCCTAGCGGGTCCGCTCCACTTCACCTTTCACCTACTTGATAATCCAGCCTTGCACAAGGCGGTGAAATGATTTCTTCAATTTTTATCTGTTACTCTGATTCCCATCAGCTGACTGTTTAATGAAAATCCATAAAACATTAGCAATGATTGTTTGTACATAATGTTCCAGACCTGAACTGGAGTCTTCTTTATTTTATTATTCTACATTTACATTTGGATTAAACAAAAATCGGCTGTTTCTGTAAATCAGTATTTATATTTTAATATTTAAATAATCAGATTTATCATCGGTTGAGATGATTTGCAGTTTTTTTTCTTTTTCTGACCGAAGGGTCAGCTTCAAATTTTACAAATTAGACGAATGAATGGAGTTCGTTATGCAACAAGTTTTAATGTCCTCCGCAGCCGTTTCACTTTGATCAGCTTTTATCTCAGCCCATGCAATCATCTCAGCTGACCACACATTGGGGTCATAGGTCACTGAGGGAGAGGTGAGACCACTGAGCTGCTCTTTCTTCCCACTTTTCGACACACTCAAAGTGGGAAACTTTAGTTCAGTCCAGTGGTGTTTTAATTGAACTGTAAGCGCTAAACAAATGTTTTATGAGCTTTTATAAAAGTAATAAAGTAGTAGAAGTTGCTTCTCTCTTGTCTCCTTCCCTGTCCTGCTCATTGACCGTCTCAGAGGCCAAATGTAAACAATCAGGCCGACTGTCTTGGAGCCGTGGGCCTATCAGAGGGCTTCCTGATGCCTGTGTGATGTATGATTGGAGGGCTAGCTCTGGCTAACCGTGTATTAACAGGTCTCTGTGGATTTTTAGTGTCACTTCCTCCTCGTGGCAGCAGCAGCAGCAGCAGTGTTGTCTGTAGATGATCAGCAGAGATTAAACATTTGCTGCTTTCTTTTCCAAGTTAGTGGCAAACACTGGATAGAACAATAAATCTGGACTTTTGGTAAGTAGATAAAGATTCCTGTTTGGTCTTCTTTTCTTTATGTACTTGTTTTTCCATTTTATGTATCACTTTCCAGTTTTAGTAATCTGTGAAATCAGTTTAGTTCTTTTATTTTTAAAGTCTACCAACCAGTCTCTCTATATTTTAATGCTTAAAACAAAGTTGAGTTTCTCCTGTTATAGTATCCATACTTCTGTATAGAGTGAGTGGCCCAGTCTGGGTTTGGCCGTTTCTAAGCCTCCATCATCATGTTCAGTAACAACATACCTCAGAACTTTGTGTGTTCTTGCTGAAGGAGAAACAATGAAACCGAATACACAGTTCCTCCTTGGTCTATTACAGAGTAATTGTCCTCAAACCAAGGCACTGTTCTTAAGTTCTGCACATTCAGGTTTTCTTTTTGTCATTCATTCATCTTTAAAATGAATTCTCCGTTGTTTCCTCAACAACAATACGACTCAGTTTTTGCCACCGTCTTCACTAAACAGCTCTTTTGACTCCAAAAGCCACATGGACTCAGTTGTTTTCCAAAAATGCTTATTAAATTAATGAGTTATTAAACTTTACAGGTATTCCTATCAGAATATTTACAATCTGTAGTCTTTCCATGCATTCAAATTCCTTCGATGGCGATGCGACGAAGGTTCCTCCAAATGTCTCCCTTATTTTCCCGTATTTAAAAGACGGGAAAAGACCGTCTGCCCCAAGACTCACTGAAAACGGAACAGGAGATTGTTGTTCTTGTGCAAGAGAGGAGCACACCTTTAAATAGAAGTATATCCAAATGTTAGCTTTAACAGCTTAAACTAGGTTGTGTTATGTTTTTGTCATTTTGCAAAGAAAACATATTTTTAATATAATGTTCTTAAAAAAGAGCTAATTTAGAAAATACTGCACGATTTCAGGCTCCATTTTTAGCAGCTTGTGTTTAGCACCGCCACGGTTGCTAGGCGATGAGACTGAACTCTGAACTGCACAGCATTCTGGGGGATGTAGGCAGAGGAAATGCTATAGTCTCTCAACCTCTCACCACTAGTTAAGCAAGGTGAGCGGCATCAACTAACCCACACTAGCAACAATCTGTTGAGCAACTTGCGCAGCAGCAGCTTCAAGTTTTGCCACTGAGCCTCATAACTTCCAAAAAATAAAAAACTGTGTGGCGTGAGAATAAAACATGTAAACGGAACATGTGGTGAAAACAGGAAAGGTCACCTCACCAGTTATCAGTATTTTACATATTTAAAACTAATAAATAATTATCAATATTGACTGATATGAAATGGTTCAGCCATGTTGCCCAGCATGAATACAAGACTTATGTTCCAAATATTTTTTTCTAGCCTTTCAATCATCTTCTCCTGATGAACTATAATTAATCAGGAGAAGATTGAACGTCCCCCCATGTGTGAGAGCAGCAGCTGTAAAAAAAGATTCTGTTAAATTCTACATGACTGTATTCCTAGAATGACTGACACCTGCCTGTTTCTAAAGCTTTCTGTTGCTAAGATACTTCAGATTGTTTTATTCCGTCAACTTAAGCATAGAGTGATTTTTTTAAAACTATATAATGACTTTAACAGGCTTAGATAATTGCATCTGATGTCTTTTGTGTTCATTTCTTGGCCGAATGCCAGGAACTTGAGCCCAGTTTAAGCAAGCCTAAGTTTTTTTCCTCTCACTTTCTCACCTGTAGAGAAGAAATTAGGCTCCACCCTGTTCTGTTTTTAAATGTGTCGTTAATCTGAAAGTGTTTTCCCTACCCACATGATGGATGAGTTAACTCCACCTCCACCGGCTCAGCCTGACATTCTGTTCTTGATGTGATATAAGATGACAGTGGAGCTCTTTGATTTAAAATTGACTGATTACTAACTCGTCTGTGCTGAATACTACCTGATCTTCCAGACTGAAAAAAATTCATGTTGATACATGCTGCCTTCTTCCAAATATTTAGAGGGTAAATAAAAGGCAGGAGCTGCTAATTAGATGCACTTTGCCAGCTGATCACATATGACTGCCTGTGTAAAAGCAAGACAGCTCAGTCATTCACTCTGAGGTGGAGGGAAGACTCACATCTGCACATCAACGTCTCAAAAACGAAACACACGGCTGTTTATGTCAGAAGAGAAATCCCAACTCCAGAGTCCACCATAATGAATGGGTTAACCATTGAGCAGGTGGAATCTTTTAAATACCTTGGGACAATCATTGATGCTCAGCTAATGTTCAAACAGTGTGAATGTGGGTGCAGGAAGAGACAGCAATGCCTTTACAGCAGGAAATAAACAGGGATGACACTGAAGAGTCAGTTTTAAGGTTCCGGATGTAAAGACCAAATGTTACTCAAACAGTTTTATCCTGGTGTGTCGAGGTGGTTAAATACAACCCACCTGAGGAAACTTTAGCCCTTGACACGGCCGCTGCAGGTTCAAATCCCAGCCTGCTGATCTTTGCTGCATGTCTTCCTTCTCACTTATTACCTACTTTCCTGTCTGAGCACTTTGAAATAAAGGCCACTGGAGCCAAAGAAACCCTTTAAAAACAAACAGTTTTATCCTGACTTCTTTCTAGATAACAAAGTCAGGAAAAAGTTTTAATTAAGAAGAAAAAAAAAGCAAGATAGGAAAGTACAGGGTTTCTCCTAATGGCTTATAGGCCTGGAGGGCCACCTGGCTTTTCTTGTGTCCACACCAGGCTAACCATTGTTTATTTATTTTAGTTTGTTTTAATGTTTGCCCCTTTTTAAGACTTTAAAGTTGGTATTAATCTTCCAATAACACATAATTATCAAGTCATATTTTAAAA
Organism: Poecilia picta; assembly: GCA_033032245.1. NCBI lineage: Eukaryota > Metazoa > Chordata > Actinopteri > Cyprinodontiformes > Poeciliidae > Poecilia > Poecilia picta. The sequence continues at coordinate 28,465,415 of CM065362.1, forward strand.
TGTCCTGTCAACAAAGAGAGGCGGGGTCACCCTGCACAGGTCACCAGTCCATTGTAGAGGTTTCATTTAGCTAAATTTAGCTGAATTGTTATGGGTTGTAAAAGAATCGTCGTTTTGCCCTCCAGCGTTTTGCACATGAGTAAAAATCTGGATGTAATACAATACAGACACGTTGCAATGATGTGCAACGTGTCTGTATTGTCTTTAGTATAGTTTTTGCGTACTTTTTAAACACTTTATCATTGTGTGATTCTACATGCCTCGATGCTGCTGTCATGCCTGAATATTTCTGTTCTGTTCTATTCTAGGTCGCCTTCTGACCAGCATTTGTCCAGCACCTGCGACCTCTGACCTGTGATCTTTCCTGAGCCCCCAAGCCCACCTCTGTATTTCCAGTGCCACAGCAGCATGCTTAGCCAGGAGTTCCTAGAGAAGATGAAGTCCTTGGACCTGGAAGACGTGAGCCAGTACATCAGGAACATCTCCACCCCCATGTTGGTCAGCATGGCAGCAGTGGCCGCTGCCACCACCTACTACCTGGCTATGCGACCCAAAGCCCTCCCACCGGTCTGGGACCTGCACACGCAGTCAGTCGAGGTTCCGGTGAGTTCAAGTCCAAGGGTAAAAATAAAAAGTGAAGGTTGGACAGACTCAAGATCAAGACAAGAAAACTTTTTTTTTTCGAATGACATAGAGAAGTTATCTACAACAAAATAAAGTTTAATACTAAATATAATTCACTTCAGCTGTTTACATGGTATCAACTCATAACAAATGTCTTCTTGAGGTTTCTTTACAAGACGCCTTAGCAAACTGGAATGTGTCAAATGTTCTCATCCATTCCTGGACAAATGTTTCCACCTATGGGAAAATAAATGATTTAAGAAATGATTTTTCCTAAAGACGTGAGCAATTTGAGAAAATTAATCTCTCTATTGCCGGAAATATAAACTTACAGTTTGCTGAAGACAAAGGCTGAATAGTCTGGTCTTGTTCAGTCCAAGGACTCACACCGATGGAGCTACATTGTAGCCACATGATCCCTCACAAAAACAAGCTGAATTACATTCTAGACAAAATCCTTCCTCAGTACCTGAAATCTCTTTAATTAGCTTTCATAACATGCGTTGTGTTTTTCAGGGCAGTGATTTTGTGCATCACTCAGTGGTTCAGAAAGAAGGCAGCTACATGACTCACGTCTATGAAGATGCCAGAACTATGTACGAGTCCTTCATCAGAGGAGTAAGAGTCTCCAGTGAGTGAAGAGCTTAAAGCTTTAACCTGGGATGTGCTCTCTGACCCACAGCATAGTTTTCATAGGTTTAAGTTCAGCAGATCTTCAGTCTCTTGATTATTTCATTTTTACAGTTTTGAAGTAGAAATGAATGTTTTGCAGGTGTAAAGCCCTCCTCAATCTGTCTTTTGTTGTTTTTTTCTTCCTCACACTTTGACCCTTCACCTCTCCTGTCTCCTCCCAGATAACGGTCCCTGTTTGGGCTTCAGGAAACCAAAACAGCCCTATGAGTGGATATCTTACAAAGAGGTGCCTGTTACACTGCAAAAACAACATCTTTTTTGTCCGCGTTCTACAGCAAATATATTATTATATTGGAATTAATTCAAAATTAACTCAGAAGTAACTGTTCAGTAAAATATAGGAATCAATAATGACAAAGTACAAGTTATAAGTATCTGCCAGTGGAACTAAACTATGCTTTTTAATCAATGTTAAGGAACTTAAAACAAACTCCTGTTTCTTACCAGAAAGTTACTTTTACGATAGTTTCTACTAACTTAGTGTATCAGTTTATCAGTGCTGCCTTAAGACGCCTTGTGTGTGTGCGCTTGTGTGTGTTTGTGTGTGTTTTTGGTAGGTAATGAAGCGAGCAGAAAATCTTGGTTCTGCATTTCTTCACAAAGGACATTCAAAAACCACCAACCCCCACATTGGTATTTTCTCTCAGAACAGACCAGAGGTACAAGCCTTTCTCTTTACCCTTCAATTTGTTTCTTTTGTTGCTTTTTTAAAACATTTTTTAGCAGAATTCCAATCTAACTTTAAATATGTTCTGTTCTGTTTTGCCGCCGTAATGTTTGTGTGTGTTTAGTTTACCATCAGTGAGCTGGCCTGCTACACCTACTCCCTGGTGGCCGTCCCTCTTTATGACACGCTGGGAACAGAGGCCATTTCCTACATCATAGACAAAGGTGAAGCCCTGAGTTACAAACATAAACCTCAATGTATGTCATATGGAAACCAACACAAGTGAAAATACAACTGTAAAGCTTGGGTGTGATATGATCAATCAGATTAATCATAATTGATTATTGAAGTCAAATAATTAGTAACTGATTAATTGTTAACTGGAGCCAGTAGATGATTATCAGTTAAAACTTAAAAAAACAACACATTCAGAGCAATAATTAAGCCAAAAATGTACAAAATATGTATAAAAATGTTTTTGTCTGTAAAAATGTGTTTTACCCAAAACTCTTCAAGTAGCATCGTTTTAACTTCACCTGACTCTAATTCACTAAATGAAAGCTGTGTTATTACCTTTTAGGCAATAATATATTTATCTTATTATTTAGAATAATAAGGAATTGAATTATTTCTTTACTTGCATCTTTCAATGTATTTATAATACTGTATAAAAAAAGCTTAAGAGGTTAAATGAAAAATCTTTAGAATGGGCCAATTTTTTAGACCTTTAATCTATTAATCATCAGAATAATCAGTTAGTTACAGTCATTATAAATATAAATATAAAAATGTATATTTTGTGCTGATATACATAAATAAAATTTAAAATAATTTTAAAAAAAAATTCAGATTTTACTTCATCCAACCTTTGGAAGTCATGTTCACATTTACCTTCCCAATGACAGTTACAACTTTATATTGGTAAATCCCATTAAAATACATAAAGGTTTGTGCTTGTGATGCTGGGAAATGTGTAAAAGGTTCAAAGGTCATGCATAAGTCAGTGTGTTTTAGCCTGTCCTTGACTTAAACCTCCTCCGTACGTCGGGGTTGTGTTTGTGAAGCTTCCATATCTACCATTGTGTGTGACGTGATGGACAAAGTCAGCCTGGTGCTGGACTGCATTGCCAACATGAAGCACTCACTGAAGACCATCGTTCTGATGGAGACCCCCAGCGCCAGCCTGGTGAAGAGGGCCCAGCAGGCCAGAGTCCACATCCTGAGCCTGCAGGAGATGGAGGTCTGGAGACAATTTCATCATGTCTGATTAGTGGATGTTAAGGCTGTTCTTTAATCATGTACTGGATTTTACTTGTTGGTAAACTTTTATTTCTCTCTCTGCTGAGTTGTTTCCAATCTTTATGTCATCATTTTCATTTTTCCTAAACCATTTTCAGTTCAAAGGAATCAAATGTCCTTTTCTTCCCCTTTTACCATCTTGCTTTACCTTCCTGTTCCTCAGGCTCTCGGTCAGGCCAACTGCAAGCAACCGATTGTAAGTAACACCAACTCTGTCCAGATCTTTCCAACACTGACAAACGTGACCTTAAACTTGTCTGTTTGACCCCCATCAGCCTCCTCAGATTGATGACATGGCGATCATCTGCTTCACCAGTGGAACCACAGGTAACACACTCCGCCTGAACTGCACACTAAGCACCTTCATTCATGACCAAAACCTCCATGCTGCTGTTCGTTTTCAGGAAACCCGAAAGGCGCAATGCTAACACATGGCAACATTGTGTCCAACTACTCTTCCTTCATCAAACTGACACAGGTGGGAGCTTTTAGCTGGACTCATAGTCCAGATAAAAACACTTGTTTTTCACTTCTTTAAATGCAACTTTCAGCTTCTAAGATTTTCTCTGATGTTTATCTAGGAGATGTGGGGAAGCAAAAAATAATGGACTGTAAAAACACAAAATCTTACCAAATATTTTCACACTAGTTTTTTCTGCAGATATCTTAGTACACTTAAAGTAAGACTAAAATAGCTTACATGTTACTTTTCAGTACAAAATAGGAGTTTTGTATCAATAATTCCTTAAAATTGATTTTAAAACGTTGTATTTATAAGTGAAATAATCTTGCACTGGAACAAGATATTTTAACTTATGAGTTATATTATTTTAACTTATCAAATGGAAGAAATATCTTCTTCCACTGGCAGAATAATTCACTCATTCATAAAAAAATTCTAATTATATTAAGGAATTATTCGCTTAAATCAAGCTCCTCTATCTTGCTGAAAAGTTACTTGTAAGTTTTACCTTATTTCAAGTGTACACAGATATTTGCTCTAGTAACTAGAGTGGAAATATTTGGTAGGCTTTTGTATTTTTGCACTTTGAGTGGGAAAGAAACGAAATGCAAGTTGATGTAGCGTCAAACATGTGAACCAAAAGACCGCAAGTATGTTCCAAAACAAATACAAATATTGCAGAAAGGAGCCATCGCTCTGAGAAACAGCAGCTCCTGTCAGATTTCTGTTTTGTTTTTTGGCAGCATTCAGGCAGCTGACGCACAGAGGAACCACACCGAAAAACAAACATGTAGCGCTGCATGTAATGTTTCTTTTATTGTGTTATTTCTGTTCCATCTGTCACTCAGGAAGCGACAAATGGTTTGAGAAGAAAACAGCATCCACTTTCATATTTTATTTAATGTTAGCATGTTGAATTGTTTAGCTTTTCTGCAATGCTGCTGAGTCAGCTCGTTTAAGATGCAGAGTAGAAGGTTTTTATGATCCACTTCCTCTTCTTTCCAGTCATACATTTAGACAACATTAGGAGACTTAATGCTGTCTTTTCTGCCTGTGAGATAAAATCACTCACCTGGTGTTTCTACCTTCTTTGCTGTCGTCCCCTGTAGCCGCGCTGTCCGCTGAATTCCAGCGATGTCCATATTTCCTACCTACCCATGGCTCATATGTTTGACAGATTAGTCCAGGTACGTCTGAGGTTGCCTCCTTTTAGTAGCTCCATCATCTCCACTGCAAGAACACGCTGCAAAAACTGTTTTCTGTGCCATCCTTGTCCGACAGGGAGTCATGCTGGCGCATGGAGCCAGAATCGGCTTTTTCCAGGGAAACGTCCGCCAGTTATCGGATGATCTGATCGCGCTGAGGCCTACGGTGTTCCCAGTCGTACCCAGACTTCTCAACAGGATGTATGATAAGGTGAGTGAGCCACCATAACATCTTCTGGTAGCTCTATGATAGGTCTGCAACTAACGATTCATTTAGTAATCAATTATTCCATCAGTTGTTCTGACAATTAGTCGTATAAAAAACTGGAACATTCCGCAGATTTTTCACTTTTTTACTCTATTAGAAATACAGTAAAAGTGCAAGTAAGCAAAAAAATTCTGTTATAAGCAACAGGAATTTTATTGCCTAAAATGCAACAACAGCATTCATTTAGTGCACATTTAATCATCTGGAGCAAAAGGAAGCATCTGCAGCTAAAAACACATACAATTTACTAAGCTATTGTTTGTTTTGTGTGTTAATAACTGAATAGCAAAAGATGCTTAATATGACATGTTTTTATTACAGAATCTGAAATGAAGTTAAAACGCCCACTTGAGTTCTGGGTAGTAGATATGTACATGCAAAGAAGGTTCTTTCATCTTAAACATAAAAAGTATAGATTTTTGTAGAGCTTAGGTTCAATTACTAGCCACTTTTAGAGTCTGAACACTGCAGTTATTGATTAACCGATTTCAACAATTGATTAATTGTGTCAGCTCTAGGGGTTTTAGATCTACCATGTGATCGAAAGGGGGTTGGGAATGATGAGGTCCCCTTGTTTTCACTGTTTGTGTGGGTGTGTGTGCGCGTGTGTGCATTCAGATCTTTGGGCAGGCCGACACATCTTTGAAGCGCTGGCTGCTGGACTTGGCCTACAGGAGGAAGCAGGCAGAGGTCGAGAACGGCATCGTGCGGACAGACAGCATCTGGGATCGACTCATCTTCAGGAAGGTCCAGGTATGCAGAACCAATTTTAACTTATTTTTCTGCTGCAGAAATCTCTTCTGGGGACAGGAAGTCCTACTGGTGATATTGTTCCTCAAATCAAAGAAATCAAAAAATGTTCTCAACACGTTTTAAATTTTTCGTTGTGTAACTTGCAGTAGTAGTTGCTGGTCATTTTTCTCCTTGTCGTGTTTTGGTTCTGGTTGTTGGACCTGACTTTAACAAAACAGAGCCATCTGCAGCCGAAACATGGATTAGTTGGATTCACCGAGTGGCAATGATGTAAAATAATTCTCTGCAATCTGCTACCTAGTCTTCTTGGGGAAAGATTACTTGCATTTAATTATGGCTTTTTTTGTTTGCTTGTTTTATAGATGTATGGTTTTGCAACTAATATATTCCACAAGGATATCACTTCAACATAATTATGTTTGATAATGAGCCCTCCATTAATGATATTTTATGAAAGTCATTTGGTCCAAATGTGGATCAGAACTAAAATTACCGTATTTTCCGCACTATAAGGCGCACCGGATTATAAGGCACAAATTCAATGAATGGCCTATTTTAAAACTTTTTTCATATATATGGTGCACCGCATTATAAGGCGCATAGAATAGACACCACAGTTATGTTACCACCCGTCCGGTATTGAACGGGACATGATTTGTTCCGTTCACTACAAATATGGATGTCTAATAATAAAAAATAGGTCCCCAGTACTATATATAGCATCTGCACTCGTCATTGTTTCACTCAGGGTTTTGGTGTTGCGAAATTGTGCCCAACTGCTTTCTGGTTAGCACAGACCAACCGACACGCTGCCGCCGCAGTCTCTGTCTCTCTTCCACCAACCCCCACGGCTTTAAATGTATAGGTGCTGGTCCCTTGGTAACTCTAGCCGAAGCTCCCCGGATAAATGTCTAAAGCTACTTTGTTGACATAAAGAATGTCAGCAAAACAGTCCGATTCCGGTCGGCGAGGAGAGCCTTCCGCGACTGGAATGGGGCGTCTGGGCCGGACGATGGTCACCCTTCTCCGTTCGCGCACAGCATGTTGGTGGAGAACGTGATGCTAGATGACCTGCAGACGACCTGATTATTAGGTGGGTAGGTAGATATATAGACATCGTCTATGGGTAGATCGGTCAGTCAAACTTTATTAACAAACCAGTTTTTTGACAACATCCCAGCATGCACTGCGCGCTTCTTCTACGGGGAAAATGAAGTCGGCAGCTGCTTACCATAGTTGCTAGACCTGTTGTGGCTCAATATTGGTCCATATACTGTATTAGGCGCACCGGGTTATAAGGTGCACTGTCGGCTTTTGAGGAAATTTAAGGTTTTTAATTGCGCCTTATAGTGCGGAAAATACGGTAATTGTAATATGTAATTTAACCTTTCAAAAACTGATACAATTAAATGATGCGACATTTGAGCATTTTTATGAATTTTTATCTCCATGCTTCATAAAAATACACTACAAAGTAGATTAAACCCATCAAGACTGTGATGTAAGACATTGTTTCTGCTGAAACACTAAGATATAAAGATCATTGTAATAATAATTCTCAATCAGACTTTGCTGATAAGGTGCAAGAGCTTGTTGCTTTTTTGGCTGATGATTGATTCATTTAGATTTCTCAGTAGTATCCCACGCTGCCTCCTACAGGCCAGCCTTGGAGGCCGCGTGCGTCTCATGGTGACGGGAGCGGCTCCCATCTCCCCTACAGTCCTCTGCTTCCTCAGAGTTGCTATCGGCTGCCAGGTAACGGCTCAGCTGAAGGTTTGCTCTCTGCTGCTTCATAAATCAGATCCACATTGATCCATATAGTCTGGTTGCTCTGCAGTTCTTCGAAGGCTACGGCCAGACGGAGTGCACCGCCGGATGTGCGATGACCCTGCCTGGCGACTGTAGTGCAGGTAATGTTTTGCCGCACGAAGCCGTCTGATCGGCCAGTGAGACGTGAACTGAGAGCGACCTTTGCTCAGCAGGTCACGTCGGACCGCCTCTGCCCTGCAACGCCATCAAACTGGTCGATGTCGCTGAGATGAACTACCTGGCTGTAAACGGGGAAGGAGAGGTGGGACACCAACACCAGCCAATGGTTTTGTTTAGCCCTCTCTCCCTTCTACATGTAGGTGTGTGTTTTTGTTTTTTAGGTGTGTGTGAAGGGTCCAAACGTCTTCCAGGGCTACCTGAAAGACCCAGAGAAGACGGCAGAGACTCTAGATACAGACGGATGGCTGCACACTGGAGACATTGGGAAGTGGCTTCCTGTACGTTCATCCAGCTTCATTTATTCTTACAGTTTTTCTATGTGGATTAAAGCTTAAATATAAAATCTCAAGATATTGTCATACCAGATTCAATTTGGATTTTTCTTTTTTATTTTCTCACTGACAGGAAATATTTTCAAAAAGTGGCTTTTTTGTACAAATCCCTTCTGTGATTTGTACAATGATGTATTAGGGCAAGGCTACAACAATTTCTGTTAAATTATCAGAATATAGACACAATATTAGCAGAATAAAGATTTCATTTTTACCAGAAGAATCTACTGAAATTATGAGAACGTTCCTAGACTTATCAAGATCTGACACGACCAGCTTAGTCTGTGTTGTTTTCACCTTTTTTTTGTTGCTGTTTTTTATTTTAAAAGTACTACTTAGTTCCTCTTAAATTACAACTTTATTTTGTTCTTTATTCTTGTAATTTTTCATAAAGTCTGACCTTAATGTTTCATTGTACAGATGACCTGAATTCCAAGTCCACATATATAGAAGCTTTAAAATGTACTTGTCAACCCGACATCACTCTGAATTATGAGAACCCAAGCAGTGCATCAGTTGTGGGGGGAAACAATCCAGATTTTCCAAAAATGTAATCTTTACTGATTAATCACCTGCCCCTAATGTGAATCTGACTTTGTTCCTGCTGCTTCTCACTGCATCCTTATCAGAAGTCTTGGTGGTGTAGGGAATAGTAACACAGTTCACTCATCTATTCACAGAACGGCACGCTGAAGATCGTCGACAGGAAGAAGCACATTTTCAAGCTGGCACAGGGCGAGTACATCGCTCCTGAGAAGATCGAGAACATCTACATCAGGAGTGATGCAGTGGTGCAGGTGTTTGTGCATGGAGACAGTCTGCAGGTCAGCCATCTTGAAGCCAAACCTTTTTGGTTCCTCTCACATTCATCTCAGGCTGCCTACCGTGTTGAGACGGGTGTAACTGTCGTCTCCAGGCTTGTCTGGTAGCAGTGGTGGTCCCTGACCCTGACTTCCTGTGTAGCTGGGCCCAGAGGACGCTGAGACTGCAGGGAAGCTACCAGGAGCTGTGTGGGAAAGCGGTAATCCCAGCAAACTGTGCACACCTGTTCTACGATCACTTTGAAACACAAAGCCAATTGACAGATCTTTACTTACATATATATACACACATATATATGTGTGTATATATATATACAGTATATATATATATATATATACACACATATTTTTTCACCCCTTAACTAACTGTTATTTTACTAATCAATTAATCAGATGAAAAAAATGACACATTCTGCAGAACTTTCATTTCATTTTTTATATAATTTTAGAATTCCATTTAAATAAGAAAACAAGCATTTTATTGCCTAAAATGCATTAACATAGCATTCCTCATAGTTGACCTTTGGTGAGGGATGCTGTCAAGCTGAAGAAGGAGTCCTATGGGGCCTTTTTGGCCTGTGGGACTCCAGAAGCAGCTGATGTGTACCGGTGGGCGAAGCGGCATGCGGCTCGGGTGGTCGCTGAGGCAAAAACTCGGGCGTGGGAGGAGTTTGGAGAGGCCATGGAGAAAGACTTCCATACGGCTTCGAGGCGATTCTGGTCCACCATCCGGCGTCTCAGGAGGGGGAAGCAGTGCAGCACCAACACTGTTTACAGTGGGGATGGTGAGCTGCTGACCTCGACTCGGGACATTGTGGGTCGGTGGGCAGAATACTTCGAAGACCTCCTCAATCCCACCAACATGCCTCCTGTTGAGGAAGCTGAGCCTGTGGACTCTGGGTTGGACTCTCCAGTCTCTGGGGACGAGGTCACCGAGGTGGTTAAAAAGCTCCTCGGTGGCCTCAGGGCCCCGGGGGTGGATGAGATCCGCCCGGAGTTCCTCAAGGCTCTGGATGTTGTAGGGTTGTGTTGGCTCACGCAACTCTGCAATATCGCATGGACATCGGGGGCAGTTCCTCTGGATTGGCAGACCGGGGTGGTGGTCCCCCTGTTTAAAAAGGGGGACCGGAGGGTGTGCTCCAATTACAGAGGGGTCACACTCTTCAGCCTCCCTGGAAAGGTCTATTCATGGGTCCTGGAGAGGAGGGTCCGTCGGATAGTAGAACCTCAGATTCAGGAAGAGCAGTGTGGTTTTCGTCCTGGTCGTGGAACACTGGACCAGCTCTACACCCTCAGCAGGGTCCTGGAGGGTGCATGGGAGTTCGCCCAACTAGTCTACATGTGTTTTGTGGACTTGGAGAAGGCGTTCGACCGTGTCCCTCGGGGGGCCTTGTGGTGGTTCTCCGGGAGTATGAGGTACCGGGCCCTTTGATACGGGCTGTCAGGTCCCTGTATGACCGGTGTCAGAGTCTGGTCCGTATTGCCGGCAGTAAGTCGGGCTCGTTTCCGGTGAGAGTTGGACTCCGCCAAGGCTGCCCTTTGTCACCGATTCTGTTCATTACTTTCATGGACAGAATTTCTAAGCGCAGCCGAGGTGTTGAGGGGATCCGTTTTGGTGGCCTTAGGATTGCATCTCTGCTTTTTGCGGATGATGTGGTCCTGTTGGCTTCATCAGATTGTGATCTGCGGCTCTCGCTGAAACGGTTCGCGGCCGAGTGTGAAGCGGCCGGGATGAGGCTCAGTGCCTCCAAATCCGAGGCCATGGTCTTGAGCCGGAAAAGGGTAGAGTACCTTCTCCGGGTCAGGGGGGTCGTCCTTCCTCAAGTGGAGGAGTTTAAGTATCTGGGGATCTTGTTCACGAATGAGGGAAGAAGGGAGCGGGAGATCGACAGGTGGATTGGGGCAACGTCTGCCGTGAAGCGGCGCTGTACCGGTCCGTCGTGGTGAAGAAAGAGCTGAGTCTAAAAGCGAAGCTCTCGATTTACCGGTCGATCTACGTTCCCACCCTCATCTATGGTCATGAGCTTTGGGTCATGACCGAAAGAACGAGATCACGGATACAAGCGGCCGAAATGGGTTTCCTCCGCAGGGTGGCTGGGCTCCCTTAGAGAGAGAAGCTCGGTCATCAGGGAGGGACTCAAAGTAGAGCCGCTGCTCCACGTCGAGAGAAGCCAGTTGAGGCTCTGGCATCTGGTCAGGATGCCTCCTGGACGCCTTTTCTGGTGAGGTGTTCCGGTCCCACTGGGAGGAGGCCTCGGGGAAGACCCAGGACATGCTGGAGGGACTATGTCTCTCGGCTGGCCTGGGACACCTTGGGGTTCCTGGAGGAGCTGGAAGACGTGGCTGGGGAGAGGGAAGTCTGGGCCTCCCTTCTGAAGCTGCTGCCCCGCGACCCGACCCGGATAAGTGGCAGAAAATGGATGGATGGATGGATAGCATTTCTTTACCTGAACACTTGATCATTTGTTGGCATGCACAGCTACAACAATACTTCTAACATCACCTGAGCTCAACATCAGTACAGTATAGGGCTGATCTGTTGATTCGTTTTTCAATTTACCAGTTCATAATTGCATAGTGAAAGGTGTTTAGGATTCTTTTTCTTTTTTAAAAAAATAATTTGAACCAGGTGAAGCTAAAACTTCCACTTGAGGAGTTTTGGGTAGAACTGACAAACAAGTCTAATGGCCTTGTTTTTGAGTCTGTATACTCAATTTGACAATTAATCGATTTCTACATAGTTGACAATTATTTTAATAATCGATTAATCACAAAAAATCCAATCAATCGTTTCAACCCTGTTCTTTTTTTACTATAAAATGTTTTAATCAGCTTGAAATCAATTTCTTGAGGACATCATGTTTTCAATTTAGTTATTTTTTAATAGGAGGTCAAGGCAGCCATCTTGGAGGACATGCTGCAGCTTGGCAAAGAGGGAGGCCTCAAGTCCTTTGAGCAGGTGCAACACTGGTTTCTAGATGAGATTCACAAGATTGTGAATCCTGTAGAAATGTACCAAAGCTGAGATGAGTTGCTGATGAAGCATTATTCTCCTCTAACACAACCGGTGTCCTGCAGGTTAAGGCCATCCACATCCATACAGAGATGTTCTCCATCGAGAACGGCCTGCTCACCCCAACAATGAAGGCTAAGAGGAACGAATTGCGCCAGTACTTCAGGTCCCAGATAGATGAGCTGTACGCTGGGATCAGCATGTAGGAGGGCTCACTGGCTCCGTTTGTGTTGTGAAGAGGGAAAGAGGTGGCGAACTGGGGGGAGCAAGTCTAAACAAGAAGCTCCAACACCAGAAACGAGCAGAGCAGGCCGACATGCAGCTTTTAGGGTTTGTGAAGCATTTCCAAGATGGGATCTGTGGAAGACTAAGTCTCACAGTCCAGAGGAGTTTTTACACATGAAGTGTTTTCTATGACCAAACCTTAACACAATACAAATGTATGATTTAAAAAAAAAATTCTTTAAGATGATTCCAATCAGCTCTTATGTGAACATTTTAAAGGGAAACAGTCTCTCCTGCTCCATCAGGAATCAGCCACATGTACAAACTGATTACAAGCCATATATTTAAGCTAATGGTCCTTTTCTATTAGCACACACTCAGCGTGACTAGCCACATGTTGTTGGACCCTTTTATTTTGCTGGGTTTTGTGACATCAGAAGACTATTGGTCACTTATTGGTCAGGGGGTGGAGCCTCTGTTTGAATCACAAGAGTGATGCTCTTACAATAATAATCCATTAAAACTCCCAACAGAGACCAAAAAGCCACACATTGAGCTACACTGCTAGGTGCTAGTGGAAACGGACCACAACAGTCTTAGCCATTTTTATATCAACATTGTCATCTTTGTACATTAAATGTGAATTTTAAACTGTTTTCACTGTTAATGTAAGAATAAATTTGGTACATCATGTACTAGTTTAGACACTAAGGACAGCAGAGTCTGATCTAGCTGTGTTTGGGTACCTATGGGAACAACATGGGAAATCTTTGTCAGTGTATTCATTTATTTATGATAATGATGAGAAAAGGTTATTGGCTAAAGAACCTTTTCTAAATGAATGTTATTTTTTTAATGAAAAGTTAATCAATAGATTGTCATTTTGTAAAAGATTTTATTAAAGAAATTTTAAAAGATCTGTGTGAACTATTTACCATGTGGCATTTGTACATTTAGTCATTCATATTTGTTGCTTTGATAAAATTAAGAAAACTGATATGGGTTCCCTTCAAATCTGATTAGTTTTTGTAAGATCTTAGAGTATTATATGTTTATTAAATACAGTCTCAGACCTGAAAAGGCTTAAATCACACTGATGTTGCATATTTGTTCATAAATAGCTTCTTCAATTGACTGTTTTCTTTTTTGTTATTAATTGGTACCAAATTCTAGTTCTGGCTGATAAAGTCAGGGCAGAATTGGTTTTATTAGAGGAAATATAACTGGAAACATTTCAATCCTCACTGCAAACTTTAACTCAGAACAATCTTGATGGCTGGTCACAATCAGCTGGTAGGGAAAAATTAACCCCAAATCATATCTCATTCCATCAAAATTTACTTTAATTAGTTGCAGCTAAATTTTGTTTTACTTCTTTTTAAAAAGAAAATTAATAAAATCACATTAACCTTTAAACTTCTGGTTCTTTTTAAGAATTGTGGGGGTAATTAAAAGATGTAATGTTTCCAGATTAGATCCAATAAAATTATGAAGAATTGGATTTTTAAAAATTCCAACAAAAATATCACAGCAATGGTTCAAGTGCATTGCTCTGAAATGGTGAAGAAAGGCAAGATGACCTCCCGCTTTCCGTAGGACTAGACCGTTCCATATTCACATTTCGAGCGATAGAATCCTATATTTAAAGGAATTTCCTAAATCACTCCTGTTTTTAAAACATCTTTTAAGACTTGACTGCACATTATTTTTTTTTAAAATATATGCTGTTTTACTTAAACTGTAAATTTAAAGAGTTTCTCTCTCTTCCTCACCTTCTAAATATTTCTCTCACCCCCTCGGTGTTTGCGGAATGGTTCCGTCCGGAACTCGAACTGTTTTGCGGGAAGCAGCTGTTTCAGGTCGAGCTAACGGTGTCGAAAATATTGACGAAAATGAGGTGAGGAAGTTACACCGGCTTGTTTTTGTTTTATTACATAATATATCCACATTTTGTTGTTCGAAAGTTAAGTAATAAAAAAGACTGAAGCCGTTAATAGAAAAATAAAGCTCTGCTTTCGCTGATAATAGGATTGAATACGGTTTTTTACAGAACGTCACGACATTAAGGTTAGCATGTAATATGTAACTTAAATCTTTCGAGTAGTTAAAGCTGGACTGGGTTATTCTACCCACATTTACTTAGTAAGCTGACATCTCAATGTCTATTAACGCCGGTAGAGGGCGCTCTAAATCACAGTCTGTTAAAGAAGAGGCTGAGTATGACGGTTCAACCAGCTCCTTGGTCTGGAAGTTAGGGTTCATAAATGAAAATATTTAGCTTTTAAATGGGTATTCATAACTAATATGGGTAACAAAATATTTCACAATAATGTTGCTCTAAAATGGCGTTATAGTAATTCAGTCCAGCTCACTTAAAATTAACGTAGAGATGATAAAATGCAGCTCAGATCCATATAAAGTAGAGAAACAGACATTTTTTCGGTTGATGACCTTTTTAAAATGAAAGCAGCTGCCTTCTCTATAATTAATCATTATTATTATTATTATTATTATATAATTTTTAAGGCATAATTGCAAACACAATTTGTTTTCCTCCAAAAATGCTTTAGGTTTCATAGGCCTGCTTTAAAAGTCCTTCATTTTTATTTCCATGTCTTTAATTTTGCTGAAACTCTTTCAGTTGATTACAGTCTAACAGAAAATTAAGAAATTAGATGATAGACCTAAGCATGTCTTCAGTTATTTTCTGATTTTCAAAAGATGGATGTAAGAAGATACTTTTAGTTGTTGTTTGAAGTGAAAAATGATAACTCTGTTTTGATATTTAATGATTAGAAAAAATCTGATTCTTTGGTGTTTGACTTGAAAACATGCTCATTTCATTGGCGCAACAAGTAAATCTGAAGCACTCTGTAACCTTAGAAAGTACAATTAAAAAATAAATATACATCACGGCAGATTGTTGAAGCTGTAAAATAAAGACCTGTCTCTGTTTTCTCATTCCTGCGGCGTCAGAAAGGGCCAAGGGACCAAAGAGCCTCCTGGCCAGGCGCACAAGAGCCAGGTGAGTATGTCTCTAAACGCTGTTTTAAAGACTTTGTGCTGAAAAATATGTAAGTCTTGAACTGTAAACCTGTTGTTTACATCCTAAATAGATGGAGTCTACCAGTCTGTCTGCTGTGGACCAAGCCAGCTTCTTAGAGGGTCTGGAGCGGAACGATAGTGAGTGTCTCCCCTTGTTGCTGCACCAACAAATTCAACCCATTTTGCTAAATTCATATGTTAAATTAGTTTTGTTTACTTCTTGAAAGCCAAACCTTTGTTGGATCTGTTCCCTAGGCAACCCTCTTCACAGCACTGCCTTGGAGGAGCACTTGGATGGTCAGGAGGAGGGACGGCTGGACGAAAACCGAGGACAAAGAGGGAAGGTTGCTCCTGTCGGAAAGCAGGGAGCTGCTGTGAAGAGAAAAGGCTCCGGAGGAGGAGAGGAAGAGGAGAGGAAGAAGAAGAGCAGGACTGATACAGCAGGGAAGGGAAGAGCCAGGTAAAGGTCAGCGCTTTGTTTCTGTATTCCACATCATTTCGGTAACAGTTCAAATCCGTTGCTCATCGCCCAACAATCAGGCAACAAAAGGGAGCAGCTGAAAGGCAGCAGGATGAGAAAGCGGAAAGGTCCAAAACGACCCGGACCACGGCGACGACCCGGACCACGGCGACGACCCGGACCACGGCGACGACCAGTCGGCTTCGGAGTGGGAAGAAGCCTATCAGGATGAGGAAGACCCTGGGAAGGACGGCTGCTGGAAGGTCAGCGCGCTAACGTAGAGACGCTGCTCAGAGTTCATCATGATAACAGGAGCAAAAATGTAACACACACATTTGTTCCATTTTTAATGAGGCCCACAGCTGAAACAATTCTGATATTGAGTGAAAAGTTAGATTTTTTTTGTCACCCATTTTACAGTGTATTATATAGATTTATAAGAGGCTGATTTAAAATATTTTAAGGGGAAATTATTATGTAAAATTGACTTTTTTGAGCTTTACATCATGTTATAATGTTATTCCCTCTTCAGGCCTTGATTCTTTCATGCATGTTTGAGAAATCCATTAATCTCCATGGCAACCATTCAGCTGTGCAAACGGCTGGGTAGAGCTAGCTCCGCCTTCCTCCTCTTAGGGGTAGTTTTCAAGCTACCAAGCTTCAACCTTACAGAACAGCTCAGCTCTCCTCTGTGACGCCCCCATTCAGCTCCTTCAGACTAGCCAGCAGCAAATAGCAAACACCTGGTGGAACTGCACATCTGCTGAGCTTTTTATATCAGCTACTTCTCAGTGCAAAAACGTTGTTAAAGGGTTAATAGAGGAGCCATGTTGTGATGAGTTCCTGCAGGCGGAGTTTCAGAAAAAGTATGAACTTCTTAAAGAGACAGAGGCCCAATATCAAAGCTCTAAATCCGGGAGTCAAATTTCTTAAGTCATATATACATATACAGCATTTTTATAACAACTGGTGGTAACAAAATAATCTATGCTAAAAAATGGCGCTCTGTGCCTGGAAAACAAACAACGCTGCCCCTTTAAGCTTTTATTTCTTATAATTTTTATGTTTACAGCTTACGTGTAATAAAATCCCAAAATTGTGTGTCTCGGAAAATTTGAATATTACATAAGCTCAATTAAAAAATTTATATTTTAAACAGAAATGTCAAATTTCTGGGGGGGAAAAATTTCAATTTCTATTCACTCAGTACTTGGTTGAGTGTACTGAAGTATTACTTCAGTACTTCTCCAACCAAGTACTGAAGTAATAAATCTTTGTAATATGAGTTTCACTTTCTGAAATGAATGATAAAAAGAAAAAATGTTTCATGATATACCAATTTTTTGAGGTGTTTCTGCATTGTTTTCTTTTCCCCTTCCAGACCAGCACAGAGGCAGCAGCTGGAGGAGGAGGGTGACACGGCAAGCCAATCAGCTGATGAGAAGACTTCAGAGTCTGAGGTAAAGATTGTTAGAAGACGATATGGAAAGCAGGGTCTGCGAGGTAATAGTCAGTTTTTAACGTACAAACAAGGTTTCCCCCAGAAAACTTGCTAAGCCCGGCGGTTGTGCATTAGGGCAGTCGTTCAATCCAGCGGCCCGTTGTATTTTTGAGTTAAATAAACAGTTTAAAGTTGACAGGAAATTTAAAAATATCACTTGATAATTGTGTGTTATTGAAAGATTGGAAGGTTAATACCTGAACACCAACTATAAAGCCTTAAAAATAACATTTTAAAAAGACATTAAAAAATAAGCAATGGTGAGCCTAGTGGGGGCGCAAGTAAAGCCTGGTGTCCCGCCAGGCTTATGATGCACAAGGGGGAAACCCTGACAAACACAGAACCTCGCCACATTTCTACAGAGGTTTTGTGTTGGTACATTAAAAATGAAAAAATGCTGTTCGCACAACTTTTTTTTGTGTCTCTCCCTCTCCGTTTAGGAGGAATCTGACTCGAATAGAGTCCTGAGGAACCACAGGAAGCTGCCTTCCTCCGATGAGGAAGATGATGAAGGCAGCGTTTGGGTATGAACCCACGGTCAGCCTGAAAACGGCAGCATGACGTCCGTATGACTGTTTCCATGTTTTGTTTGTCGTTTTCCAGAATCCGACTCCGGTGACGACTAAACGCCTGACCAAACGGCTCAGTTTGGGAAGACAGTCTTCATCAAACAAGAGTATGTTGAAGATTTTCAAGTAAAAACAAAACATGTTTTCAAGCTCCATTGTGCTTGCATTGAGCTTTAGATGTGAATATTTGCAGCTCTAGATGTCAAAGCCAGCTGCAGCGTCAGGCAGAAGAAGCTCGCTGGCCGGCGGGGATCCCAGTTAGAGGTGGTGCTGGATGCCGTGCTGGATTTCTGCCAGCAGTATAGGTAAAATCACCCACATGGGGCAACCTGCAAACAAACTCTTTCACTTTGCGTCAAAAGCCACTTTCACTTCGTTTCCAGGGAGACGGTGGAGTCGGCAGCGGTCAGAGAGTCCGTTGATTGTTTCATCAACAACGTGGAGGGTCAGCTAGAGGAACAGGTTCGCCCTGCGACACAACTGCTCTGTTACACGCTCAAGCACTTTGGTTCTTATTTATTGTTTTTATTTGTTTGTCTTTTTATACTTTGGATATTTAAAACGTCTTCCAGTTTCAGATGGGAGTGCTCTATACAAAATTAAAGTTTCTTAGTGTTTGAGCAGGCAAGTTTGCATTAATCTGCTACCATCAGCAGATTAGTTGAAAATGGTGCCAAAACGACGTGTTCTCACTGGACGATGTGTTTTGAGAACATATATCGTCTAGCAACATTTGTAATCGTGACATACCTTGGTGTACTTTCATTCTTGTGCAGTTATCAAGATATTAGTTGAAAATGGTCTCAAAATGTAATTTCATCGTTAAACCCTGTCATTTTTGTGACAATTTATCATCCAGCCAAATTATTTGTGAGAAGAAGTGTCACTTTCTATTGCTCATTCAAGGCGGTTCTAGTAGGAAGCCTAGCAACCCTCTCCATGACAACACTCCAGTTTACTCTGGGTGACTAGAATGCCAGAAGTAGAGATGTTCGATGTATCGTTACTAACATTGGTATCTGTACAGTATTTGTTATTTTAACATCCCAATATCGGTTCACTAAATTAAACCGAGTCGATTATTAACAACCAATATTTATTTTTATGTTGTTGCTGTTTGTTTCTGGAGCTTTGGTCATGTGACAGTGGTAGTGATGCAGCACAGGATTGTGGGACGTATAACTGAATCAGTGGAGAAGTACACACATATTAGCTTGTCATAGTCAGAATTTAACACGTTCCTAGTTTTTAAAAAAACTCAGATGCTGAAATGAATCTAAATCTGACCAATAAATCTAAAAATGTGACTCTGGTTTATGAAAATATCAGATGCATTCTTTGAGTTTCTTTTCTTCCTTAGATCTCATCCCTGAAGGACCTGAGGTCTTTGAAAAGAGAAAACGTAAAGGTAACATTCATGTTTCTCCAGAGTGAAGTCCAGCAGCTCCAGCTATAGCGGTTAGCATCTAGAGGCAGGGTTGCTGGTAACAAGCTGATCGGTTCTCTGCGGTTTCTGTTTTGGCAGGTTGGCTCTTTGATTCGAACGAAGACTCAGAGACTGTTGAACGCCAAACACGAGCTAATGAGGTGAGGAAAAAGTAAAGCAACATTTAGTAATCTGATGTTTTCTCTGAGGGGAAGTTATGCACAGTGTGAGTTTGTGAATTCCTCTTGTCGGGGTTTGGTCATGCAGGGCAGAGAGGCAGTTGTGGCTGTTGGAGAAGGAGAAAGCAGAGCTCCAGCAGAGACTGGACGATCTCAGAAGAGGCCAGGCGTTTCTCCACGACGTCAGGGAGCTGACCGCCCGTTACCTGGCCCACCGACACAAGCACCCCGCTGAGAAAGAGACGGTACAAACGCAGCAGGATGCTGACGATAGACGCTGAGATTTAGATACTCTGTGCAAACTGGGACCGCCACATTTTTAGTACCTGTGGTGAAGACGTCAGCTGTTGGGATTCATTCTCACTCTGAAATGTTTGATATGCAGTTATTAGGGGTTCTAGTAAAATAACTGTCAAATAATGCATATTTTCTTTTCACCCTTGTCCTACTGAAACATTCAGTTTTGGATTATACTTCTGCAATAAAAAATGTATACAATATTATATATATATATATATAACTAATTAAGCCCGCTTGCCAAAAAGTGAAGCAGTCACTAGATTTTTTTTTGTTCAAGTCATCAGAAGGAACATTTTTATGTTTAGCTGCCTTCATCTCCCTGCATGTTCATATCTGAGGAATAAGTGATGTTAACATTTTATTTCTTTTGTTGCAGTTTGGAGCGTCCAGTTTAGCGGCTCTGCTGTTGGAAACAAAGCTCATTCAGAGACCAGAGCATCCACCCAGTGAAGTCCAGACTAAGACGGGTCAAAAATAATGAGATTTTCCTTAGCATTTGTGTATGTAACTATAATGTAAGATAAACATGTTCAATAAATGTGGGTTTTCGATATATTTCTGTGAATTTATTGTCATTAATTATATTAGTAGTAATAGCTTAAGAATATAGAGGTAAAATTACTCGAAACTACTCAGTTAAATCAAGGTTAACAACGAGAGCTTTCTGGCCAATCAGCTTCCGGCTGTCGGTCAGTCTCTTACTGATCCGCCTACAAACTGGGTGCAGCGTCTCTGATTGGCTGAAAGTGCCAGGTTTATACCCTCGAGGGGAAAAAAAACCTATAATGTCTAAGTTCTCACATTCTATTACTGACTTCTACCACACGTCTCTACACAAAGGTAGGTTCAATGTGACTATAGTGAGTTTGTTGCTGTTATTCACGGTAAAGAGCCGAAAACCTCTGAGTTGTGTGTCGCGTTTGCTCCAGCTGTATCGATAAGGTGGGTGTTCCAGATAGTTTGGTCTCATAACAATGAGCTGTTAATTCCTTATTTGTTTTCACTTGTACAAGTTAAAACAAATAAGGAAATGTTTATGACGCCGAAATATAGTCATGTTAATGGTTCCCCAATCGTTTACTGTAAACTGGGTTGGGTGTAATAATTACACAACTATAAAGTGATTCATACCTGCTGGATAAATTGTTTTCATTTTCGTTTTGTACTTAGCATTTGCTGTTTATATAGAGCTGTAAATGACTAGGGTTTAAATTATTACTTTGGTTTGGAGCATTAATGAAATTCCGAGCAACACATTCAATTTGCCAACTCTATGTTTTCGGTTGGAATAAAGCGGACAGCTCCACAGAGGAACCTCACTGTTTCTACAGCTTGTCTTGTTTTAAAAGTTAATGTTCCTGAACTGAAATTATGTAGTTGATCTGCGGATTACACGAGAAAATCCCTTGTCACGTCAGTGAGTCAGGCTCATACGGAAACACCGGGTAACTTAAAAACAATTACGAAGTTATCTTTACAGTGATAAGATCATTCCGCATACCTGGCGGAGTGATCCATGTTCACGTGTCAGAAACGCGATGTGACGCTGATTAAGCAGGTTAAAGGCAAAGAGGCTCAGAAGCTGTTTGTCAGTTAACATCTTCCTATTTGATTCCCTACAAACACAAACTTTATTCTTTTATATGATTGACAAACACAAAATAGGACCTGTTGAAGAAAATGTGAATATTTTTGTGTTAATATGGCTAATCTTAATCTAGGTAGTTTGTGTTAAAGGTGTAATCTAAATAACTAGATATTTTTTAACATACATAAACACTACAGACAAGAGAGACTGACTGCTGTCAGGGGGAACCAGCCTTAAATTAACTCTGGTCCAGGAAGTGTCTTAAGCGTCAGGCAATGGAGACATGTCAAGTCATCTCCCACAGAGAGAAAGAACTAAAAACACGAGGAAAACAAACTGTCAACACATAGTACTTTTATTAATTGTAATTTAATTTGTAGGATATTTTTCTTAGTTAACAGCATGTGTTGATTAGAATAGCTTAATTTGTAGTTTTATATTGACAACTACTAGTAGTGTCTAAACTAGGCTAAACTGTAATATCACGGTTAATGGACTGAACTTATATAGCGCTTTATCCAATCATTTCTGACCGCTCAAAGCTCTTTATAGTAGAGCCACATTCACCCATTCATACACCAATATGCAGCTCGGTAGGCAATGTGGGGTTAGGTGCCTTGCCCAGGGGCACATCGACATGTGGCAGGAGGAAGTTGGAATAGAACCTGCAACTTTCTGATCACAAGACGACTCTATCCACAGAGCCACAGTCACCCACATAACACGCACAGCACCACACACACACGCAACACACTCAAACAAACATGAGAAAGACAGACGAGGAGCCAAGCACACCGGCGCCATCTTGGATCAGTCAAACACATTATCAAAACTAAGGGAACATTAATTAGGAAATGTTTAGAATGAATGTCTTTCTATTGAAAATGATCAGGAATACTCTGTAAGTGTTGTAATTCTTCAAATCGGTGCTTTGATCTAAGAGGATGGACAAGTCTGAATCACTTGGTCCCAGGCTCTGAGTGGTGCTGTTCAATTTATTGTGAAGACCTGTGTTTGGATGGCTGTTTGGCAAGGTAATAAAATAAGATAAAGTTTTGGTGAACTCTGGTTAAAAACAAGAATCTTTTGTTCAATTGGAGAACTGGGAGAAAGTCCAGGTTTCAAACTCGCATGAGAAAAGCTTGCTCTAAAATGACCTTTGGTCTCCCTTGTCCAGAGAGAGAAGCCTTGTAATTCTGAAATGAAACAGATCTTAGAAGGTAATAAAACGTCCCAACTTAGTCATTTGAAACTATTCAAGGAGAATACACGCCATAATTTAATAATTGCATAAATGAAAAACAGGGAACTCCCTTTTGGATAAAACTAGCACCCCAGAGGAACGAATCAGGTCGCTTTCGCAGAACGCATGAGCACTCTCCAAAGACGCGTCTTTGCTTTTCTTCTATTTTGGCATTTTTCCCTTATCCTATTTGTCTCAGGTAAATTAATGTATGCTTTCTGATTTTTTTCAGTTTTCTGATATCATTTTCATGCATTGTTTTGTTTTTGATTAAACTCTGAAACTCTGTAATGTCAAACACTGATTGTTGTTTTCTGTGTGGTTTGACCTGCATGGGATCTTTGGAGATCTTGGGATCTTAGAGAAGAACAATGAGTCAGAGGTCTTTTTAAGATATATCTTAATTCTTCTCAATAGGCCTAATTGTGAAGCAGAATGAGAACGATACAGTTTTCAAACATATCTTTAGCATGGGAAACATCTGAAAAGTGTGGCATGAGCTTGTATTCGGACCCCTCCCATATCAGTCATTTGTAAAAGCACATTTTTGCTGTAAGAACACCTACATCTAATGTTTTCTGGGGTATGCTTCTAGTAGCTGCTTCTTTTTTTATTTCTCTCACATTTAAATTGGATGGAGAACTTCTGTGAACTGTATTTTTTCAAGTCTTGTCTCTACTGGATCTAAATCTGGGCTTTGACTGGACTCCCACATCTAGTGGGAATCTGCAGGACTTTCTAGCTGCATTTACAATAAGATTGGTGTGAACACAGACAGACTTTGAGCTTTAGATATTAAACTGTTGGCTACACTGGGTTTTATTAAGGTGTTTCAAAGCGAAAGGAAATAAACACATATTGCATATTATTGATCTGTTTCAAAGTTAGTTCATTTTTCTTGTACTTAAATAATTAATAAAAGATTATTTACACCAGATTTATGTTAAACTAGTTTCCATTATGTATAGCACAATGGTCTTCTACTTTGTTCTGCTCAGTCCGATGAAACCCAGTGAAGTTTGTCTGGAACATTCTGCTTCAGAAGTTACAATGGGAATTTCCTCCGTTCCTAAGATAGTTCAACTTGAGAGGTTTTGAAAGGCGCAGCGCCTTTCAAAACCTCTCAGCAGGAAGTAATACTCCTAGATGCTGTCCCTTATTTCAAGCTCTGATTTGTCCTTTGTCATGTTTGTCTGCTAATGTCTGTAGGACCATGGCAGAGAATGGCAAAGACAAAGACCGGGCTAAGGACAATGTGGACGCCTTAAAATTCTCTCTAAAAAGGTAGAGACGGTTTCCTTGTTTTGTTTTGTTTTGTTTTTGTTTTCTCCAGGTGAACGTTAACTGCTACCAGTGGCTTGTCAAACATGAAAGTTCATTTTGCTTTGCACAGAAACCAAGTTCATCTGTTCACATGTTAAACTAGGTTGAATAGCAATTTTGACTCTGTCATATACTTATTATTCAGAGTTTAGCTGATGAACAAGTATTTCTGGTTTGAGTGAAACATCCTCAGGAGTCTGTGTCCCCATGTGTGCAGCAGCAGCAAAGCTCCAGCAGGTGGTGATGATGAGAAGGTGAAGGACAGCTCAGGGAGTCAAGGTTCTTCCTCTGACTGTTACCGCTACCGAATGGACTATCCCAGCATGGGAGTCTGCCTCATTATCAACAACAAGAACTTTGACGTACGCACCGGTAAGATTTCACATTAACGTGATATAGAACATGATGTTTGTCGCTAAAAAGGATGCTTTTCTTAAGTAATCAAACCTTACCTTGATTTTCTTTCTCGTTTTTTTTAATTTTGGTCAGAGGTTTATTTTTGTTCAGGTCTCACCAAACGTTTAAACACCCAACAATTTCAGGCAGGTTTTTATTACTAATTAAAGCTACCTTTTTAATAGTTTAGACCATAGATTGTTTTCTAAACTCTGTCTTTTTTCTTCTAATTTATTCACCTAACTTGGACCTACATGATAATCTATCATTCAAGGGCACACAGTTCACATAACTTGATCAATCATATCTTTAAGGTTTTTGTTTTATTTAACATTTTCCCTCCTGCTTCTATTTTATTAAACCACTTTCATCACACACTGCCCAATATGGTCTCAGAGTCTAGGCACAAGTCGATAAATTAAATATGTTTTCTGAATGAAGACAAAGGGATCCGATTTACTGATCCGATTCATTCAATGTATGAACTGAGCCAGAAATCTGACGGAAGAACAACTTCTCTTTAAGATGTTCATGTTTTTAAAATCAGCTTATTTTGGAAGCCGATGGAAAAAGTAGTTAAAGATGTGTTAAAAGATACAAATTTTATCTTATTTTATATTCATAGATATTTGTTCTTGCTTGGATTCATTAATAATTTTTTTTTCATTCTTTGCTCTAACAAAAGAAGCTTTCGATAGGATGGATTTAATAAGATCCATTAAAACCCGATGTGTGTGTGTGAACTCACCCTGTTGTGGTGTGTTTGGAAATTCTGCAAGGTTTAAAATGTTAGATTTCAACGTTCATGAAATGCAGGCCACAGATCTCACACTGGCTTCGTCGAGATAACATCCAGACACTAAGCAGATTTCCTCTTTGTCTTCCTTCAGGAATGGGCGTCCGAGATGGAACCGATGTTGATGCTGCTAAGGTTGCTCAGACATTCAGTAAACTGGGTTACAAGATCCGATTGTTGAACGACCAGACTGTGGATAACATGATGAAACAGATGGATGCAGGTAACTGCAGCACCTCAACTGATCAACTCCAATTCGTTTAAATCACTGAGACTCCGGCACCATCCTCGTACCGCACAAGAGGAATTGTTTTCATCGGGGAATGTTCTTGTGGCTCAGACGGTTTGGACTGTCTGACCAAAGAACCTTCTTCTACGTTCAACTGAGTCTTACCTGGTCATTCTCAAATTTAGATGATTCATTATTAGACCGTCTATCCCAGAGGTTACTAAACCTTTTTAGATTTTATGCTCATGATTGCTTTTTAAGACATATGAAAGTGATTTGACATTGTTTGCTGGTGGGAACATTTTGGACTGTGGCCTTGTTACAAATACTGCTTCGAAGAAGCTACTTCTCTGTACGACAAACATGACAGACAGGTTCTGGATGACTTGCAAAACTGGTAGAGAGTCATTTATTCTGGTAAATCTCTCATCGATCAGTGTGTGGGGTTGCCTTTTATTCAAGGAATTGAGATTAATCACAGTTCTGAACAAGGAGCTGGAACAGAATATTCTCCATGATCAGCTTCGCCCACAAGCCCTGGAGCACTTTGGTGAAGAACAGTGGATTTTCCAGCGTGATGAAGCACCGTGTCACAAGTTAAGAATGATAGCAAAGTGACTCAAAGAGCAGAACACAGACATTCTTGACCTCCCAGATCTCAACCCCACTGGGAACCTGAGGTCAGTTTTTAAAAAGCAGGAGGCAGTGGCATGCCCAGACATGTTGGAGGGTGGTGTAGTGGGGAAAAATAACACATTATGCACCACATGGAACTGCTGGCTGACTTAGAAATGTGAGCTTTTTTTTTACAAGCACAGCTTAAGCATCAATTATCAATTTCAAGCGCCAGTTTCAGTTTTCAATAGCCATATGTTGTCTGACTCAGATGTTTAATTTTGTTCAGTACTCTGCAGGTGGGAACCAACAGAACAGAGTAATTTCAATACAACAGCACAACATATGACCATAAGAAGACTCCTCTACAGTGTACTTCTGCATGTAGTCAGTATGATAGATGACAGAAACTGTCCTTAGATTCTTAGTTGAATGAGATTAACTACAAGCTCTGAGAAGTGATATCAAATTTATGTTGGACAGAATTACAAGAATGTGGGGCACTGGTCATGATGTCTAGCTTTTAAATCCAGAAACGATACCTTGGGTACTATTCATTGTAATAATACTGTAAAAACAGAGGAAAAATATTCAGGTGGTTTAGCATCCCTGGCACAAGGAGACATTGAAGCAAATGATGGGTAGCCACCAGTCTTAATTTGGTTCACAAGTTGATGTCCGCCACGTTGGAGTGAATTACTGGATAATAAACACTGTAAATATCGACTCTACACCATAAGCAGATTTGTTGCAAACATCTGTCAGATGCTGTCAATAGTTCATGCTAATAGAATAGAATAGAATAGAATAGAATAGAATAGAATAGAATAGAAGTACTTTATTCATCCCAGCCGGGAAATTACTGTGCAGTTGCAGCATACACATAAACACAGATCAAGTTACCAATAAAAATAAAAAATATATAAAATACTATAGAATGTAGAATGTAAAATGTAAAGTTCTGTACATAAATAATAATAAACAATCTTTATATTAATAATCTATACAATAGCTAATGCCATTACAATAACACTGAGGTACTGAAGAAGTAATAAAATGGCAGAACAAGAACAGTTTGCCATCTGTTGACTAACAGCATACCTCCCCCGTATGGCCAGGCCACCTCATCCTGCCAGCAACGCCAAAATGTGGCCCGAGCTACAATCGCTGCTAACTATAGTCAATGGTAGGAAGAACTGCAAACTCTCATTTTACCAGACCTTCACATAGATGAGTTTGTAACAATCAGCAGAGGTGTGGCTTTCATTTGGCTCACAAATATACAGAGAGGTCCTGGTGTAAGGGCTTGTGTGGCTCTGTGTGCAGTGGCTAAGGAGGACCACAGTCAGAACGCCTCGTTTGTGTGTGTGCTGCTCAGCCATGGAGACCATGAGGTGATTTACGGCACTGATGGGTTCAAAAAGCTTGAAACGCTGATCGCATTCATTAAAGGACATCGTTGCATGAGTCTGGTGGGGAAACCAAAGCTCTTCTTCATACAGGTCAGTTACAGTTCATTAGCTGAAAATGTTGCTTCATTCTAAGCTTTTTTTTATCGTGGGTGTTTGGAGGGGGAATCGACTGAATCAGTTTGTTTTTCATCTCCTTCTTTCTTTCACCTCGTCGTTCAGGCGTGCAGAGGTTCAGATTTTGACGATGGCACAGAGACGGATTCTGTAGTAGACGACAGGTCTGTAAAGATTCCTGTGGAGGCAGACTTTATGTATGCGTACTCTACTGCTCCAGGTAATTGACTCTGATTGGATTTCTCTTCAAATTTCATCTGATTTGTTTTTACCTGAATCTCCTCTCTAACCCGTCTCCACCTGATAGGCTATTACTCCTGGAGAAACACCACGAGTGGCTCCTGGTTCATACAGTCACTGTGTGAAAGTCTGGGTAAGTTCAGTGGACAGCTGGAGTTGATGCAGATCATGACGCGAGTCAACCACAAGGTGGCGTTCCACTTTGAATCTGCTTCCAACTTGCCTGGATTTAGTGGAAAAAAGCAAATTCCCTCTATTGTGTCAATGCTGACCAAAGACTTTTACTTCCCTACTAAATGAGTTCATAAAGTGTTCACCTTTGGGATTCAGAAAGCACTTTCAAAGCATTCATTAGCATTTATTATTTTATTTGGAGTAAAAACAGAATTAGACTGTTTTTGTAAAAGAAACTTGTTTTCAGATTTCAGAAAAATCACATCAACCATGTATTTTTTTTTTAAAACTGTTAGACCTATTGTTCAGAGGTAGTTCACTATCAGGAATAAAACAGTAAAAGAACATCAGACTAAGAGAAACATCACGGTGGCAGTGTGATGGCATGGGGCAGTTTTGTTTCTTCAGAACCAGGACAACTTCCAGAATTTGATAGATTCATAAATTTTTGCTCTCCACCAAAACATCCTTAAATAGATTGTCTGACCATGAGTTCTTACTGTTAAAACTTATGAACACTGGCAGGACAATGAGGAAAATGATTATGTCCGTTCAGATCTTATATTTGGGGTGCAATAAGTTTTTCACGTCATTGTATTTTTTTTTCCCTCTTAATAAATAAAATAATTTGAAAACCTGTATTTTGTTTTTACTTGGGTTATCTTTGCCATTTGTTTTTTCCAAATTATTGTAGAATTGTTTTCACTTTGATTAATGAACACAAGAGAGAGACAGCGGAGGCTTCCAGGATAAACTTTTTATGGTTTCCAATAAGGTTTATTACAGCCTGCCACAATGTTCCAGGTCCTTTGAATCCAAGTTCACTCTGACTGTTAGGATTTATGATCTCCCTATTCCCATACAGTATTGTTAGGATGATAGAATCAGCCACTTAATAATCCTACTACTGATTTTAATACTGTTATAAACAAAAATATCCCTTAAACTCTAGATTACTAAATAAATACTAGATGGAGTTACACTGGTGACTGTTTCTATTGAGACGTTTAGAGAGCAGAGGTTAATCCATCATCTCACATCTAAATCAGACAGTTGTCCTTTAAATAAGTTAGCACAAACCTTATTACAGGAATTTGCTTTCAACTCACAATTCCAATAAACACAATTCCTAATAAGTTAGCTCATAACACATTTCAGAAGCATCTAGTCTTCCCAAAAACCTGTCGGAACCTGCTACATCCTGGAACACAGTTTCTGAGAACTCCAGCTGTTCCACTTACCCTGTTTGTCTTCCTGGAACAAACTTGTTCTGATAACAAATATTTCAGCTCTGAGTTGTTCCAGAAATTTGACTCTGTTAGCATGTAACCCAGCGTTCAGCTGCCTTTCACTTTAATCAAATGAATTGTTTTTCCATTGTTGAGGAGATTTTGCAACTCCTGTAAGAATGAAGTGGATTATTTAAGATACCCAGTCAATCAGCTAATGTTGTTAGCTAGTTTTTCTTGACTTGTTGTGTGTTTCTGAACCAGAGAATGCTGCAATGTGTTCTGAGACCCCAACAAGGTTCTCTTTCAGGTTTTTGATGGATTCATTACAGTTACGGGAAAATGTTTCTATTTTTGCTGTTTTTGTCACACTAACGTGTCAAAAACGGCACTGGGGTACTGGGTAAAAAAAATTCACAGAGCTGTAAGGTTTAGCCTTAGGTTGCTTGACTGTCTTTATCCAAACCCACATAGTCCTTGTTGTAAAATATCCGTATGTTATTTAGCACTGCATGGGCGCAGCTAGCTACTTTCTGAGCTGCATAGGAACACATTACATAACCACAGAACACCGTTGGAAGATGACATATCATTTTACTAGTAACTTGGTACCATAAATATTTGGAAGCCACTTACTGATATAACTTACCTGCTGTCCGTCAAACACTTTGTAAATCTTTTTACATTCCCACATCTTTATCCTTGTTTCATATTCGTTTTTTGTTTTCTGCCCTCAGTACTTTCTTTTTAGCCTCTCCATCTTTACTTAGATGGATAAATATCCAGCTAAAATATGAAGGAGCTAGACGAGGCTCCTTGTCGCCAGACAACAACACGAATCAAATGAAGGAATAAATAAATAAAAGCTTGTTATTGACTAAAAACAAATTTTCTGTCATGATCTTCAGGCATCCTCTTGCGTACCCATACATGATGTTCCACTTGTATGGGTACATCATACCTCACTTTTTTACTCCACTGCACTGTACTTGTTAATACGTGTATGAAATGTGATTAACAAGACAGGTGTAATTTGCATTCCACGAGAAATAGTAAATAAATAAATGAATAATCAATGTGAGCCTACAGCCACTAGAGGAAGCTATTGGAAGATTTAGAGCAGGTCTTCACTTGTTTCAGGAACTCAACCGCTTGTTAAATTTAACCCTTAAAAGAGGTGGTTTTGTTTTTTTATACTTTCAGAATCCTCTTCACACACACACACACATAAAATTCTGCAGCGTGCCAAATAACTTGGCGCCCCTCCTCTCCTAAATCATGCATGGCTTAGATGACCAAACTTTCCCTGTTGATGTTTAAACTGTGCTCGTCTGTTCACCACACCCCGCCCTGAGTATCGCCTGCAGAACACGCGTGGCACAAACAGATAATCCCTGCCTGTAGCAAACGAAGCAGTAAAACAACACAGAGTTGGTACCTGACATTTCCCAACACAGTAATTTTCCGTTCCTCAATGAAACACGTTGCTTTCTGTATAGCGTAAACAGAAATATGCACAATGTGTATTATCTACAATCCATATAAAATTCCCGAGAGCTTACTAAAAATATGTTTGAACTTCAATTGTAAAACTTACATTTTCACCTGGCGAGATTATAATTGAATTTTCCTCCGGAAATCGGTTTCGGCATTAAAAAAAGACAAAAATGGAAAAACAACAACAACAAAAAAGGAAACACTAGCAGTAGAGTAGAGGATCTGTGGTGCTCAGGGCCTGTTTCTTTGTCTAAAAACCAAAAATGTGTTTCAACAGGATAATGAACCATAAGCCAAATCAGCATTAAAATGGTTAATCAGACAACATGGTTTTTCTTCAGTAGCAATCTCAGTCCTTAAACCTAAACCAAAATCTTCTGGTGTAGCATAAAAGAGGACCCAGGATCTAAATATACAGAAAGGATAATTAATATCTCTGCATGTTCTCCAACTTTGTGAAATGTTATGGGTAAACAAATACTGTCTTGCCTGTATAAACTGTTGATAAAAGGGATACTGACAACTGATCAGATTGTTGTTACAATTTCCTAATATACTAGGGAGCAATATTTGTGTATGCTAAATATGAAGCAATTTTAGATGTTTTTTTTTTATCAGGGATGCTAACAGCTTCATCAGTAAATCTAAATGTTTTATATATTCATTTAGAAATATTGCAAATCTGCTTTTGTAACGTTTCAATGTTTGTATAAACTGCTCCTCGCTAACATTTAAGACATTTAAAATTGAAATCTAAACATCTACTTTTTATTTTATGCATTTCTTTTATACCCATTTCTTTTGTTTTTAAACAAATTAATTTTCTTCAGCTGCACGCTTCATCTACATTCGGTTTCGGTTAAAAAAAGATGCATGAAACCTTCTGGTATGGTTTTGGCCCTTTCCAACAGTAGCAACCACAGATAATTTTCAGTTGCACACTCTGGAAAATAAAACGAAAATGCATTTTCTCAATAACTGCTGCAGCTGCGTGGCCTTGCACAGACGTATATGCACCGTTATGAGAAGTTTCTAGTTTCGTTTCTGGCACGGGCGCGTTAGAAAAGGGGCTGCGGTGGGTACGTGTGGGAGGAGGGAGAATTGAGGAAGCGAAAATGAAATCCAGTTCAAAGATCGTCTATGTATTTGTTGATGGCTATGCCAGTTGAAACAAATACACGTATTTTTGGTATTAAAGTAAAATGTTTCTTGTGCTAGTATTTTTTTTAACAATTTAAGCTTAAAGCATGTCAACAAGATTTCCGAGAGACATTTAAACAAAGTACAAATGTTCACGTCAAGAAATTTTCGACTTCGCGGATGACAACAACAGCAGAAATAAAAATCAGAGTGAGCGCTCTTCGTATGTTTCTGGGGTGCGCGCAAAGGATCTTCCGCGACTCCGCTCGAGACCGAGCTGAAGCGAGAGCACGAGAGCTTGCAGGGGGATTTCCAGCACGCGCCCTGACTTCCCGAAGCAGTCGTTGTTTTGCTTTCGGTCTGAATGCAGAAACAGAAATAAACCACCGACACAATTTTTCGTTTTTTTTTCCCTTTTCTTTTTTTTCTATGTGCATTTTAAAGCCTCGAAGCTGCTACGTTGTCCACCTCGAGCCCAGCGTGTTATTCTCCGACAGCGGCGCTGAGGAGCCACAGGCCGTCCAAACTGAGACGGTAACAGTTTTTATTTCCGCATATTAAACGCTGCTGGGCTGCGTACACAGTCATACGCAGCGACTTCCTACGGGACGACATGACAGCTCCTTAGCTCGCTCTGTAAGTGAAAGTACCCCTGTAGTTTTTCAGGCTTCGTTCGCCGGCGAGGTACTGGATTTATTTTCACTTTTGGCTTCGTTGTTTTCGGGTCAGCTCGCTGGCAGGCAGCAGACAAACAGAGCGCGGTAAACTTTTGACCTGACCTCCGCTGCTAAATTCAACTTTACTTCAATAAACGTGTCCTCAACCGCATAGAGTTGGCGCTCGGAAAGCTAGTTTGTGCTGTAATTTTGAACATATTATGGCTTAAATGGTCTCCTTGTTATTATGGCAGTTTATCCTTATCTAACTGTTTCTTCTTCTACAGAGTTGTAGCTATGAGAAATAAAATAATTCTGAATAGTAATAGCGTTACTTATGAGAGTACCATGTTGAATTTTTCTTCATTATAGTATTTTATACATCGCCTGGTGGGAGAGTAGAACGTGATGGTGGTTTTAGTCGCATTTGCAAGCCAGTTGAACAAAGGTCGTTTCAGCAGTTAAAATTTTACTAAGACATCTGAGAGTTTTTAGAAGTTTGTCTCACATGTTTGACCAGAAAGGAAAGTGAGGCACAGTAATTACAAGTGTTCAAACCAATGAGGATCAGGGACACACAGGGGGACCCAGCTGGATGTTCCCGGCCTGCTGCTGGTTAAAAAAGCCCGGTATGGTTCCTGTTACCTGGTTTGACCTTTTAGGGAGCTGTCTGATACCAGAAGTCCCACATTAATGTCCAGCTGGGATCACTGGGGCCTGCTGGACTTTGATCATGTCGGGAACCAACATGAGCTTCAGGCTGGGGGGAATTTTCCTCCTGTGTGTTTTTTTTTTTTTTTTTAAGGAAACGTTCTGCAGTTGTAGCTTGAATTTTTTTCCAGCTTCCTGTTGTATTCGTTCCAAGTTTGTTTTCTAGGATCAGATTTTATTTAGCAAAAGTTTAAACTTGAGTAAAGTTTTATCTCTCATTTCCAAACTAAATGGAACAAAAGTATGTATTCATCCATGTTTAGTCTGCTGTTAGAAATCAAATCTATCACTGTGAATCGGTCATTTAGAATGCACTGATGAGGATTTTTCTGGCCGTTATTGATTTGTGGTTTTCTTTTAGGTGAGCAGCCAGCTCTGATTGTGACCAGTTCCGATTTTTGATGGGGGGGAAAACAAAAAGTGTTCCAGGCTTTTTGATATAAGTTGTAGCTTTGGATCAAACAGGAAATGACAGGATTGCAAGATTACCCCTGTTTATACATTTAAGCAGGCATTTAGAGCTACTTAAAGGACGATTGGCTGATTTATAATCTCTGCCTCATTTGATTGGTGCACCCCCAATAATAATCATGGTACGCTGTCTTATTATTTGAGAAGAATTATTTAGATTTCGGTCAGTTCCAGCTGCTGCTGGTTAATACCTGTGATTGTTTGCGTCTCTTAGGTCACCATGCCTGTAGAAAGGATGAGGATGCGGCCGTGGCTGGAGGAACAGATCAACTCTTGTCAGATCCCAGGACTGAAATGGGTCAACAAAGTGAGTTGGTGTTTTTAATATTCTGACGTCGACTCATTCCGTGAAGTGAGATGCTGACAGGCGGCGTTGATTTTTAGGAAAAGAGAATCTTCCAGATCCCCTGGATGCATGCGGCGCGTCACGGCTGGGACCTGGAGAAAGACGCGCCGCTCTTCATGCGATGGGCCATACACACTGGTAACTGGAGCACACTCTCACTGCTTCTCCTTTCCTGTGGCTTTCAGTCTCATGTCTGACCAAACAGCGCTCTTAATTTTCTGTCACAAATCTGAGAAACTTTACGGTTGGGCAATGTTTATTGGTTTTAGGAAAAAAAACGAAGTAAAAGCCGATCCGTTTTGTTCTCCAAGCTGAGGCGGGAGGTGTCTCCTTCAGGCTTTAGTTTCACAAGAGTGAAATGGGTTTCCTACTCGGTCCTGAAAAGAATGGAATACAATTTTCAGTTCTTTCCTGGTCTGGATAAGCAAGGAATGGAGAAAAAAATTGATTTTGCAAATGGATCTTTGCTTCCAGACTTTATATTTTGAAAAATGAGCTGAGTTTTTACATTAAATGCCACAAATGCCTGTGAATTGTGTTTTTTTTTTTCTTCCAATTTGACGAGTTCTGTCCTTGTCTGTCACATAAAATCCCACTGAACATATGAACCTTTGGTTTTAACATTATAATATGACAAATTTCATAACAACATGAAAAGTTTTCAAAGCATTCTGAACACATAATGTTGTAGTTGCATCCTCGTCTCTTTAAAAATAAGAATAGAAGCCTAAGCTAACCCTGCTATGATAATCAACACACAAATCCATTCTAAGGTATTTCCCTTAATGTCCGTCTGCAGGCAAATACCAGCCCGGCGTGGACCGGCCCGACCCAAAGACCTGGAAGGCTAACTTCCGCTGCGCCATGAACAGCCTGCCTGACATCGAGGAGGTGAAGGACAAAAGCATCAAGAAAGGAACCAATGCCTTCAGAGTGTACAAGATGCTCTCGTCCACAGAGAGGAGCTTGAAGAAAGGTGAGCTGCACTCGTTCCTCCTCTGCTGTTTTACTCCTGGATTTGAGTCAAAACACGTTTCCTGAATCCTCCCTCCGATCTGTGTCTCCTCGTAGGAAAAAAGAAGGAGGGAAAGTCCAAGGGAAGCAAAGAGGTAGGAAAAGCTCTGGGGTTTTTTGTTGCCACATCTTGATCCACACTCTATGTAAACTTGATAAAAACCTGGTTTTCATAGTCCAGTTTGGCGGCATTGCCGGAATACCTTACCTAGAAGTGTTTTGCATAGCCTCAGCTCCTGCCAAGATGGAGAAAAACACTTCTTGAAAGCCTCTTCAGGTCAGAGTGAAGTGGGAGAGATAAAGGTGGAGGGGGGAGGGAACGGCTGAGTTGGAACAATCAGGTCTCCTTCCTGTTCCCACTTGATGTGGAATTGCTCTGTGCTGGATCAGATAAGAGCGGCTCACAGTGGGAGGGATGGACTGCTGTCTGGGTGGGTGATGGTCGAGGCATGCCTGCTTTGTTGTAGCTTCCAGCTGGAGGTGCAGAAATCCAGCTGCTTGTCCTGCAGATGCAGGACAAGGTGGTCAAAAGGTGTTGAGTGGAGCCACTGGAGAGGAGTCAGGAAGTCGTCCGTGTTCATCGCGCCAGTGGGAGGATATTACAGCCTGCAGCACAGTACCAGCTCAAAACAAACTTCAGTTTATATTTACATCTCATGTCAGAGGCTGACACAAAGTAGGGTATAATTGTATATATTTTGCATTGTTCTTAGTATTCATAATTGTTACTGTCATGATACATTTTCATAGAAGTTATGAAACAACAATAATATTGTTTTGAGATCATCTTCAAGTAATGTAATGGTAATGCAAAACTTATTCTCAAAGATAAACAACAGGAACATATCAACAAATAAAATGAATCTTTTAGTCTCTGTAAGCAAAATTGTCCTTCATAAAAATGTCTGGTTGAGATCAAAACCCCTGACTGAAGACTTTTGTCATCCAGTTTGTAGTGGAAAAAGAGAAAAACGAGAAATAATGCAAACGGAAATTACTGAGCTAGTTTTAATTTATTGTGCGATTAATTGATTTGGTGCTTATTGTGTCAGGCCTAGATATTAGGAATGCACCAATAGCAATTGTCTGGCCAATTGCTGATATTTGTGTTTCATTAGTTGTTGTAATCCTAATTGCACAAGTGAAAATTGTGTTGTTTTTTTTTACATGTTTGTGAAGCTATTGGTGTATTAAAATGAGCTGTACAGGTACAGAGTTATCAAATACATTTATAATTATAAATCGTTTTTAGTCAGTTCAGCACTGTTTCCCTATGTTGGATCGTATTCAGCCGATGCTAAACCTCAGGTATTAATATCAGTATCTGTGTTAGATACCAGTGGGTCAGTGCATCCCTAATCTGTATATACTGCATTTTTCAGCTATGTTTGTCTACATCCAACCTCTCCTCTCCCTTTGCCCCTCAGGGAGCCGCTCCATCTCCAAACACAACCTCTTCTGAATCCCACCCTGGGCCCGTCGACTGTTCCAAGCAGCTCGGACTCAAAGAAGAGACCCGTGAGCTCACAGTGTCCAACAGCGGATCAGGTACTGCCGTTGTGTTTTGTGTCGCCCTGCGCCACAGGAGTGCGCCGGACTCCCTTGTGTTCACGCTCAGTGTGTTATGTGTGTGTGTGTGTGTGTGTCTGACCCGCAGCGCTCCGCAGTCTGGCTGTGGACCACCTGATCCACTGCGAGCAGCTGCCGGACGTGTGCCAGACCATCGAGGTGACCACCGAGAACGAGGAGCAGACCGTTAGCTCCTCCCACTCGTACCCGCTGCAGATCTCTCCTGTGTCTTCATGCTGCGGTGAGACACCACACACACAAACACATCCTCTTAACCGCAGCATGTTACGAGGAACAAAAAAAAAAAAAAGCCCAAATAATGCACCTACGGGTTCCTGACCACATGGGAACCTCTTTTACATCACTGTGGTTTCAGTACAGAGGATGATTGGCTTTCCTCAGCTCTCTATCTGATCGGCTGTTTATGCCTGAGCAATAAAAAAAAAACTCTGTGGTTTAGATGCTAAACTGTTAGCATCAGTCTCTGTCCAAACCAGCTGCATGGGTGAAAACAGAGGGGTAGACCTCTTTATCAACTCAACTAATTCCAGAACATTTTGTTAGTTTATTTATTTTATGTTTTTATCTCTGCTTACATAAAAGCAGATAACTGCTCCACTCTTCTAGCTACTAGCTGGTTTATCTCGTATGTTCGTGACCCGTCATTCAGGGCCAGCTTGATCTATGGGTGTCAGCTCTGCTTGCTTGCTTGTGTGTGTTTGTTTGCATAGCTAACATTCAGAGTTGTGTGTAGCAGCAGTGTGTGTGGGGGGAAGGGGGTTAATTGTCAGGCCTGCATGTGTGGTTTTACCTCCGTTTTCCTGTCTCCTCCGACTGCAGGCAGTGACACAGAGAGCGACACAGAAGACAACAAAGAGGTGGGTCTCACACTTAACACACACACACACCAAGGAGCGCTGAATGAATCAGCAGCTGGACCAGTTTTCAGATAAACAGGTTTTTACCTGCTCAAACAGTGTGTGTGTGTGTGTGTGTGTGTGTGTGGTGTGTGTGTGTGTTGTGTGGTGTGTGTGTGTGTGTGTGTGTGTGTGTGTGTGTGTGTGTGTGTGTGTGTGTGTGTGTGGTGTGTGTGTGGGTGTGTGTGGGCGCGCGCATCATAAAGTTTTGGAGTGTTGGCCCCAACTGTGACGAGAGTTTGTGGTGCATCTCAGAGACTCAAAGCGTTTTTATTATTACGTGTTGAGTTAGGTGTGTGTGTGTGTGTGTGTTTCCTTCCTGTAAGGTTGCAAGAGTGAGAAAAGGGAGGGCTCTGTCAGGAACCACCACAGTCAAACATTAACAGTTTGATCTCTGCTTGTCCTTTTGTCTATCACCACATGCTAACAAGATGTTCTGTCCTGAGCCGCAACACAAGAATTCACCTGCACTTCCACACAGAGGAGATGCTCTTTTAGCTAATTTTGCACACATGGCTAAATATTTACACTGAGTCACACACGTTGATTCAACAGCAATGACCGTTTAGCTGCTTTATGTTTGGTGTTGTAATAGTATTACCACACCTTGGACTTTCCCACATTATGTTTCAGCACATTTCAGTGGGACAAAACAAGGTGGCACTTGATGAGGAAATAAACAAAAATCTAAAAAGTGTATGTAGCCCCCTTTACTTTAATACAGCAAACTAAAATTGAGTGCAGTGATGTATCCCAACCTTTTATCATCTCACAGATGGGCCTGTCACAATAACACATTTTGTGATAAACAACAATATTATCATTTTTGATACCATGTCCAACTTCTACAGTAACTGTGGTATATTAATGAAAGTACAACCTCTCAGAGATCAAACAACTTTAATTTCTAAAGAAACCTTTAACACTGGAACTGGTAAACAGCTTAAACATTCAAAATAAATGAACAAAACAATAATTAAAATGGATTATGAAGTCTTTACTAAAAGTGATTTTCAAAATACTTCATTCAGCTTTGACAGGGACAACAGGCAAAAGGGGCAGGTAGTGCAAATTATCAACTTAGTACTGGTTGTCAAATGTTTCTCAAGATGGTGGCTTTTCAACACTGTTAAAGGGAAGCATCTCTTTGACGATTGTTGCCCATGTGGAAATGATTTATCAAATTTTAATTTATCATTTGATTATTTGATCTATTCCTTCTTGCGACCAACTAACTCAGAGAAAGATTCATCCTAACTTACGGCAGACATCCTCCCCCTTCGCTGGGACTTTTCAAAATTTGTCAGGGGTGAAGTCATGCTCTCCCAGGGGACGTTAGTTACACTTTAATTATCTTGCATGAGAAACTGATCTTATCTACCAATCTTATCTGTCTACACAAAGGTCTGAAAATCAGCCACTGTCCCTTTTGTTGTGCTGTGACAGAGAGCTGACCCGCCCACCAGGTCAGGTCTGCGCGTCACCTCACCCTAACTTAGCAACTTGTTGCTATATTTAGCAACGTTTCAGACAAAAACAAAATTGGTATCGGCCAAAGTTGGAATAGGCAGGTCAGGTTTGTAAACTGTAATTGATGCACCTTTGTTACGGTTCAAATGAGACCAAATCTAACTTTTGTGTGCAAAATGCTAATCAAGGCAGCAAACTGTGACCGTAAACACTCTATTCCCACAGTAAATCTTGGTAGAATACATTTCATTCATAAAATAAACTTTGAAACCCATGTTATGGTGCCACTTCAGAATAATGGTCGACTTTTTATTCCTTCCTGTAAAGTCCCCATACGATGCATGTCACAGTGTGAAAAGGTCCAAGGTTTATGCAGCTCAGCCCCAGGTTCACATCAGTTTTCATCAGAAATTGTCCACTATATGTACATAATTTTTTAAATGTTCCTTCTTCTCCTTGCTCCCACCGCCAGGCTCTCGGTCCGACGTGGAAGCGGGAATACCCATCGGTCCTCAGAATCCCGCCCTGCTCCCTCCCTGGCATGGCTTCATTCGTCAACCCGAGCAAACCCAACTTCCGGGTCACCAGCCTGAAGGACCCCACGCCCCTCATCAGCTACCACATCGACGGCTGGACGCCGGCCTGCGGCCAAAACTCTCACACGCCCCCGTCGAGCAGCCACGCTCACGAGGTGCGTGCAAGCGTCATTAGAAAAACCTCGGACGTCACTTCCTCCTGACCCCTGACCTGGGATGAAGGGGTTAGGGGGAGGAACAGTCGCTTCCAGAGAACATGTGGGCCGTCGGAGCCTAAAACACCTGTGTGGATCTTCAGTTCTCTTAGTTTTCCCTTTCGACCGACTGACGCTCAGCTGGATGTATCGGTCTGCCAAGCGGTGAGCATTTGACCGTGGGGGCCGGGTTTACAGGCTGCAGACCTCCTCCACCTGAGTGGACACCTGAGGACCATACCGACGAACTCCGTGTGCCACCGGTGGCATTTATGTGCAGCTTAAGTAGCTTCACACGCCTTTTTAGAAATGAGAGGTTCTCTGCGTTTTTAAAAGTTCGGTTTACCAAAGATTAGTTTAATTCAGTCCGTTAGTTTCGACAAGCTAAATGTAGACGCAGCCTGTTTGCAATCATGTTCCTTATCGCCACGTTTAACCAAAGCAAGCACCTAACTACCAAGTTAAATGCTTTGCTGGGGAAACACGGAACCGGTATGTGGCGTCACCATCCCATTCAGTTCAGGTCAGCAGATTAATGATCATGTATTTATACTCTCAATCACTGGCCCCACAGTGGACAGCAGGCCACATGGATCTGTCTCCTCAGGACACTGGACTCACCATTACTACAGCGGGGGGACTAACACCTCCTGGTGTCCGTCATGTACATAGCTCTTTTGTATGTGGGCTTTTGATTGCTTTAGCACCTTACAGGCAGCGCACTGGTTGGTGTGTGTGTTGTGTGTGTATGTGTGTGTGTTTGTGAGTCTGAGAGAAACGGGGAGCAAAGCTTTACTATATGTGCCTTTTGATGTGGCCGGGTTCAAACTAGGCATGGGCCTGTATGAGCTTCTTAATCCTGACACAATGAGATCCTAAAATTTTGAAAAAATGGGCGAAAAACATGAGTTATGTTCAATATTATTTAAACCATTTTACTTCAAGCACCAAGAAGTTTGTTTCTGATGGGAAAGGAGACGGAACATGATGAAAAAAATGAAATGGAAGTTATCAATTTTAAAATGAAAAGTCTACACCGGTTACTGGCTCATGCTTACTTGAAGCTAGCTGTGCTTTAGCCTGCTAGCGGCAAACGCTACCCCTCGCAAAGTCGCTCTTGTGCCTTTTTATACGTAAGATATGCATATGAATTTATTCCTTTGATTTTATTCTATTTTTAAAGCACCCTTGGGGGGAGGGGCAGTTTAATTTGAGTGCACTATCTGCCCTTCACCCTGCACAGAAACACTGAGCTGCATCGACAAGGCAGTTAAGCTCAGGAGTCATCGGCCCTGTTATGAGGAAACGGGATCCATTATTAACGGTTGCTAACAGCTAACAGGCTAAAGCGCAGCCAACAGGAAGACGATGGATCCACTGTGGGAACCAAACCCCCTCCCTCCAGAGTGCAACACTGGATTCACTCAGTCGTTATGGTGATTTATTATTTTTTTTAATATAAAGACTCACTGGATCAAAGGGGGTTGTTGCTTGCTTTACTGCAAAAATCTTTTCATACTTGTGCCTTTTTTAATTATTATTACTCAATGACGGAAATGACTCGTTTCAGTCTGATAGTTGCAGCTCGTGAATCCTGCCAGCATCATGTAATATTTAAAGCAAATTCTGCTAATAACTGAACTAAAAGCAGTCTGCTTTTTTTTGTTTTGTTTTGTTCTTGTGTTTGGAATCAGTGTAACTATTTTGAGTAGATGCAGAAATACACATGAGGTGTTTCCTGGTAAAACGGGACTAAAAATATGAGGAAATTGCTGATCAGAAGAGCTGGCGTAACAACGAAAACATTCTGGAAGTCCAGCGATTTGCGTTGCCTTAACAGTAGCCTCACAGCTACATCCTGCGTGCGCTTTTCCACAGATTTAGTTTTTTTCTGCTTTATGTCGGTTAGAGACGAGCAGTGAAAGCTGACAGAGGTGTTTCTGTTGTCCAGAGTAATTTAGAGCCATTAAGTCTCTTATCAGGAAGGAGTTGTCCCTCTTCATGTTCAGCAGCACACTCTCTTAAAGGACAATGAAAGCTGAAAGGAAAAAAACCAACCATGAAAATGAAAATGACATTTGCTCTGCTTTTCATCCTGCTACCTGTCCGTGTGTAACATTTGTGAAATCTACATGTGAATCAACATGTTTAACTGAAAATAAAGTGTTTTTGTATTTATCCTGCTTATGGTTGGATTTTTATGACTGTCACAATTGAACTCTTTTTTTTTTTTTTTTTTTTATCTCTGGTATAGGCAGAAAGAGCAGAGTCCAGCTGTTTTTTATAGCCGCTGATCCTCAGAGAGCTCGTATATCTGGCTGTTAAGATAAAAACAAAGTGACGGCTCGTCGGAGACCTTTTTGTTGGGAAACTGACCATTACCATGACTTGGGCTGGGACTCGACTTTGAGATAAGGATTAAAGGTTTTGCTGCTGAACAGAGCAAGTTAGCACCTGTAATGACTGAAACTGGAGTAACCGGTATGAGTGGTTCAGGTATTTGTCAGATGAGGCCTCGCTCTGCACACACACACACAACACACACACACACACACACACACACACCACAACAGTCGCTCCATTCAGTTTATCCAGAGCTCTAACGTCTGTTTCAGTTTCAGTTGCTTTTCTCGGTTCTCACTCTGCTTCCTGTTTTTCTCAGGTCCCAGCGGATGGCTGGCCAGTTGCCTTGACAACTGCTAACCACATGCCATTAGTCATAGTAAACAGTCTGTCAGTATGTCCCCTTTTTTTGTTGGTTGCTTTAGGATATATATCAGGACATTAATCTGGACTTCCATCAGTGTCGACAGGAATCTCCAAGTGAGCTCCTTTGAATGTGTAGTTAATAGGAAAACTTTTCTTCATTTTTATCCTTCCTCTAAGTTAAAACTCTTGTTTTTTGTTTAGTGGACTCTATAGAATGTCACCATATTTACGAAATATGTTTACATTTTGTTAAAAAAAAGGGGGAAAATGTCAAACCATAACTTTAAGGTAAAAAGAACTAATTCAGTAAAGAATAAAACAGGCTATTTTAAAAGAAAGATGTTACACTGCTGCATCTAATGTCCAAATTTAGAATTACAACCACTGACCTACCATCACAATAGCTTTATCCAAGGTATTCAGGAAAGTATTTATGTGAAAGAAAAATGTGAAATTCATAGACACCATCCTGCCGGCATCACTCATGGTTCTTCACCCCATTCCACAGTTTAAATGAAAGTATCTATAGAGAGTACATCCCTAACACTTTTGTAAATCTTTCATCATATCTTTTCAAGGAACAACATCTACAACAATTGTAGGTTTCTGGCCAATCACTGAGCTTTAAAAGGATCCAGATTCTGATCTTGGCTTATACAAATTTCTTTTTTTTCCTTTTTTTCTGAAAGGTTGCCAAATATAAAGGAGTCTGTCAGTCAGTCCTCTCATGGCAATAATGAGGACAGTCACTGATTTTCAGTCCTTTTTGGAGACAGACAAGATTGGTGGATAGCAATGTTTTCTCTCTGAACCAAATGAGTT
The DNA here is from genome assembly GCA_033032245.1 of Poecilia picta. NCBI lineage: Eukaryota > Metazoa > Chordata > Actinopteri > Cyprinodontiformes > Poeciliidae > Poecilia > Poecilia picta. The sequence continues at coordinate 28,508,658 of CM065362.1, forward strand.
TATGTTGGTCTCAACAGACCGACAGACTGAGGATCATGTCCTCAGTCTGCTCGTCTTCAGCAGCCCAATTTGACGCAGTGTGTAGTGTAGTGCGATTTCTCTCACTATTATGGCATGCAACAAACGGAAATCATTTTGGTGATCCCAACCAAAATCACCGAACAAGAACCTAAAACAAGAGAAGCTTGTTCTGATTTGAGAATGTGTTTTTTATTTATTTAGAGTATGTAAACTTCTGGTTTCAACTATAAGTAACTAGAATGTTAATCTGCCCCTTTAGACAATATTTATAGTGAGTCACCACTGTATAAATAATGATTTGTCCTGGTTCCATTTTGTCATGAAGCAGACCCGATTCTGTAGTGTTCATGCAGTTTCTGTAAAGCCAGCTGTCTTCATCACTGTCCTTCTCTCTTCTATTGCAGCAGAAGAAAAAGGAAAACTCTGGCTCTCATTACAAAGTTAAAGTAATGTATGCCTTCAGGGCCTTCCTCTAGCTATGTTTTAATAGTGCACATTTTCAAACCAATTTGCAGTAAATTAAGCTGTTCTAACCACATTAACAAGAAAAAGACGTGAAGCTATTACTGCTGATCTAAATTGGCTCACTCTACGCCAACAGGACTTATATTTCTCATGACTCAACAGTAGAATACAGCAGCAGATTCCTGTTTTCACTTCTACTAATGGTGTATGCTATCCTAGCTATCAGTACTTAGTGCTTATTTTAGTCCATCCTGAAGTCTTACAAGCAAATCATCCCTCGAACTTTGCAGATTTATTCACAAACAAAACTCAGAAGATGATACGAGCGGTTTGTGGCTCCACCTCTGAGTACTTGGTTATTAGCTCTGGATAAGAAGATAAATTATTGAGTGATTTATCTGATAAAAAACTGCCTTATTATAAGCTAACATAAGCCCATATATAATCTAACATTTTTGCCAAAGATTGTTAAAACAACGATTCAGATAATTTACTAATTTCTTATTTTAAAAGTTACTTCACTGCTGCCCACTCAGGTTTTGATTCTCATGTTTGTTTTGATCAAAACAAACTGTAAATGTTGGTGAGACAGTCAGATATGCTCAGACCAAGACTAATTTTGGCACATTAATCAAAGCTCTCATGTGGGGTTCCTCAAGGCTCTGTTCTCGGGCCACTTTTATTTAACAGCTTCATGCTCCCTCTAGCTCAAATTATGGAGTATCACAACATCTCTTAATGACTGTATGCTGATGATGCACAACTTTGGATATTAACACCACTATCATTGTTATAATTTACTTCAGCTTATCAATTCATTTTGGTCATATTTTTTTCATTCCTCTCAGAAAAAAATTCTGGTTTTAACGCTGTTTTCTTTAGTTTCCTGTAAAATATTAAACTTACACATAAAACGACAGTTTATTTGATTTCAAATAAATTTACATCACCGTGTCTAGTGTCAAACGTTCTTTGTAAATTCAGTTTTCTGTAGAGTTTTGTCTAAAAAGCAAGCTGACAAACACCCATAAGATGGAGTGAGAATCACCTTTTAAAACTTATTGCGTTTGTTTTGTTCCTTTTATTTTGGTCCAAGACAAAAACAGTATATTTTTTTTAGTTTCTGTCCTGTTCCTGTTTTGGTGACTGATTTGTGGAGCTTTGTTTGTTAAATGTTCTTTTTAGGGAACCTCTGAACATTGAACTTGATAAAATCAAACATGTGCTGGTCTGAAACATTTTTTTACCATGCAAAATGAAAGCATATTTATGGCCACTTGATTTTTTTTGTACTGAAAACCAGAAGCCTTATGAATATGAAGTCAGTAAACCTGAAGCATCAAAAGAGCTCCAATGAAGGAATATTTCTTCCAAATTCTTCTTCCTTCTTTCCTAAAAGCTTTGATTTCAACAGACAGAACACGATTGAACCAAAGATACATCTGTTGAACGCAATCTTAACAGATTCTATTCCTTTTGATATATAAACATATGGGTTTTTTTTTACTTTCATCTGCAGTGTGCTTTTTTCCCCACTGGCTGAAAAAATATCTTGAAGTGAAACAGTAATGATGTTTACCCTCTCAATGCTGAGTTTCCTCCTTACGACCAGCAGATGGCACTGTTACTCCATCTATCAGCAACAGCCACAGGTTTGCTTTCTCTCTTTCAACATATCTGCTGTAAACATGCATTATCTGACTTTAAACTCCCACACGATATGTTTTTAAGAGAATAACTAAACAATTTTCATCGTTGATGTTTATTTTTTATATTAAGGTCAGTTTGATTTTGCACAGAAATGTTCAGTCTGCCAAGAGAGTTCTGTGATTCAGTGAAAGTTGTTCAGATTGCACATTTTTAAGATGCATTCTGATGAAAACTGAAAACTATGCAAATCTTTGTCAGAAAACTTCAGGAAAAAAACCTCAAACAAAAAGATCCGTTTCTACATGGCAGCTCTTTCATTTTTCCCAGAGTGGAGCATCCTTGGACTACACCACTGCATTGCAGCGAAGGTGTTGCGCTGCGAGAAATCTGTGCCGTCGTTTGGAAAAGAAAGGTGGAAATGTCACTAATTGACCCCCGTGGTTGTGACTCCGCTGCAGCTATGTTGCACAAAAATAAAACACACAATTTAGGAAATAACCAGGTCTGGTGAGTCACCGGCCGGCGAAACCTGGTGTAAAAAGCCTGACTCAGAGGGAGACAGTGTGACACAGATGGGTGAGAGAAAAGTGAAACACGGGAGGAGGAGGAAGAAGAAGATGGGATGCTGAGGAGGAGCGACGGTGGAAAACAGACGGGTAGATAGAAAGTGTCACCAAGGGGTGAGTTAAATGACATTAATGATGCTGCGTTGGTGTGAAGTGGCTGTGAATCTCAACAGTCTTCTTCTTGCTACTTGTTACCATGGTTGCTGCTGACATCCCGATTGCAGATAATGAAGTCAGGTGCGTGAGGGGTGCGCGCGCGTGTGTGTAAGAGAGAAGAGGGGAAAAAATGCAGAAGATGCGACTTTGTAGGCAGATAACTGAACCTTAACCCACCAAGCTGTTAAACAGAGTGACCTTACATACACACACACATACATACATGCTTTCATGACTTGTGGGAGCTATACAATGATTTCCATTAATTTTCTACAGCCTGTTCCTTAGCTAACCCTAACCCTATCTCTAAAACCACATACTTAACCTCTAGCCCTAAAACATAATTTCCCCTTTTGTGAACCATGAAAATGTCCCCACAAGAAGCGGTGGTCTCCATAACCCCACATTGTAGACAGACATAGGTCCCCACGAGGATATAAAAACCTGGTTCTCACAAACACACACTCACACACAACTTACAGCTGGTTTGTCCGGATTGCTTCCTGCTGTCCCACTCACCTAATCTATGTTTCTTGTTCTTGATGAAAAGCAAAAATCAACAAAAAGTGAATATTGGAATTCTGCCGTAACACCAGTTCCCTATAACACGTTTACATTCAAGAAAATAAAATAAAAAAATAACCATAATCCATCATGCTGTCTTCATGTAGCAAAGTGAAGCTGGACGCTCATAAAGGTTGACTAAACTTCTGAAGAACACATACACACACACACACACCACACACACACACACACACACACACACACACACACACACACACACACAGAGAGCTGCTCATCTGTTCTGGGAATGCTGGCCGGTCTCTGGCTGCTCCACCTGCAGGTCAGCAGCTGTAGGTTGTGACGCTATGGGTAACTCTGGCTAACACTGACCAACCCTGACTAGTTCTGACCGTGCAGACAGTCTGATGTCGTCATCCTGATGTCCTCGTCCTCAAACTGTCTCTGACCTCCATGTTCTCTCTGCTTCCAGGCATCTTTAACCCCAAACAGCCCAAAGACGGAGCCAAGACCTTCACCTTCGACTATTCCTACTGGTCACACACCACGGTAACAACACACACACACATACCATGGTAACAACACACACACACACCACGGTAACAACACACACACACCACAACAACACAAAAACACAACACACTCACACACACCACGGTAACAACACACACTCACACACACCACGGTAACAACACACACTCACACACACCCGTAACAACACACCACAACGGTAACAACACACACACAACACCATGGTAACAACACACACACACCACGGTAACAACACACACACACCACGGTAACAACACACACACACCACGGTAACAACACACACACACACCACGGTAACAACACACACACACACCACGGTAACAACACACCACCACGTAACAACACACCACACCACGGTAACAAACACACTCACACACCACGGTAACAACACACACACCACGGTAACAACACACACACACACACGGTAACAACACACACACACACCACGGTAACAACACACACACACACCGTAACACACACTACCACGTACAACACACCCAGGTAACAACACACACTCACACACAGCACGTAACACACACACCACGGTCAATACACACACACCACGGTAACAAACACACACACACCACGGTAACAACACACTCACCACAGTAACAACACACACACACACACAGACACACACTCACATATATACACACACTTTTTATGTTGTGTGTATATATATTTTTGATAAGAAATAAAAGCATAAATATATATTTTGATAAGAAATGTATTATTCTTTATATATTTATTATTTTATTAATATATTTTTTGATAAGAAATAAAAGCATAAATACACATTTTGATAAGAAATATATTATTTATATATTATTTTATTCATATATAATTTTTATAAGAAATAAAAGCATATATACATATTTTGATAAGAAATATATTATTCCTTATACGTTTATTATTTTATTCATATATATATATATATATATATATATATATATATATATATATATATTTGATAAGAAATAAAAGCATAAATACATATTTGATAAAAATATATTCTTTATAATTTATTATTTTATTTATATATTTTTGATAAGAAATAAAGCATAAATACATATTTTCATAAGAAATATATATTATTTATATATTATTTTATTATATATAATTTTATAAAAATAAAAGCATATATACATATCTTGATAAAAATATTATTCTTTATATATTTATTATTTTATTTATATATTTATTTTGATAAGAAATAAAGGCATGATACATTATTTTGATAAGAAATATATTTATATATTTATTATTTTATTATATTTATTTTTTATAAGAAATAAAAGATAAATATATATTTTGATAAGAAATATATTATTCTTTATATATTTATTATTTTATTATGTATATAATTTTGATAAATAGAATCATAAATAATATTTGATAAGAATATATATATATATATATATATATATAATAATAATATATAATAATATATATAATAGATATATATAATCTAGACAGACAGACAGACAGACAGACAGATAGACAGATAGATAGATAGATAGATAGATGATAGATAGATAGATAGATTTCGCCTCGCCTCCATCACGGACGGAGGCAAGAAGACTGCCGCCGCAGTTTTCTCGCCTCAATCCGCCCCTGCCTTCTCGCCTCCATCTCCCGCCGTCTTCCCACCTCCGTCAGCGATGGAGGCGAGAAGACTGCCACCGCAGTCTTCTCGCCTCCGTCCGGTCGCTGTTCACCTGTGAAGCCTGGATTTTGGGTTTTTGTCATGGGTCACTATGTCAACCTCATGACCTACAAACCGCAATTTATAGTCGTTCTCCATGGGCTCTGGGAACTTCTTCTCTGCCTGAGCTGCTTCCGTCAGCTGCTTCCAGGTGTCCGTCCACAAAGACCTGATTGTTCTCCATCTTTGGTTTGAGACCATCCCTCCCTTCTGGTGCCTATGAGCTGATTTTGGGGTTGTCCCCAAAACAGTCACTTCCTCCAAAATGGGTTCAAAGTTCTTCCAGAGGTGAAATTTGAAGCTCTGTTTCACAGATGACTCTGCCAGGATCCTCAACACTTTTGAGCCTCTCTGGTTTGACTGGGACTGGTCAGTGGACGGCTCTGACCGTCATCACCCAAGAGTCCAAGACATACAGCCACAGATCAGATGGGAAACCAAAAAGTCAATCAATCAATCAATCAATCAAATTTTATTTGTATAGCACATTTCAGCAGCAAGGCATTTCAAAGTGCTTTACACCATTTAAAATGGAAATGAAAACAGAAATAGACAGATTTTGAAAAAAATTAGAAGATAGAAACATTATTAAAAAGTCTCCCATAGAACTGTGGCCATGGTGTCCTTGTGCTCTGAGCACATATGGACACCCTTATGCTTGAACAAGGTGTACATTATGGACAGTCTGTGATGAGCACAGAAGTCTCATAATGTACACGACTCAGGTTCAGATCAGGCTGGCCGATCCTCTCGACCACAAGCCTCCTGGTCTCCCTGTGATGCCCATGTGAGTGTTGAAATCCCCAGCAGGGGGATATATAAAGAATAATACATTTCTTGGAGGGACACTCTCCAGCATCCCTCCAACGACTCCAGAAGAGGTGCCCGATGTGAACTGGTTGGGGCTGGTTAGCGTTTTCTCCTTGACAGGAGATTAGCCAACCTCCTGCCTTGCTGGCGAAGCCACTTGGAAAACCCGTGACCTTAGATTTTCGGCATGTCTGCTTTCAGACGGAGTTTCCTCAAAGGAAGCATCCACTTCTTCAACATCCCTGCTTTCCTGATGTTGTGGCTCAATTTGAAGATGTTCTGAGCTTTCCTCTGAAAACATCTCTTCTGAGGTAGAAACCTCAGAAATCCTATCAAAAGGTGGCATGTAATTCTCTAAATTCAAATAACCGAGGGTGGATGACTCCTTAGAGGAAAAATCCCTCCTGTTATCTTTTTCAGAGAAATCAGTGTCATCTTCTGTAAGAATTTCTGAAGAAGACTCGTTTTCTGAAGAATTCTCAGAAACCTCTTCAGAATGTGCCACAACATGGTCCGCAGTTGTGTCAGAAGGGATTTCCTTAGAGGTCTCGTCCACATCTTCAGCATCCATGCCGTCAAAACGGTCTGCGTAATCTTGAACTCCATCTTCTGAGTTTCCATCAACAGAAGACGCCTCTTCTGCCAATGGATCCTCAGAGACGGGTTCAAAATTCATCGCCTCTTCCTGGCCGTCGCAGCTCGTTTCAACGGCCAGGTCCATTATTTCCAGGGAAACATCAACACTGCTACAAACATCAGTGTCTGCGTCCCCTGGACAAGTTTCCAAATGGGGTTCACAGATGCTTTCCAATGCCACAGGATCTTCATGAGTTGCCAAACTCGTCGAGACACCTGACGTGCCACTGACGAGGCTGGCAGAAGCGTCCATGTTGCTCTGGTCTTCATCTGTGTCTGAAAGGCCTGGTTCCAAATCCAGTCCATATGTATCTTCAGGGGTCAAATCGGTTGAAGGTGTCGATTTCCCTGAAGCGGCACTGACATGGTTGGTGGAAGCGTCCATGTCATTTTGCTCTTCATCTGCGTCCTCAGAGCCAGTTTCCCAATTTATTCCACAGATGCTCTCCAGAGTCACAGTGTCTTCAGGGGTGAACGTTGTTAATCTGGTCACCACCCCTGAAATGGCGCTGGAGATTATGTTGGTAGAAAGGTCTGTGTTACTTTGTTCCTCTGGAATCAACTCCTCAAACCCAAAATATCTCCACCTAATATCCTCGTCCTGATCTTCTGCAGCTTCTTGGTTGCGATGTCCTATGTCCTAGCAGTTTATCGACTCCTTTAGAGGCCACGTAGCTCAGGCCCATCCAAACGAAAGCATAATTGTTGTGTTGAAATGATGCGAGATCTTTTCTCTGAAATATTTCTTCAAGGCATCTGAAGGAGAAACTGAAGATTCTTTATTCCAAATGATGATGATAATAATGATGATAATCCTTTGAACCTTTATGACAGGAAGTGAATGATTATTAGTCTGGTTACTTGCGCGCCAACACTGAGCCCACAAACAGTAAAATGAGTCAGAAACAGATCAGATGTCTTTGGAAAGTTTATTTTTCAAAGGGGAAAAGGCCCAGAGAAGAGACAGGAGGATGGATTTATCCCGGACCGGTAGGTGAGTCTCACATTACAAGCAGCTCCCAGATGGATCCATCTCGTTGCAGAGAAACGAAAAAGGAAAAAAAAGTCTTGACTGAAAAAACTGAGGACATGCAGGGACAACTACAGGAAGAAGCTTGAGTCCAAACTTGAGCAAAACTGTGTGAGAGATGTGTGGATGGTTTAAAACACATCACTGGGTGGAAGGGGAAGGACACACTGACAGCAGGGAGTTTGGACAGGGCAAACCAGTTTAACCAGTTTTTCAACAGGTTTAGCTCACCCCCTGCTACTCCCCTGTCACCTCCATCTCCCCACACATCCTCACCGTCTCAAGCCGCTCCAAACACCTTCAACACCTTCAAGCTTTCTCCTGCATGACATCCCCCCATTTGCTCACCCCTTTCCTCCTCCCACTCCCTCACCTCCTCACCTTCCTCCACTACAGACAATAACACCAACTCTCAGCTAACGGTGACCGCAGGCCAGGTTATGAGGCAGCTTGAAAGACTTCATCAGGGGAAGGCGGCAGGCCCGGACGGCATCACACCATGGGTCTTAAGGACCTGCGCCAGCCAGCTGTCTCATGTACTGGTACATCTGTACAATCTGAGCTTGAGTCTGGAGAGAGTCCCGTTGCTGTGGAAGACGTCACACATAGTTCCTGTGCCCAAGAAGGCGAGACCATCTAACCCTGAGGACTACAGACCAGTCGCTCTCACATCCCATGTGATGAAGGTTATGGAGAGACTGGTCCTTGCCCAGCTGAGGCCCCAGGTGATGACATTTCTTGACCCTTTACAATTTGCCTACCAGCCCCACTTAGGAGTTGATGATGCTGTCATCTTCCTGCTGCAACGAGCCCATATGCACCTTGATGGTGGAGGAGACACGGTGAGAATCACATTCTTTGATTTCTCGAGTGCCTTCAATACCATCCAGCCCCTGCTTTTGGGTGAGAAGCTGCGGGGGATGGGTGTCGGTGACTCTGTGATCTCCTGGGTTACTGACTACCTTACGGGCAGGCCACAGTTTGTCCGTCTGGGCAGTGTCCTGTCTGGTGTGGTGGTCAGTGACGTGGGAGCTCCGCAGGGAACTGTGCTCTCTCCTTTTCTCTTTACCTTGTACACCAATGATTTTCAGTACAACTCTGAGTCATGTCATCTACAGAAGTTTTCTGATGACTCGGCGATTGTCGGGTGTGTGAGAGATGGAGATGAGGGGGAGTACAGGACACTGGTGGACGGATTTGTGGAGTGGTCTGAACAGAATCACCTGTGGCTCAACATTAGTAAGACCAGAGAGATGGTGATCGACTTCAGGAGGAGGAAGACGCCTTCACAGCCACTGAAGATTAAGGGGGAGGTGGTGGAGGAGGTTGTGGATTACAAATATCTGGGAGTGGTGATTGGCAACAGACTAGACTGGACATCCAACATTGACGCTGTGTACAAGAAGGGGATGAGCAGACTCTACTTTTTGAGGAAGCTGAGATCCTTCAATGTGTGCAGCAAGATGTTGGAGATATTCTACCACAGCGTTGTTGCCGGTGCCATTTTCTTTGCTGTTGTGTGTTGGGGAAGCAGCATCAGATCCAGCGACTCTAAAGATTGAACAGGGTCATCAGGAAAGCTGGCTCTGTACTTGGACTGAAACTGGAGACACTGGAGAATGTGGTGGAGAGGAGGACATTGAAGAAGCTGTTGTCTATTATGGTCAACGAGCTGCACCCTCTCTACCACACAGTGGACAGACAGCGGAGCACTTTCTCACACAGAGGCTTCAGCTCCGTTGTCGTAAGGACAGATACAGGAAATCTTTCCTGCCACAGGCCATCACTTTATATAACAATAGTTAGTCACCATTACACAGATTGTTCACATAGCACTATTGTACATATTGTATATATTATTAACATATAGATTATTATTTATTATTATTTTCTGAACCTTACATCTTACATTCTACATTTTTATAGTATTTTTATTTTTATTGGTAACTTCATCTCTGTGTTTGTGTATGCTGCTACTGCACAGTAATTTCCCGGTTGGGATGAATAAAGTACTTCTATTCTATTCTATTCTATTCTAAACAAGCTCAGGGCTCCGTTAGTTGTTATCATGAGTTAAAATTTTCATGAAAGTAAAATGTTTGATTTTGTGGCGCTTCTGTATCTTATTTCATAGCGACCAGAGTCAGAGCGTTTGGGCAGTGGTCGAGAGGAGAGTTTGTGAGTCTTAAGTCTGGTTTAGACGGAAAGATTTAAGAATGTCGGCCGATTCTCCAAACCTCTGTGACCACAGAGCTGATAAAAGTCCAACAGGTTCGATCGGTTCGCGTCTCCAGTCACACGGCAGGAACCGATTCCAGTCACGAACATCCCAATTCCAGAGGACAATCCAGTAAAACCCCCAACATAGCGGGAATTTAGAATAACCAAACACGGATGACGATGTAGAAGTGATATAGTTTGTGGAGTCATTTTACGAGATAAAAGACGTAACAAAAAGAAAAGGCGGTGGATGAAAGACGACGGGAGCAGCTGCTCCATTTGCTGCACTATGATTTGGAGGTGAATATATTTTTTCATAGTTAACATTTTTAACTGAATAAGCATAATAATGAACTTTAAATTTAATAATAAACATTTCCACATATCATCTCCGATATCCACCGGACTCTCAGTTGCGCGATATCTCAGCTGTTTGGGATTCCCCTCTGTTCTGACGTCACCGCGCTTTCTGATTGGCTACCTGTCACATTCAACAGGTTGTTCTGGTTCCCAGTCAGGGAAAACCAACAGGCTGCGATAAAAGGGCCAAGACAATCCAAATAGGACATATTCAGTATTTAGTGGGACACCAACATGCAGAAGCATAGCCATAAGGATAGACGCCTCATGCGCCGCTCTCGCCTATTGTCGCTGACGAGATTTAGGGCGGCCATCTTGGAGCGGTAGACCACTCCACTCAGCATTATGTGTTTAGCAGGCAAAATGACATATCAGCGCATTTAATCAATCATAACACACTTTTTTGTTACTGGAAACTATATTCAGACATCTATCAAAGCTACATTTATAAATAATTGTATTATTTAAGTATGTTTTTAATACATAGTTCAGCATTTTTAAATATGCTTAGTGGCTATAACAATAGAATAGGAATGGAATATTCTGATATCGAGCATATTACAAAGCACATAGCCGTGAATAATTTATTGTGAACGACTGTGTGTATAATTTATTATAATAATACATAGTTATACAACTGTACAATCACAAATAAATAATGATTAATACTGAATAATATATATTGGATGCATGTTTATATGTATGTGTGTATATATATATATATATATATATATATATATATATATATATATATATATATATATATATATATATACATGGAACATGGAACGACATAACCAGGTGGCGGGCATAGTGTACAGGAACATCTGTGCAGAATATGGACTGGAAGCCCCGAGATCGAAGTGGGAAACACCCCCAAAGGTGGTGGAGAATGACCGAGCTAAGATCCTGTGGGACTTCCAGATCCAGACAGACAAGATGGTAATGGCGAACCAACCGGACATTGTGGTGGTGGATAAAGAACAGAGGAAAGCCGTTGTGGTGGATGTAGCAATACCAAGTGACTACAACATCAAGAAAAAGGAGCATGAGAAACTGGAGAAATACCAGGGCCTCAGGGAGGAACTGGAAAAGAACTGGAAGATAAAGACCACAGTGGTGCCTGTGGTCATCGGGGCCCTCGGGGCAGTCACCCCCAAACTGGAGCAGTGGCTAAAACAGATCCCAGGAACAACATCAGACATCTCAGTCCAGAAATGTGCAGTACTAGGCACAGCCAAGATACTGCGCAGAACCCTCAAGCTCCCAGGCCTCTGGTAGAGGACCCGAGCTCAGAGGATGAAAGAGAGAGACCACCCACAGAGGGTGAGAAGGGAATTTATTTTTTTTTATATATAGCCTATATAAAAAATGTCTTAGATTGTAAACAAAGATCAAGACAAATATTTCACTCCACAACTGTCAGTTAACATCTAATTTGTTTTATAGAATTACACTTAAATACAATTTAAGTTGCACAAATTTCATTAAAAAAAATATGTATATATACATACATATAAACATGCATCCAATATATATATATATTATTCAGTATTAATCATTATTTATTTGTGCCATTATTAATCATTTATTTGTGCTTGTATAGTTATATAAATATGTATTATTCTAATAAATTATACACACAGCCGTATATATATATATATATATATATATATATATTATATATATATTATATATATATATATATATATATATATATATATATATATATATATATATATACTGTATATATACACAGTCCAGTCACATTAATGTGACCATCTGTCAAAAGCCAGAATAACCACCTTTCGCAGAGCGAACTGCTACGAGACGTGCAGGAAGAGAGTCACTTAGGTCCCTGAAGGTCTTCTCTGGGATGTTGAGCCATGCCGACTCTAATGCCGTGGCCAGCTGCGCTAGATTACGCGGTTGAGGATCCATGGCGCGAACAACTCGATCGAGATGGTCCCACAGATGCTCGATTGGGTTTAAGTCAGGTGAGTTTGCTGGCCAGGGGAGGACGGTAAACTCATCCTGGTGCTCTTCGAACCACGCACGTACACTGGCAGCTGTATGGCACCTCGCATTGTCCTGCTGGAAGATGCCATCATCCTGAGGAAAAACAATGCGCATGTAGGGGTGGACATGGTCCGCAAGGACAGATGCGTACTTGTATTGATCCATCGTGCCTTCCACAATAATCAGTGAACCCAGAGAATGCCAGGAAAACATTCCCCAGACCATAATGCTCCCGCCTCCAGCTTGGACCGTTCCTGCAATGGTTGCAGGGTGGTTCCTTTCAGAGGTTTCACGCCTTATACGCCAACGTCCATCTGTCCGATGGAGCATAAAACGCGATTCATCTGAAAACGCTACCTGTCGCCACTCAGTGGACGTCCAGCTGCTGTACTGGCGTGCAAATTCTAGCCTTCGTCGTCGATGAACACCAGTCAGCATAGGTGCACGAACCAGGCGTCCACTTCGGAGGCCCAGACGCAGCAATGTTCGCTGAATAGTGGTTTGGGAGACACTTGTGGTAGCCCCTTGGTTCATTTTAGTGGTCAGTTGCTCAACGGTAGCCCGTCTATCTGCCCGAACGCATCTCCGCAACCGTCGTTCGCCTCTGTCATCTATGGCCCGTGGTGCACCACATTTGCCACGTCGTTGATTTTGGACAGTCCCATTTTGCCATGCACGGTACACTTTTACCACGGCGGCAAGCGAACAGTTCACAAACTCAGCGTTACGGAAATGCTTCCACCCTTGGCCCGAAAGCCAATGATCATGCCCTTTTGGACGTCGGATAAATCGCTTCGTTTCTGCATTACGCCAACGATTGAAATGTTTTCCGAAGCCCACACACACCCTTTATATACGCTCAACTGCACTGTGCTGCCACCTGCCTTCTGTGATTGGTTATTTAACTCTGAAGTGGAAAGTACGTGGTGGTCACATTAATGTGACTGGACTGTGTATATATATATATATACAGGTATATATATATATATATACGGCTGTGTGTATAATTTATTAGAATGCTTTATGACATCATAGATGAGAACATCTATGATGTCTTGATGATGTCATAAAACCTGTGTCAGGTTCTTGTTTGTTTTAGTTGCTATGGAAACACAAGAAGTTATGTGTAAGGTGGGACTACTGTCAATAAAAATGAATGCGTAGACATATAAATCTGTGAATGCAAGTCAATAAATGTGCATAAATTTAAGTTTTGTATTTGTTCTGTCTTTCAACTCATACATGTAAAAATCAAAGATTTTACCTGTGACAATACCTATAAACAAATTAGTACAAGTGTTTTATAGAGTATTTTTCCAGAAGTTAAACACACATCAGTGACATTTAGAAACTGTATATATATATATACACACACACACACACACACACACACACACACACACACTGACACACACACGCACGCACGCACACACACACACACACAAATACACATACACTGCAGATAAGCTTCAAATGCACAAGTACACAGTGGCCTGCAGAGGTAAATAGTAATAAGCAGACCAGCGAATCGATCGCCGTATGAATTAATGTCAGTTACCCTGGCAACCAGCTGCCTGTGAAATAAGAAAGCAATGGATGAGAGGAAGGGAGGAGAGATGAAAGAGGGAACAGCTAGAGAACAGGACAAGAGAGAAATCAAGATATTTTCTAACTAAATAAGAGCAGAACAGATTTTTGTGCTGCTGTAGATTTATCAAGAATAGTTTTTTTTTGCTCTGCTGTACAGTTTCGCTGCAGAAGTCTTTTTACAGAGTTAAAACAAAGCCACATTTATAACTGGAGGTGAACAGAAAACTGCAACCAACCATCTTCAATCCAAACAGCAATTCATCTGTTCTGATTTACAATATACCAACTGCTGCTGTGTGTGAAACACACTCGGGTTGAGTCACTTCAATATGACAATCACATCAATTTACTAAAAAAAATAAAATAAAAATCTGACTGTGGCCAAAGAGTGATTTGATTAGCTCTATTTGCCTCATCGCTCATTTGAATGTAGAACAAACAGAACTGAGATCAGATTCATTCCAGTTTACCCTATTACTGCAGCATGCTGCTGTTTGCAATATTTACTCTTCTCTTATGTAATTCTATATTTGTTATCTTGCTGTGCTGTTTGGGCTATAATTCCTGATGCTTGGTTAAGCCTGTTGTTTTCTTTTACTGACTGAAGGACTTTAACATCGGCCGTCTCTCCTGCCTTCATCTCAGGCCTTTCAAAGGATCCCACTGTACAATAAGAACATGTTCTAAGAAGAAAACATGTTGAAAATACCAAAATAAAGCTGCATTTTTAAAAATGAAGTAAATCCACTGCTCTGTTAGGCAGGAGTAAGAGCCAGAGTCAATATTAACTACGCAGCAGCAGCAGCAGCAGCAGCAGCACAGGACACTGGCTCCCTGGTAGAGATGAGTAAAATCGTTTAAATTAATTCATCCTAAATTAGTGGCTTAATCTTTCACTGAGAAATTGGAGAACTCCAGCTGTTAGTTTGAGTGAATTTATTTAGCTTGGGAAAACAAATAACTGTTAAAAATCAATGCTGCCATGGTTACCGACACCAACAAAATACATAGCCGAGGCTTTGCCCCAAATGATTCTTATGATCTTATTAAGGGACAAAGGTGTATATTAAATGGATGGATGGATATTGTCACTTACATTTAGGTAAAAAAAGAAGTACATTGCTGCCAAAAAAATCTCTGAAATGTTCTAGAAAACTTTGGAATTTTAAACCTCTGAAACTTTGACTTTTACTTGAAAATTTCTAAGATTGAGCTTGAAATGTCTGAGTTTTTTCTAGCAAATTGTAGACTTTTTAAACTTTCCTATTGTTTCTAGAAAATCTCTGAGATTAATCTAAAATTTTCTGAGTGTTTTGGTGGAAATGTACTCTTCCTTGTTCTGTCTACAGTATCCCCATTATGGTGTAGATTCTCTACCATTTCTTACTATTTGATCTTATGACTTCCTGGGTCCCGGGTGTAGAAATATGACTTCAGATAGGAAAGTTAATAAAAAAAAGCTCTCTTTAGTTTAAAGGTGTGTTGCTCTTTAAAAGTTAGGAAACTACTATAAGTTCTTGCCTACAATGCAAAAACACAAAATCTTACCAAGTACTTTCAATCTAGTTTCTAGTATAAATTTCTTAAAACATTTGAAATGAAACAAAACTAATTTAAAAGTAACTTTTCAACAATATATAGGAGATTGTTTTGAGTAAATAATTCCTTAAATTTGGGAAAGTACTAATTCCATTGGCAGATTATTTCACTGATAACAAGAGATATTTTTCATAATAAATAATCTTTTTCTTACCTTTACAGGTGACCTTGAGCCTCTCAGTCTTTTTCCTTCACTGTGTTATTGTCCTCTCTCAACCTCTGATTTCTGCTGACATTTTGGTAGTCTTAGAAAAAGAGACTTCCTCCTGAGGCTGGTGATTTGTGAGCAACCATCTCTCACTGTTTCTGACACTGGAAATGTAAAATCAACACTCAGAACTACTTGATTGCTCGAAATTGCACAGAGAAAGCACAATATGTCCATTACCTCAGGATTAGCTTTAATGAGTACATGATGGGCTCCTTAGTCGAAGCAGATCCTACTCCTCATTTAACTGAAAAATGAGAAAAAAAATACAATTTGTTTTCAACATGGAGAATGAATTTGATGTAATTTAAGCAAAAAACCTGATGTATTGTAAGATATAATAATAAGTTACTTACATCAGTAAGCAGCATCTAGTCACTGAAACCAAAGAAGAAAACTTGACGTGCTTAAAGGAAACATTTTTGTCTTTCAGTTTCAGAGTTAAATTTTCTTTGATGTCAAATACAAATGAAATTCCTGTAAAGGAAGCATTCAGACAAGGCCAGTCCTTTTGACCTCAGTTATAATGTGCTTCATTTGCATTTGGTACTTCTGTTTCCAATTACAAATTGAAGACTTTATCTTAGCTAAATCAAATTTGTTCTTCAAAGCACAGTGGTGGGCACTGCTAGCTAAACAGTTATTTGTTCTAACCCTAAAGCGCTAATCATGAACATCCATCCATTTTCTTTAACCCCTCGTCCCTTAGTGTGGTCGGGAGGTGTTGGTGCCGATCTCCAGCTAATGTTCTGGGCAAGAGGCGGGGTCACCCTGGACAGGTCGCCAGTCTGTTGCAGGGCATCACAGAGACACACAACTATGCACACACACACCTAGGGGCAATTTGGAGAGGCCAATTAACCTGACAGTCATGTTTTTGGACTGTGGGAGGAAACCGGAGTACCTGGAGAAAACCCACCATGCACAGGGAGAACCTGCAAACTCCGTGCAGAAAGACCGGGGCTGGGAATTGAGTCCAGAACCTTCTTGCTGCAAGGCAACAGCTCTACCAACTGTGCCACTGTACAGCCCCAAAATCATGAACATTAGTTCTGCTAACGCTAAAGCGCTATACTAAAATGGTACTTAGCCGAAGCTAATGCTAAAGTACTAAAGCGCAAATGTCAATTCAGCTTATATATGTCCTTGAAAGACAACAACACATAAGGACCCATTTAATTTTGACATTATATTTGAACTATTCTATAATGCCCATACATACACTACAAAATTGGTCTTTTTTTAGTTTATGTATGGGCATTATAGAATAGTTAAATTATAAATATCCTGTTTCAGTTATGCTTGGATTTAATGAGAGATGATTTTTTTTCAGTATGCAAGACATCTTCTGGTTTCCCTGTTTTTCTCAATTTAGTGTCATCGATTGGTATTGTATTAATATTCATGCCATCAGTTGTTTTCTGTCTCTCTTTACGTCAATACAAGCAACACTCATGGATGAATTCACCAAGTTGAGGGGTCAGCAAAGCAGATGTTCCACATCAATCATTTCTGTCACCAATGGAGAGGAACTTCTGATGTGAAGAAGATTTTCTCTCTTATTTACCATCATTCTTTTAGCTGTGTGATCAAAGAACCTCTATATTTTTGGTGTAAACCTTTTGATATCAGCCCCGTTTTTCTCCTAACAGAACCAAACCCAAGCAGACGAGTTGAAGTCTCAGTACATGCTACCTGAAGGCACTTCTAAACAAAAAGAAGATGGCTTTCAGGTCTGGAGACAGAGAGGAGCAGAGGAGAGTGCAACGTGAACTCAAAGAGACACTGAGGACATGGAGGGACAACTACAGGAAGAAGCTTGAGTCCAAACTTGAGCAAAACTGTGTGAGAGATGTGTGGATTGGTTTAAAACACATCACTGGGTGGAAGGGGAAGGACACACTGACAGCAGGGAGTTTGGACAGGGCAAACCAGTTTAACCAGTTTTTCAACAGGTTTAGCTCACCCCTGCTACTCCCCTGTCACCTCCATCTCCCCACACATCCACACTGTCTCAAGCCGCTCCAAACACCTTCAACACCTTCAAGCTTTCTCCTGCACGACATCCCCCCATTTGCTCACCCCTTCCCTCCTCCCACTCCCTCACCTCCTCACCTTCCTCCACTACAGACAATAACACCAACTCTCAGCTAACGGTGACCGCAGGCCAGGTTATGAGGCAGCTTGAAAGACTTCATCAGGGGAAGGCGGCAGGCCCGGACGGCATCACACCATGGGTCTTAAGGACCTGCGCCAGCCAGCTGTCTCATGTACTGGTACATCTGTACAATCTGAGCTTGAGTCTGGAGAGAGTCCCGTTGCTGTGGAAGACGTCACACATAGTTCCTGTGCCCAAGAAGGCGAGACCATCTAACCCTGAGGACTACAGACCAGTTGCTCTCACATCCCATGTGATGAAGGTTATGGAGAGACTGGTCCTTGCCCAGCTGAGGCCCCAGGTGATGACATTTCTTGACCCTTTACAATTTGCCTACCAGCCCCACTTAGGAGTTGATGATGCTGTCATCTTCCTGCTGCAACGAGCCCATATGCACCTTGATGGTGGAGGAGACACGGTGAGAATCACATTCTTTGATTTCTCGAGTGCCTTCAATACCATCCAGCCCCTGCTTTTGGGTGAGAAGCTGCGGGGGATGGGTGTCGGTGACTCTGTGATCTCCTGGGTTACTGACTACCTTACGGGCCACAGTTTGTCCGTCTGGGCAGTGTCCTGTCTGGTGTGGTGGTCAGTGACGTGGGAGCTCCGCAGGGAACTGTGCTCTCTCCTTTTCTCTTTACCTTGTACACCAATGATTTTCAGTACAACTCTGAGTCATGTCATCTACAGAAGTTTTCTGATGATTCGGCAATTGTCGGGTGTGTGAGAGATGGAGATGAGGGGGAGTACAGGACACTGGTGGACGGATTTGTGGAGTGGTCTGAACAGAATCACCTGAGGCTCAACATTAGTAAGACCAGAGAGATGGTGATCGACTTCAGGAGGAGGAAGACGCCTTCACAGCCACTGAAGATTAAGGGGGAGGTGGTGGAGGAGGTTGTGGATTACAAATATCTGGGAGTGGTGATCGGCAACAGACTTTACTGGACATCCAACATTGACGCTGTGTACAAGAAGGGGATGAGCAGACTCTACTTTTTGAGGAAGCTGAGATCCTTCAATGTGTGCAGCAAGATGTTGGAGATATTCTACCACAGCGTTGTTGCCGGTGCCATTTTCTTTGCTGTTGTGTGTTGGGGAAGCAGCATCAGATCCAGCGACTCTAACAGACTGAACAGGGTCATCAGGAAAGCTGGCTCTGTACTTGGACTGAAACTGGAGACACTGGAGAATGTGGTGGAGAGGAGGACATTGAAGAAGCTGTTGTCTATTATGGTCAACGAGCTGCACCCTCTCTACCACACAGTGGACAGACAGCGGAGCACTTTCTCACACAGAGGCTTCAGCTCCGTTGTCGTAAGGACAGATACAGGAAATCTTTCCTGCCACAGGCCATCACTTTATATAACAATAGTTAGTCACCATTACACAGATTGTTCACATAGCACTATTGTACATATTGTATATATTATTAACATATAGATTATTATTTATTATTATTTTCTGAACCTTACATCTTACATTCTACATTTTTATAGTATTTTTATTTTATTGGTAACTTCATCTCTGTGTTTGTGTATGCTGCTACTGCACAGTAATTTCCCGGTTGGGATGAATAAAGTACTTCTATTCTATTCTATTCTATTGAAGGAGTAAAGTTTTCTCCTCAGATGTCTTGACCCGCTGGCAGCTCCTCACCTTTATTTACTGCCCTGCGGTCCTGAGAGCCACTAATCATATTTAAATATGCTTTACTATGTATTAAAAACATACTTAAATAATACAATTGTTTTTAAATGTAGCTTTGATAGATGTTTGAATATAGTTTCCAGTAACAAAAAAGCGTGTTATGATCTATTAAATGCGCTGATACGTCATTTTGCCTGCTAAACACATAATGCTGAGTGGAGTGGTCTACCGCTCCAAGATGGCGGCCATAAATCTCGTCAGCGACAATAGGCGAGAGCAGTGCATGAGGTGTCTATCCTTATATTATGGCTATGCCGCGTACTCCCGCTAAATCTTTTAGGGGTACATGCGTACCCCCCTACTTTTACCCCTGGATATTATCTCATTATAATGAGATAGTATCTCATTATTTTAATGAGATAGTATCTCATTATATTGATATATCATTATAATACCATTATAATGAGATACTATCTAATTATTTTTGAGATATTATCTCATAATGAAATAGTATCTCATTATAATGAGATACTATCTCATTATTTTAATGAGATAGTATCTCATTATATTGATATCATTATAATGCCATTATAATGATATACTATCTAATTATTTTTGAGATATTATCTCATAATGAAATAGTATCTCATTATAATGAAATATTGATACTATCATTATAATGAGATACTATCTCATTATAGTGAGATAATTTATTTTATTTTTTAAAGAGTGGCAGAAATGGGCTTCTATACTTTGTAGACATCTTGCTGTAAAACTTTAGGATAAATTAAATTAATACATTTAATACTAAGCAAAATGGCAGAGCAATAAAATATTACCACATAAATCTACATAATTTTAAAGTTCATTTGGTAATACTTTTATAACAAATTTATGTCAGATCATGATTTCTAGGTTAACGTCAAGCTGTTATAACGAAGACATTTTGAATAATGTCAACTTTATTAAAAGTGTCGTGATTTACCGAATTAAACTTTATGACAAGAAGTTAAAATGTCGAGAAGACTTCCTCATGTTTAGACAGTTAGGACTGTCTTATTCAAACCCCGTCAAATAAAGTGTTACCGCCTAATCACGTGTTTCCCCTGAATGGTAGGAAAAACCGGAGTACCCGGAGAAAACCTAGTTTAGAGTGTGTCCATTTAAAGAGTGTCTAAAACATTTAGTGAGAGTAAATTTAAAAGACACTAATTAGCCTAATCACTTTTTCCCCCCGAATGGTAGGAAAAACCGAGTACCCGGAGAAACTTGCATTTAGTTTAGAGTGTGTCCATTTAAAGAGTGTCTCCAACATTTAGTGAGAGAGTAAATTAAAAAGACACTAATTAGCCTAATCACTTTTCCCCCCCGAATGGTAGGAAAAACCGGAGCACCCGGAGAAAACCTGCATTTAGTTTAGAGTGTGTCCATTTAAAGAGTGTCTCAAACATTTAGTGAGAGAGTAAATTAAAAAGACACTAATTAGCCTAGACACTTTTTTTCCCTGAATGGTCGGAAAAACCGGAGTACCCGGAGAAAACCTGCATTTAGTTTAGAGTGTGTCCATTTAAAGAGTGTCTCAAACATTTAGTGAGAGAGTAAATTAAAAAGACACTAATTAGCCCAGTCACTTTTTTTCCGTGAATGGTCGGAAAAACCGGAGTACCCGGAGAAAACCTATGCATCCCATTTAAAGAGTGTCTCGTCGAAAGAAACACCTTACAATGTATTTTTGTCTCTATCAGGGAGTTTTATCATTCTTATCTACCCTCCCGCCAGGTTGCCCACTAATTTTTTCTCTGCTCTGTAGACAGACCTTCCTGCCTGCTACTGTAAAATTCGGGACTTTAGGCTTCCCTTTGCTAGGGGGAGTTGGCTTCAGATTCATTATTGATTGTGTTCTGAGGTCGTCTTTAAATGTTGGCTCCAACTTGCCCTCATGAAGATGTGAGACTCTTTGATTACATGTCAAATTAATTTTTGGTAGCTGGACTTTTTTATTCTGGATTGGTGGCTGAATTTCTTTATTGTTTGTTTCTCTTTCAGTTTTTCTGACATCTCCAGGTCTCTTCAAAGTCATTTCATTATTGCTCTTTAAGGTCTCCTTCAAGCGGTCGTGTTCCATTTTCTCACTTGTGTATAATTGTGTCACCTTACACACTTCGTCAGTGGCTTCTTTAAGTTGAATTTTATCCCACTTGCTGCTTTCTGTTAGTTCCATTACATAATAATTTAAGGCGTTAATTTGTGTTTGTAAGTCCTTCCACTCAGAATCTGTGTGTTCTGCAGCTTTTTTCACAGCCAGAATCTCTCTTTGTTTATGGATGTTCAAGAGCCTGGAGGTCTCAGCCTGCAGCTCCTTGAGTTTACCCATCTCTTCTTCTGTTTTCTTCAGACGTTCTGTTAAAGTCCTGTTTCGATTTTTTTCCAGAGTTAAGGCGCTTGAACAAAAATCAGCCCTTTCCTTAAACTCTAGTCTAGTTCCATCTATCACTTCCTCCCGCGGTGTTTTCGGAAGCTTCTTAATAATTTTCTTTTCCTTCTCTACTTCTTTCAAGCGCTTTTCTAAATCGCTTACCTTGGCTTCCAGAAGTCGGTTCCTGTCTTTTTCTTTCAACATCTCCTGATTTTTTTTGCCAATTTCATCAATTTTTCGGGACAGTTCGAATTCAAGTTTCTTCACTTGGTTTTGATGTTTCTCAGCCTTAATTTTGTAAGTATTGATTTCATCATTGATTTCATTCACAATTTTACACTTTTCTGTCTCTACCTGCTGTTTTGAGACTCTCTGAAGGTTTGTTAAAGAGGATTTAAGGTCTTTGACCTTAATTTGGTAGTGTTTGACCTCAGTCAACAGCTTAGTATTGTGGGACCTTCGGGTCTCTTCCTCATCATTTACTTTTGGGAATTTCAGATATTCCAGGTATTTCTTATCCCTCAGACACCGGTTTAGATCTGTTGTGAGTGACTCGATTTTCTCATTTAAATGCTCGATTTTCTCATTTAAAAACTTGATATGTTCACGAGCTTTTTCCAACTCTTCCTGCGCTTTGATGTCCTTCAGCGATTTCGGATTTTTTTCATTAAGTTGGTCTAAGAAATCCATAATCAAGACAAACAATTGATCCCTAGACATCATGCTAATTTCGGCCAGTGATAAAGAATCAGTGTTCCATGAAGACATTTTGATTGTTCGACTGATGTATAGAAAAGCTATGAAACAATGCAAAGTTAAATCCAATACTGAAAAACCAACCTCTGTGCTGCTACTTCAAATTTGATTCTGATGCAGGACATTCAAGGCATCTGTCTCTTATGACATCATAACACTTTGACATCATCAAATACCATCAGTGGAATAATGTAATGTATGCTATGTTGCTAGGCAACATAGCATTCAAACTTGCTGTTTCTACTTTATTGTACAAACAGCCAAAGGAGTTTAAAATAAACTAATCAATCACCGCTGTGTTCAGGGAACGCTTATTAATATTCGCAAAATAAAATATCAAGCCTGCAAACCTGATATCGTAATGGACTGAATGTTATGTTTTAAACATAATCTTATTTTAAACTCCTGCTCTGCTAGTTATTTTGGTAATGGAACTGAAACGCACAGAATTGCGCAACACCTTGTTGAAACAATAATCAGTGAGGTTATTATTGTTGTTGGGTCATTAATTTCAACATGTTTTGTTGATTTTTTAGTTGTTGTTTTTTAATAAAGTTCTGAACGTTTTAAAAATCTAATCAATCACGGCTGATTAGTGGGTGAACTCACGGCTGCACAGTGAACCCATTGATGATTTACAGCTGACTGCCGCTCTTCTTTCATGCAGGTACTGCGGATCCCCGCTAAATCTTTTAGGGGTACGCAGTGCCCTGTCGTACCCCCTTACTTTCACCCCTGGTCAGAAGGCCCAAAAGACTTTAGTTATCATTAGCAGGTAGCATAGTGTGCATTGTAGTGAAAGATGTCAGTTTCTAAACCTGGAGACAAATCTCACAGCTGTGACTGAAGCTAAAGGTATTACAAGTTGTTTAGTCCAGTACTGAATATAATCCCACTTCACCCTTTTCCGATTTTTCACTCAAATGAGAACTAGGTATGATTTTACTTCCACTGTAAAAATATGAACTATCTTGGTCTACATCCAAAATATGTGACACTCCTGGTAAAGATGTGTACAAAGCCTTAAGCTAAGTTGTTGTTATGATGGTGGTATCAGCTTTTTAAAGTCCTGAGGCCTTGATGACAATGGAGGAAACCACATGTTCTTCCACAGTTCACAGAGTTTAAATGCTGCTTTTCAATGGGAACCTGTTCACACATTATGTTGTTCACATCTGATGAACATCAGTAAACAACTTTAGCCAATACAATGAGCTTCATTTACATAACGAATTAGTCAAGGCATTTAGTCAAGGGCGCAATAAAAGATAAAAACGTTGATTGTTTTCCCCTGTAAATGTAACAGTTTTACAGTTTAATCTCTATCCATCTGATGAAGGACAGTGTCATGATCTGTGTTTCTGTGTGTTTATTTTTGAGTTCCCTGTGAGTCCTGTTTCTGCGGCTTCCTCGTTAATTGTTTCCCAGGTGTGTCTCGTTCTCTTGATTACCTCTTGTGTATTTACTCTCCCCTGTTGTCTCTGTTCCTCGTTGGGTCCTGGTCAAACATACCTCTTAGCTCATCCAGTTGAACTGTAAAGTCCTGGTCTGCTAAGCTCTTCGTGTCAGTCCAGTTTTAAGTCTGTTGCTACCGGTGCTGAGCCTCTGTGTTCCCCGCTCTGCCGTGCTGCCTGCTTGTTTGGACTGTGAGCTACAAATAAATTCACCATTTTCATCATACCTGGGTCTGAGCGTCTCACCACCGTTCCTGACAGACAGATGGATGTCTACATTAAGACTGACAGATTTGGAACACAAGTATATAGACTGATGCAATAAAAAGTATGATTTTTTTTGTTGTTTTTCCATCCTTTTTTTTTTTATATGAATAGAGGGGAAAATAAAGCCAAAATGGAAATGTCAAATCTAAAGATATAATTTGTCTGCATCTCCTTTTGTCTACTTTTTCTAAAAAGCATAATGGCATTTCATAATTGATTTACACAATTCAGCTTTTCCTGTATGTATTGTAATGTATTGATGCGGTTGAGAAGCATTTGTTTCTATCTGTATGTTCAAACAGGCTTTTGCTACCAAATTTGTGTAAATAATTAAAGTACCATGGTTGTTTTGCAGCCTTAAAAAAACAATCAGAAAATAGTAGCTACGTTCTTCAAAGATTTTACGCACTTTCACATCTTGTAATTGCCATAAGATCTTGGTGGTTTATGTTGCTCGGACCAAAGTAGTGTGAGGAGAGAAGGTCCGTCTTTGAAGGCCTGATGGGATGTTTAAAATTGGCAAAGTGCTAAAGTGTAAAAGACGTTGATAGATGTCCGGGAAGAGGTTTTCAAGATAATATTTGGGAAGAGAGAATCTCATTTTGCCCAAGCTAGCTTAAGGGAGCAGTAAACTCAATCAAACATATGTAATCAAACATGTAATCATGCTTTATAGCTGTAGAGGGATCTATTTGACCACAGATATACTGTGCACCACTGCACACCCCTCCTTATCCCCCATCCCAACAACACGAACACACACACTATTTTTCCTCCGTGCTCCCCCTCAGCTCTCCATAAACAAAGACTGGACAGTCACTTTACGAAGGTCACTGTAAGATTATTCTAAAAGTGAATGAGGAAAACACTTTATTGCCTCTCTCTGATAGAACAGTTCACTTTTATCTTACTAACTAAAACTTAAATTAAGTTGCAACAATGAACAGTCCAGATAAAAAGATGGGATAAAATGTGAGATATATTTTCAACCTGCATGGTTGAAACAAGTTGTTAAAAAAAACAGCACTGTCATCACCTTTTAACTTAAAAGGTGATGACAGTGCGAGTCTTCTTGTCAAGCAGTTCTTCATTCACACATTTCGAAGTCGCTGAGGAACAATGTTCTTCTAGCCTCTGTGCTTGGTTTTCAGCAGCGCTTATGTTTTTCTTACAAAATCAAAAATCTTGCTACAGAGCTATGCATAGGCATAGGAAGCGGGGGGACGGGGGTCCCCCCCAATATTAGAGACAGTCACGTTCGTCCCCCCCAATAATTTCACCGCAGTTGTGAAGAATTTTAAAATTTTCCACTCGCGTGCTTTTATTTTGAAGGCGCACCACAGCGCATTTAGGAGAGCACTTCCTCCCCCTCTTAACGGCTCAGAGCTTAAAGGCAGCAGCGTCAGAATGAGGTAAACCATCTGTCATGAATGTTGCCATGAATATCGCTCGTTTATAACATCTTGTTGTCAGTTTACTTTCATATATAGAACTAAATCTTTTTGGTTAAGCCGTTTTAATTCTGGAATAGTTACATGTCCAAAATTTTACTGCTAACATTGTTTAAAAGTTAGCTAGGCTACATACAATGATTTAGAATGAGACTGAAACAGCAGCGAAATTAGCCTTTTTATTATTTAAAGTGAGCAACACCTGATCATACTGACCATTTAACATGTATTTATATTATATTATTTAGATATTTAAGAGAACAGCAGTGCTAGAATAATGTTGAAGAAAGGTGAAGAGCTCTGTAGTCTTCATTTAGTTTATTGAAATATATATTAACTGTTTTAAAATTTTAAATAAACTAAACTATTTTATTATGAGATGAGCAGGTCAGGTAAGACATGGGAAAGCCAGGTGGAGATTCAGAGTGTGAAGATATAAAAATTATATTAATTTCAATAAAACCAGAAAGGAGAACAGGTGGAGACTGATGTCTGGTTGATTTCTTTCAACGTTTCAATATTTCTTTATTTCCACTCTGTAAGGTATTAAGTTAGGAAACATGAAAAGAAAAGCGGTTTAAAAATAAATGAGTTAAAATTTGTGCTATCGGAAATAGGTTACACAGTAAATAGCTGAGATCTATATAATATAAAAATTTCAAATTTAAGTAGTTTAAATTCTCATTCTGTATGATAAAAACATACTTTTTAACTTAGTTCACATTCTGACACTGTACATTACTGTAGTGTCTGTTGTAAATCCATGAATCCATGCAGGAACATCAGACTGCAGAGAGTCAGAGGGAGGCAGAGACAGAAACACAGATCCTAGATATTTTAGTTAGATGTTTGTGACTGAAAATGACAGGAGAATAAAAACATTTAGGCTTTTTGCCTCGATGTTTTTATGGATCATGTTTGGTAAGTTATTGAATGCAGGGCTGGAAAGTGAGACTGAGTTAAGTGAGGAGCCAAGATGTCTGTTAGAAGTGAAAAGTATTTTTATTTTGTAGATCAAACTGCTGCACTAATGTAGAGAGTTGTTCAAGAAGAACAAAACTTGGTTTTTAGATTTTATTTTTGTTGGTCAAACTGACTGTATTGAGTTTAAAACTGCTGGTTTTAGAAAGAGGTAGAACCAATTCAATTACCAGTCAATTTATATCAATGCATTTTGACCAATAATCTAATGTCTTTTGACCAATAAGATATTTCAATGTATTGTAGGCTTGCTAGTTGTGAGGCAAATTCTAAAGTGAGTGTTCATCCTGGAATGATCAGTCATTATGGTACGCGGATGCATAACTTTAATCTGATTATTGGATTGTGAATAGTAATGTGTTAGATTACTTGTTACTGAAACCAGTGTCAGATTAGAGCAGGGGTGGGCAATTATTTTTTCCATGGGGCCACATGAGAAACAGAAAATATTGTGGAGGGCCGGCCAAAAGGCTGATCTCAATTCTGCATAATATTAACTACTTCTTTGTAAAAAGCAGTAAATAGCATTGTTTTGACAAGCTGGTAAGAGTATATGTTATAATTAAGCAATGAAAACATGAGGTTGCCTTCCAAAAAAATTTAATTTATTCAAGCAAATTTCACAAAATAATGGGAAAGGCAATTAATCACTAAAACGGCATCATAAAAACACGCTAAACATGCAAATAAAAATAACCACAATACAATTAAAATCATGCACAACTCAACCATTTAAAACTTTTCATTTTCAAGTTATTTTTCTTGTTCAGTGAGAGAAATCTAGTCTCTGCTGGGCTTTGCATTAAAATCAGGTTGAATGTCTGAGGTGGAGATGCGAAGCACAGCTGACAGATTATAGTCAGTGAGAGATGATCTGTACCTGGATTTCCTGAACTTCATCATTGAAAATGTTTGTTCACATATGTAAGTAGAGCCAAAGAGAACCAACATCTTCTGAGCGTCTCTTCATGTTTGGAAAGTTCTCCTTGAGAGAAGAGTAGAAATCCAGCAGAGATCCTGATTTAAAGAGCTCTGCTCAATTACTTGATTTATAAATCAGTCATTGTCAACCATTAACTACATATTTTTCTTACTTTTTTCCCAGATAATAAATATTTATTACAGTATTTCAACTCTGCTATTGACGGCAGAGTGAAAATAATTCTAACAGAGTAATTAATTTTTATTTCATTACATAAGCTACATTAATAAATTAATACTTCAGATTGAGATATTTAAAAATACACAAAAAGTGAAAGAATAGAACATTTATTTATTATAGTGGGAACACTGGTCACAGTCTGCTGGTCCCACTGGAGACTTAATGATTCTGAGACGTCCTGGTTCACAGGCTGAAGCCAAGAGTAACAGAGAAATTATACAAAAGTGGAATAGAAAATACATTTTTCCTTCACATTCAGAAAAAGACATTTTCAGCTTGTTGGGCTCTGATCATCTTTAGCATCTTTATAGCTAAATACCGACATGGTGAAGCTGAGCTGGAAACAGACTGAAGACCAGCAGCTCCAGCTCTGATCCTGACTGATCTTTACTCACTAAATCCTCTGGTTTTTAATCAACTTCTCCTCTAACAGCGGTTTCTCATCAGCTCTCATTAGAAAACAGTATGAAAACGTTAGTTGTTATGCTAACAATCAGTGGTTATTTCGGGCCAATTTAGCTACATAGGACATATTTTCCGGTTGTTTAGAAGCTAATTTCTGCTGCAAAGTCAAGTCATTCTGATCTTTCATCCTTACCTGGGGAAGGTAATGAGAATGAATCCAGTTTGTTTCGTAAAACGGTTGAAATAAATCCACACAGCTCAGGACTTAAGGAGCTCCGATCGCCCTGCTGCCACATGCAAGATGGCGGACGCTTTTAGTCCGACTCAGCCTCCATGAGGGTCTAGTATTAATGTCTATGGTGACAACGATCAAATCACGCCCATGCCTCAATATACGTTTTGCGTCATCATGTACGTAAAGAAAAAACAACTTCAAAATAAAAGCAATGCAAATAAGAAAATATGTTTATTTTGTAATTTCCAATTAACGTTACACGGGCCGGTCAGAGTCAATCAAAGGGCCGTATGCGGCCCGGGGGCCGTACAATGGTTTGGATTAGAGTAACACATTAGTGATGTGTTGATGGCGCAATAGTTTATGACATTTCTGCTCAAGCTATTTACTGATGTGTCAAGTTTCCGATATGCGTCCCCCCCAATGACAGACTCATTCCTACGCCCTTGCTGAGAGGTCTGCAGTGTTGATTTGTCACATTGCATGCAGAGTGAATACCGGGGACTGCGGTCGTACACAGGCCTGCTGGTCCATCAGAAAACCCCTGTGTTCAAATATAGTTCTGGACAGAATGGGCGCCATTAATTACAATTATGCCGCTGGGCAAAATTCGGTTCCCTTCCTCTTCAGCACGCTGTGTGTTTAAGCCAACGGCAGCTGGTACATCACACACCCAGCTGTGTGTGTGTTGTGTGTGTGTGGTGTGTTGCTCAGACGTCTGCGTACTTTGGCTGTAAACCTAGTTGCCTCATTAACTCGCGTGGCGTCTTATTGGCTCAGGATGTAATGACTCAGGTGTGTGTGTCGGGGTTGTGAACGCAGGCCATGAGTGGTTATTGTGGAGCTGTAAAATGTTTGTTGTGACTTTTACACACAAATGAATTTCATTTCACTGGCCCGTCCTGCATTATAAAGCAGTGTGTCCCACGGCTCTCTGAACCCGAGGTCCTGCTGCTGCCTCTTGTATGATCACCTCTAAATTGTGCTGCCTCTGCAGCGTCTGTCCCCACGTTTGGACACAGAGTTGGGACAAGGCCTTACATGACGCGGACAAAAAGGCACACAAGTAAACAAACTGGAGTGTGGTCAGGCACATTAACACAATGGATGTCCTTCATGGTTGTTCCAGATGGGTCAGTTCCAGGCTTGATTTTCACATTTTCTGTTTCTTCATGTAAAACCGACTTGGAAGCTGCTGGAAGTATCAGTAGATGTGTAAATAGAGAGCCCAACTGGATTCACAACCCATGAATTACAGCAAAATTCAGACAATGCAATAGACAAAGTGTGTTTTTAATACATGGTATTCAATGTTTTTTGTGTTAAAAATCTCTAGTGGTGGGTGCATTTGTACTCAGCGTCACTGAATCAATACGTCCAGCTTTAGCAATAATTACACCTACAAGTCTACATCACTACACTTCATCTAGCACTTTGAAATTTTTATTAATGAAAAGTGCATTATAAATTAAATTGATTATTATGATTATTATTATCACTCAACCTACAAGTCCATTAAGTACTATCTGTACAATCAACTCATTTGCATATGTGCTAAAGGAATTACTTTCTGGGGGGTGTTTTTTTATTTATTTTTTCTTTTTTTCTATTTCATTGCAATTATAAAAATTGTTTGTGATTCAAAGAAGTAAAGTAAAAACAGTTTAATTGCATTTCACTACCTAGACTTTGACTGCTATCTTATGAAAAAAATAAAAACATCAGAGGAGACATCGGTGTCTTATTCAGGCGTTGGAGCAACAATACTTGGGAGCGACTACTTGTGTAGCGTTTTGGGGAAATTGTAGTTTTACAGAACAGATATGGAATCAGTGCTTTGGAATGACACATAACTTTGTATGAATATATGCTGTGAGAGCTCTGGTGGAGTCAGCTGCACATTGTTAACAAAAACCAAACAAAAACAAACCATCATTCTCAACCACTTCCTGTTGTCTTCTTCATAGTTTTCACCAGTGGTAACATCCGGTTGTTGATCACGTGACTCGTGATGTGAAAAATCTGTTTCCATTGCAGTGCTGTTCAGTGTTACAGCTGAAAAACCGCCTCATCGTAGCACAAAAACATTTGAATCAAAAACGTGTTTTTTCCAAATTGACTTGTTTCCATTAAGCTGATTTATTTTCTTAATTTCAATTTGCACAATTTTATGGTCAATGGAAACTCATCTGTATACAGTTAATCATCTCTGTCTAACGAACAAAGTGTTTATGTGACATTTATTCCTTATTAGAAATTGGGCTCATCTGAACAGGTTAGGTAGCAAACCATAAGCTATCCGCCCTTGTTTTTGTGGTTAACTGCCTATGAATTCGTACAATAACCACTACAGCCTTGCGTTGTTGTCATGTTCGCTTTCACACCTGCAGTGTGTTCACACGTCCTAAAGGGGGTGTTTCAGAAAAGTTTCACTCTGAGACCAGATTTCAAAAAATGTTGGTGTGAGAGACTCCGGTCACTGCCTCATAAATGAGCACCTGGATTGTGACAAAAATGTTAGCGTTTTGACCAAAGAGCACATTCTGTAGCACTGAGCAGTACAGCTGGCCTCAGTGTGGGTCTTCTCTGCTTCATTTTGCACTGCAGATGGTACTCATTTAAGTCTAATCAGCCATCTACTGCTGCGGTGTGAGGAGAGACACACAGCCTCCCTGTGTGTGCATGAGTTTAGAACATTATGTTGAATTAGCAGGCACTTGTATCTATTGCTGCTTACACTGGAAAAGAACTACAGTGGAGCTCTGAACAGGTTTTAATGCTGAATGAGTTTGCAAAACGCTTCAAGTGGGGGGATTTGGAAACCTTGGGGTCTGATCATAATAAATGAATGAGTGCAATGGAGCTTAACTGTAGTCGGAGGGAAAAATGAGGTGTAACCTCAAACTGCTGTTCCCAGGTATGTGGCACTACATCCAATGACAAAACAGGCAAAAACAAAGACAAGCAAAGCTGAGCTGTAACGTTCAAATAGAAATCCCTGTGGACACGTGTGTCTGTCTCTGTCTGAGAGAATGTGTGTGAAGATGCTAATCTTCACATGATTAGCATGTGAAGTTGGTGTGTGTGTGTTGGTAAAATTTTCAACAATTTAGTGCTATTGTTGAGGTTAACTTAAATTGGGTTTAGGAGAAGATGTAACATTCCTAGTTCTCTGACGGTCCTTCTTATGGCCCATTTGCTCTTTCAGCCATTGTTCTTTCATCTGTTCATTCCTTACTTCCAAAACCTCCTATCAAGATTCTCTGGATCTGCCTGGTGTTTTAAATGTTAGAGTAGATGCTGCTTTGTCTATGTAATGACTCAAGCAATTTGATCACTAGCTAAGTCAGACTACATGGATTTTTTGAAAATGTCGAAAACATTCTGTGGCAAAAGGGACAATACGTAGATCACATATCGGTGCCAGTGCTACGAATATGATCAAGTGTTACTGATCTGATTCTGATGATGCCTTTATCTGTTAGAGATTGACTTACCTCTACATGCAGGACCGCCGACAGGAGGGTTTGTTGTCCAGTGTATCAGTTTCTGTCACAGACCTGGTGTGTATCTTTGCTAGTGGAACGGGTTCTGATAGGCAAAGCTGTTCCTTCCTTCCCATATGACATGGTATCCTGGATCTATTCTTCCTACACTAGATTACCCATTTAAGGATCAATCTTCAAATCCACCCAGAACAGATCTTTTCAAACATTTAGCTGCTTTCTGCTGATCAGTCATAACTGAACATTTTTGCTCCTATATGAATAAGCAGTATTTTTTTTATTTTCTAATTGCTGACAGGATTTCCTTGTTGGTGAAGCACCAAACAGGCAATTATAGTATTTATGTATTGACATAAGAAATAAGAGACTGAGGAAGTCTTTCTTCTGACAAAACTCATAGGAATAGACTATCACAGTTATTCTGTGTATGCTTGTGTGTGTGTGAGTGTGTGTGTGCGTGTGTATATTCGATTGACTGGTAATCTCTATCTAGATGGAGATTCGCCTCTCAGAATACACTTTAGCATTCAGAAGGATCTCGGATACAAAGCTTTATCTGAAAGGTGAGGCAGCCTGGTTTGTAAATGCAATGACTCACAGCTGAAGCTGACAGTCACTGTTCAGCTGTTTGGTACGTGCCATTTCTTAAAGAGGGTGAACTTTAAATGTGTGAAAATGTGGGATGCTCTTTGCTCAGGTGTCAGATTTCAGCATGATGAGACTTTTAGCACTTTAGGTCACAAATATTTAACAGCACTTGGTGTTTTAGGTATGTCGGTTTTAGATGTGGTTGGAAATCAGCTACATCCAATTATAAAATGTATTAAAGCTACAAATAATTACGTTATAAAGCCCTTTTTACACCAGATTGGGACGACCCTATGGTCTAAATCTCTTACATAGCCAGAGCTAAATTGAAGGAGGACTAGCTTACTGAAACAAATGTATTACCAGACCCAAACTAAACTGAGAGGAAGAGAGATCTGGAAGTGCAGCACGTTTCTTATGAACTTCAGTCCTGGAGGACAGGAACTGCTTTGACCTGGGAAAAATGTCACAGACTCCCTCCCTCTATTTTACATGACTAATATCTGCTAAGACTAAACAAAACATCATTTAGATGTAATAGTGGAAAGTTAATTATGTATTATAATAAAAGTATTAAGAATTTAAGTTCCCAGGCTCCCAAGCCTATCACCACTCTACCTTACAGGTAGAGTGGTGATAGGCATAAGACTATAGGGGCATCTCTACCCGCTTTCAGTCTAGAAACTGGTTTCTTTTGCCCATTCTTAGACATAAAAGCTCATGCTCAGCCAAAATTCAGATTAAACTGGGACTTTTTACTGGGTCACTCTAACACATACTGTACATATGCTTGTCTCTAAACCATTCCATTGTAACTCTGTTGAATGTCTAGAAAGTCTGTTGAAGTCTCCAAAATGTTTTCCTTCAGGGTTATCCTCCATCCATCTTCCATCTGACCATCTGTCCCTGCAGAAGAGAAGCATTCCAACACCATGATTCTGCCATCACCATGTTTCAAGGTGGGGGGTAGTTTGTATATGTTAATGTCCAGAGTTAGTTTCCCACCAAACATTGATCCGAAATTTGTTCTAGTTACAAAGAGAAGAAGAGAAAGAGAAGAAGTCCATGGGGGGTCAATTCTTTTCAATTTCTGGGTTTTGCTATCTTTCTCAACCCAATTTTACATTTCTAGGTTTGTGTATGCAAAAACGACACTAAAAAGATACTGAAACTCTTGAAAGTACCATACTAATCGAGTCAGTGAAGACTTTTGACTCGAGGTTCTTTTTAAGTTCCCGGCTGTTTTATAAAACACAGCATCTGTTCTTATTCTTTCAGTAAGAACGGATGCATCTATAAAAAAAGCTATGATAAACAGTGAAAGGCATAAAATTATGTTATAAGGTAATTCCAAAAGACGCATGCAGTGCTGCTTTAAACAACACGACTTATGCAAAATAAATGCATCCGAGACTTTCCGTGAAGCCGATAGATTTTGACGTTTTATTCTAAGGCAGTGACATGATCTGACATCTGAGCAGATTTGGGAGTCTGCGAGTCGACACAATATGAAATGAAACTGAAGAGCGGATCTTTTCAGGTTTGATGAGTAGGCGGCATGTTTGCCTTAATGCGCGCCACATAAACAGACAGCCCTTTTCCAGCTTGATGAACAAAGTCCTCCTCTGCAGTCTTTCATTAGATGAAGTGGTACGAAGAGAAGCAAAGTGTCGACTTTCTCACTTTTTCTCGGTGTGTCTGTTTTTTGTTTTTTTTTCCCTGTGAATTCCCAACAACACAGTTTGAAAAGCTGAAGGTAATTACAGCCTCCCTGAGCTCTACCCACAGGAGACACTCTTTATTGGAAACTTTATCTGAAGACCCTCTGTAGAAACATGGAGAGCCGGTGTGCTGCGGCAGAGCTTTGTGTGAAGGAGACAAAGCTGTCTTTGGAGAATCCCACTGGTTTTTACAAACTTCCATTGCTCTTATTTGGATGCTGACTATGGGACAGTTGAAGAGGTTTCCATCAGTCAAGTGTTTGAATTCGCTGTGGGCACATAAGTAGTCTTCTTACAGCTGCAGTGTTTGTGCCACAGTAACTTCCTGGGTAGCTTACAGTAAGAACATCATAAACATAAATGACCTTACATCTGGTAAGTTATGGCATGGTCAATGATAGCTGCTCATATAACCACAGGTGCCATAGGAGGAGAGACTCTTGGTGTTGAGTGAACAATTACTTCTTGAAGTTGTATTTCATTGAGAAATGACGACGGCATGATTGACTCTGAGTATCTCCAAAATGTCAGCTCTTGTGGGGGATTCGTAGTTTAGAACAGCTAGTTGTATATGTGCACCTTCCCAAAGTGGTCTAAAGAAAAACAGGTGGCGCACTGATAGCTCATTTATGCAATCTACCAATGTCACCTTGGCAGCCTGATCATTTTGAACAGAAGAACTAAAGTGCCATTGCAGATAGCTTCATAAAATGGTTGCCAAATATCATGAAATAATTTTTTTAGGTTGGTACAGGTAAATCTGATTTCCTTCAGATAGAGCACATTTCCTAACTCTCTCAACCACGTTTCAAAAGCACAGAGTTTATCTGACTTCCAACAGAACAACATCACCTTTCTGGCTACTAGTGTAGTCCATGACACAACCTGAGCCCAACCTGGTTCACTCAACCCAAGCAATGTTGTGAGGAAAAAATCCAACGTACTGCCACAAGGGTCGCAGTTGCATTCTAAACCTTCCTTAACTTTAACATAATGAGTTGAAGTAAGAAAAATAATGCATGAATTTCACCATTGTTGAGTCTATGCTGACTACACTGAACCGCTACAAAAATAAGAATGGAGTAAGAAGATCTCTACTTTTGGTCCAAAATCGCTTTATTCTGTGAACAGACCTCAGCAGATGCGCTTCCCACACGCATATCTCTGCCAAGATAGAGTATCTTGACAGAGATGTTGGTAAGCCAACAGGTTTCTGCGTTCTAAACTGTATAATGTTCAGCAATCTCTGTTTTTTTTCTCTGTTTTTTTTGTATTTTTAGCCCCTTAAGAGCTGTGTATAAACCCAGAGATTAGAGTCAATTGATTCATCAATCCGTGTCACAGCCTTTATGTTGCCCACAATCATTTTATTGGTTTGCTTCTGAATTTCAAGAATTAATTAGACACACATTTTGCAAAGCACCTAGAGCAGTATGGGAATGAGCACAAGAGTCAACTGGCAGCAGAGTGTTTATGGTGAAAACTTAAGTTTTCCTTAAAATGTTCCGCTTCCAATTGGCCATCAAGCTGATCCCTGCCACATCTTTCCCCTTCCCAGTCTGATTCGTTGAACAGATGCAACACAATGAGTGCGGCTCCTCCATGTGTGCAGCTGTTCGGGGCTACATAAATCTGGAGGATTAAAACTCCAGAACAATCAGGGGCTCATTTCCATTGTGGTGCACCGCTTCATCACAGGGCGAGGGAATGCCAATGAACAATATGTAGGAGAGAGAGAGAGCGAAACAGGAGCATCTCATTTTTCACTTTGAGGAGCAGCATCCTGCCTCGTACGCTCGCTTCTGTTCTGTATTGATGATTTTAAAGGGTTTGACTATAAAAAGCGCGATACCTAATGGAAAAAAAACGAATCATTCACTCCAATAGCCAGGAAAGTTTTCTGAGGCTGTTTAAAATCTGAATAATGTGTATTTTCAAGGCTTCCGTTGGAAGTAGAACTAGATGTAAGGTTTGCAATTATAAGTTGTAGTCAGACAGTAGAGAGAGAAGTCATAGAATCAGTGATGGAATCAGCTCTGGTTTTGTAGAGAGAAGTAAATTGGCAAGAAGATTAAAGCAGTGATTTATAATACCAAGGTGAAACAAGAGCAGTCACATGCAAAGTTAGTGGTGCACTATGAAATGAACTGGCTTAAGATATGGAAATGGAAGATGGGAAAGACGTGAACGACAGATTATGGGCTGATGTTTGACATGGTTAAGTTTAATGAACTTGACCAAAATTTTGAATTAGAGAGTTAATCTCTCGTTGCTTTGATTTACAATGACACAAGTCCAAGAGACATCCAAAATGAACTAAAAAAGACAAATATAGATTTTGGAACTATTTCTAAGCAACTGCAGATTCTAACGTTATCACTTTAAATTACCTTTTTGTAAGGAGACCATCCGCTCAGATAAAATGGAATTGGCCAGGGAGTTGAGAAACAAGAAGAGCAAGCAAAGTTCAAACCTCCCTGAACTTGAAACTACTCTTCTTCTGAGGATTTTGTGTCTCTGGTTGTTGGTGTAGCGCCACCACAGGTGAGGGGTGAACATGTTTTTCAATTAGTTTGGATCGTTTAACACAGTACAATGTGAAAGAAAGCCACAGTAACTGAAAATGTAACAAATGTTGCAACTTTGATCTCCAATCGAACCGACTCTACCAAACTATCAGGTGTGAACACACCATTAAGAGTTAGGTCCAGCCATATGTATGCCAGAAGGCCTCAAATATTACTGAGTGGATGTGTGTATTTTTGACTAATTTCAGAGAATGTCTGTAGTAAATTTATTCAATTCTTTAAAATTCATTGTACATATTGCATAATCATTCCACCCCGGGAATAGGAACAGTTCAAATCTAACCAAACTGAATCGGTTTCTGTGTAGCTATTCTGTTCCCCTTTCCTGAGCTTTTTTTTTCTCAGTTCAAATGAAACTGTAAGTACCCCTCTTCCCTTTTCCATTACATTTTCAAAGACTCAAATCCTCCTCTAACATCTCAAACCATATGCTCCCGGCTTGGCTTTTGAAAGTGGATGTCTGAGTATCTCCCTCTTCGTCTCTGCTCTCAGCAATGAGGGTGCAAACTTTCCTCCTGTTCCTTATAAGCTCTCTCAGCCGATTCCCACCCTCTCAGGTCAGGCAGGACAGATTAGAGGACAGATAACCTGCTTTAGTCACTGAGCTCCTGAAACTCCACTTTTCACCCATTTCACCATTCTTTTGTATCATTTCCTTCCATACTTAACAATGTTATCTTCTGTACTTTGTTCTCAGAGTCTCTACCTCCTTTTGTATTGCTGTGCTCTAAAAACCAAGTATAATATTTTAAGTGTACAAACTGTAAGCATACTATTTCCAACTCTGCTTTTATTTTAATGGTTTATAATAAAAGCAGAGTTAACCAAGATGTTTTGTTTTGTTAAAATATATTTAAATTAGTTATATTTAACTAATTTAAATATATTTAAATTAGTTAAATTTCTCTTTAAAGTGGCAAAAGTCCAGTTTGGTTTGTACCCTTTGCTTCAAAACAGCCTGCCACAAATGCTAAGGCTAGTTAGCATAGTCACAGATGATGACGGTTTTCCTGAAACAGTAAGGCGTTTCTCTGTCATTAGCATGTTTAGCAGCGCGAACACAAGATTGATTGACAACATTAAGACCCGCCTCCTGGCTCTGATTAATTGTTTCTGTACGGAAGCAGTGCATTTCTTCAGATGACAATAGCAGCTCTGGGAGGAGGTGAAAGAGTTTGATCTTTTCACAGATTCTGTCTCATGTATTATACTTTAACAAAATGTAATTTTTTAAAAAAATATAAGTTACATACTGCAGCTTTAACAGAACAGATAAAAATGTAATATAAGTATAAGAAACAGGAGTGTCTTGTGCTGCATGGTGGTGCAGCTGGTAGTGCTGTTGCTTTGACGCAAGAAGGTTCTTGGTTTGAATCCCAGCCTGGTGTCCTTCTGCATAGAGTTTGTGAGTTGTTTTTTTTTCCATCTAATTAAATAAACCTCTTTTCATTCTGGAACTTTTCCATTGATTACAGGAGTCATTATTTACTAAAGATATGGAACTAACTTATTTACTTGATGAAACTGCCCCTAAACATTTTTTATAAACATTTAGTAGGTGAAAAACTGCGTAATTAGATTCTGGAGGATTTGCTAATGGAGTAACTGGAGATAAATGTTGAGGAGAAAAACCTGATTTGTCCTCTTTTTAAAGAGTTTTCCAGTCACTCTGTTGTTGGCTAAAATTACAGCAGTAAAGAAAAATATGGTTAGCTGTAGACAAGAGGCATGACTTAGCAAAAAGTTACAAACCTTTTTTTCTGACCTGACAAAATACAAAATGTTCTCTGCCTTGCAATTTTTTATTCTCCATGATGGTCCCAGATGTTTTATTATCTAAATAAAGTTTTTTCTTTTGCCAACTATTCTGTAATTATGCTTTTAGGCTAGGACCATAGGATAAGGACACTTAGCATCTACCAAAACACACACACACACACACACACACACACACACACACACACACCACACACACACACACACACACCACATAAACTAAGCTGACACAGCAGAGGCACAGGTCAAGAGAAGAGTCCTCTGTGATAATATCACATTCCTGCTTTATTATTAACCTGACCCCTGAGAGAATTGCTGCTCTGGTAATATGAGTGATAATCTAATTATCATAACTCTTTTTTTATGAGAATAAATGCAAAATCAGAAAAACTGTTTTGTTAGTATGAATGTAATGTGGTGTAGCAAAGTTAGAACTCAGGCAACAGAAAAGCTAAATGAACACAACTCATCAGTAACATAAACTTCCTTCCTTCCTTCCTTCCTTCGTTCCTTCCTTCCTTCCTTCCTTCCTTCCTTCCTTCCTTCCTTCCTTCCTTCCTTCTTCCTTCCTTCCTTCCTTCCTTCCTTCCTTCCTTCCTTCCTTCCTTCCTTCCTTCCTTCCGTCCGTCCGTCCGTCCGTCCTTTAAACTCCTTTACGTCCCAAACTGTGGAGATTCCCAAATTACATTCTTGTAATTCTGTACTCAAGTTTGTGGATAATGTTGGATTCAGAAGGAGAAACACCAGATGAAACGAGAAATGAGTCATTCCATTTGAATGCTGTTGTGATTAGGAAGTTTGTAATGGAGTGAACTGAGCTGGAACCGTCTGGTTAGCAGCTTTGATGGGAGCTGATTAAATCCTGGCTCTCCCAAGCAAAAGGAGCTCCTGGCTCTCCTTAATTAGTTCATTTAGCTTCGAGAACGTCGGACCTCATGTAAATGTGGAGCACATTTTTCTTCTGCCAGTGCAGCTTGTTGCGTTTCGACTAATTATAGGATTGAATGGAATCATTGGTGGAGAGAGGACAGAGAGAATAGGCAGTGCAGCTAAGAAACTCACTAACACACACACTGGAAGGTTTTAAAATGCAAGTGTCCCAGTGACAAGGACAAAAGTATTCATACACCTGGTAGTTTAGATATTTTTCATTTAACCAAGATGTTTTTGTTGTTTTTCTGATAGGAAACTGGATACAGATCTCTGAAAAGATGCAAAACAATGAATAGTAACTGAACTGCATTTTCAAATTCAATTCAAATTAAAAAATACTTTATTGATCCCATCTGAAGCTAAATGTTGTAGCTCGTACTAATTCAATTTCTCCAAAGAGTTATCATAGGCACTGACGGATGTTAGCAGGAAAGAAATCATGTTGCAGTCTGTATCGCACCGGATTTGAAGAAACCTCTGACCGAAGACACTCTCTTTATGAATAATTGTCATATTGAAAATTAATTATACACTTCTAGAAAAATCAATGGCAATCAAAACACTTGCTTTAGTTACTGACCAGTTTTATAGGACGAATGAAAAAATAAAATAAAATGTGAGAAAAAAGTTTTTGTATTTTTGTATTTCAAACTGGTTTTTAAAACCAACAAAAACAAGTAAGTCAGTAGGACAAGAGAAAACATGCATGTATAACTAGGAACAAAATAATTAGTTTACTATCATAACATTATGACAATAATGCGATAGTATAAAATAAATAAAATGAGAATCAAGTCGTAATATTACAACTTGATTCTTATTATTTTTTTCATTGGTATCTTGATTTTTTTTCTACAGAGATAAATGAGTGTGAAGCCAACGTCTATGTTTAACGAAGAAGGATGCTGGAACAGTTTTCTGCTCTGTGTGCCACAGTGTGAATGCCACACTCTTGATCCCAGCATACATGCACTAATCAGAACAAAAACACATTAAAAGCAGCAGAAACACTTTACAGACGCGACAGGACTTGATGTTCCACAACATTCTTTAGATTTAGACATCAAATAACATGTTTGTCAAAATGCTAGCTCAGCTTAATAACACTGTATGGCAGTTTTAATGTGTAAATATAGATAATTATGTGTTGCCAGTCATTCTCAATCAGACATGTCTTGTTCTTAAATTTTGTTGTGCATTCCAGTGCATCCTGCTGATATTTCCCCAATATATCAATGCATAATTAGGACACCGTTGTGGTTTCTCTTTAACCACCTGAGCCTGGTCTGCAGTTGTCGTAGCTCTGTTCTCCTGTGTATCTGAGGCGTTTTAATGCGCCAATATGCTTCCATCAGCTCCATCAGTATTCAGTACACACTTCTGTCTTTTTCTGTCATTGTTAAATTGCCTGGTTGTGTAAGACTTTTTTTTTTCGTTCATAACAAAGTATTTTGGAATTATCCACTGTGTCTGGAACATCCAGCACACACAACCCTGAAGGACACAGAAGGGGAGGGAAAAAAAAAAGATCTCTTGGATTGACAAACACTACATTTCTCTGAGTATAATTACAATGGCTTGGTTTCAAATAAGACGCTATCAAGCAGAAAATCAGTAATCAGATAGAAAACGAACATATTCACGCTTAGAGAGAGAGAGAAATGGCTCGAAAACGGCTAAACAGATTAAAACAGAGCAAGAAAACAATCTCAATAAAACTGCAATCTTAGCTTTTTTTATTTTTTATTTTTTGTTGAAATGGCATGTAGGTCGTCATAAATAACATTTCCATCTGACTCTTATTTACTTTTCTGGCCCATGAAAGTGGAAGGAACATAAATAATTTGAAAGCCTGCGTATGCATCACTAAACAATTACAGCTAAAAACCTCCTTTATTCTGATAGCCCAAAATGAAAGTATATGTCATCTCATATTACATGTTGACAAATTAATAAAGCCTCCTTGTAAGAGTGACTGGTAACATCTGTGTATCAGCCTGAGAAAGCTTGAACCATACGTGTTGGTATTGGAATATTTTCCCATCCTGAGCACAAATACAGCAACCGATTGAAAGACCAGATTACATTTTAGCTAGCTTGGTAAAAACCAGCCTCTTTTTCTACGCTTTGCTTCGTTCAGAAGGTTTGGGTTGAGAAACAATTGCTTCCTGGAGGCAATGACATTTTAAATTTTACTCAGTTTGTAATTTTTTATTTTTATTTTCTCTGTATCAGTCGGGTGTTCCAAATAATGTCAGAGAATTCTCAAAAGGTGTAAGAAATCATTAAGCATTCTTTCTGCAACAGTTTGAGACATAATTGTAATGCTTTCAGGCTGTGAAAGAGTGTGAGAGAGCAATTCTTTAGCAGATAACTTCCTCTGTTTTATCTGTCATTGGGTACCCTGGTAGAAAGTAGCCTCTTGTACCAAACTTTGCTTAATCAAGAAACGATGGCTTCCTGGAACCATGGGTTGTGTTGAACTTTACATTTTAACCAGTCACTAAGATGACATATGAAGCTTAGTGGAAATTGACTGTGCTGTAAACAAACGTCCTCTGTTTCAAAGAGACAATAGCTGAGGCGAACGAGGCGGCGGTTAATGTTAGTTCAATATTTCGAGGCTTGGCCAACATGAACTGAACGGCTTTGTTAGCTTCCTCCGCTGTCCTTGCTAAAACTGCAGGCAGAGTATGATTCTAAAATGGACGTCGTCATTCACTACTTCTTCTGCTTATCGATTGGCCCGGTTGAAATTCTAAATCTTAATCGGCTCAACAGGAGGAAGCCCATAACCCAATGGAGTGAGATTTGAATTGAGTGGAATTACTTGGAAAGCAAAGGCCGGGTTACATTTTAGCTGCTTTATGAAGATCACTGGAATGTAGACACACATAGAAGAAGTCTGTCACAATTTAAAATCAATGGCTTTCATACAAAGAGGAGCAGGAACTCAAGGACTCTTTTTGATGTGAATGTGAAAGGCACCAGGCTTTGCATTAACCTGACCATCAACACAATGGTCAGGTTAATTTCCGGAATCGTT
This sequence comes from Poecilia picta, assembly GCA_033032245.1. Taxonomy (NCBI): domain Eukaryota; kingdom Metazoa; phylum Chordata; class Actinopteri; order Cyprinodontiformes; family Poeciliidae; genus Poecilia; species Poecilia picta. The sequence continues at coordinate 28,551,860 of CM065362.1, forward strand.
CTAAACTCAAAACCAGCAATGAAAACCTGAATAGAGGCTTGAACTGTGATAACCATGTTTGATGTTTTGTTGCAGCTGGTCTTACTGTTAAGCTTATACCATTAAGATTGGCAGAATTCCTGGCAAATGCTTCAGAGGAACAGAGTACAACTGGTGGAGTAGGATGTAATGGCAAGACTGTAATTGAGACAATTGAAACAGATCCAAAAATGCTCCGCAGAAATGGCTCTGACTTCATTTTAGAGTCTACGGAATCGATGAGGACTTCAGTGTGAAGCCAGAACAGAACCTGACATTTTAATTAGAAAAGCATAAAGGAGATAAACTAGCCTGAGGCTACTGAACCTTCACATAGACACCTTGTAGTACAGATGTCCATCATGTCCATCAACTGGTTTTCTTCAATGAAAACAAATTCAGCCAAGTGGAGTTTTGTAATGTTCTTAATTTAAGGACTTCATATTGTATAAAATAATGATGTAATGCCTCAAAAGACCAATATGTCCTTTATAGTGTTGTTCACCTGCTGTGGGTTTCAGTGGTGTGCAAAGATTCACTGCTTAAGTAAATAACATTCAGCATCTGATACACTGGCAATCTGTAAACTCTCAATATTTTCCAGAAGTCCATATATTTGGACTTCTGATTTTTCTTTACTTTTTAAAAATAAGATTTTTTTCAGCTTGGGGAAGTTGAGCTACCCAGACAAAAGGCTACTTCACACTTCATTGGATGCCATTTGCAAATGAACAAATCCAAATAAATGGTGCTGATTGGCCGAACCACCAAGAGCAGAAATAAGGACAACTACTTTCGGCGGTAGTGCTAAGACGAGTTCCGTTGTACAAAGTTATTCATATAAATATATATTTGGTGTTTCAGACATTAAAATAGGTAGTTACACTAAGTGCTCTTACATCGAGTCTCAAGTATTTGCGGCATTCACGGTGACTGCTATGTAGAGTTACCAGGACTAGTTGCACTAATTGTCAGTTGTGGCTACGGTGGTTCAGGAAGGCCAACAAAAAATAACTAGCTGTTTTTCCACTGACCACATAATTGCACAATTTGATATTTTGAAAATAAATTCATCTAATGAAAACATACCAATTTTGAAAAATATTTTTTGATTAAAAAAATTGTTTTTGGTGTTTTTTGGCTATATTGAAATTGTTTTTTTGTTGTGAAACTTACTATATGCAACATGAGCACAGAAATTGAAGAAGAAAACAAATAGGAAGTAGTTGTAGGATGATGATGTGGCATGTTTAATGACTTATCATGTGGAACAAACTCATTCACGTGTGATTTTAATTTCTTTTTCATTCAATGGAAACGCCTTGTGTTTTTACAACATTAGTGGAATACAAGCTAAAGTTTTGCTCACATTTGTAATGGAAACACACTTACTGATTATACTTTCAGCTTAGCATAAATTTAGCTTTAGTGTAGCTTCCATTGTTGCTTTTGCTATTGTGTTGTGGCTTTTGCTGACCCTTTTGGGCCACCATACATGGCAATTCAGAGCTTTACAAAGAGCCTCTCTTGAATATGAATCAAACCTTTTTGTCTTAGAAAGTTTCTTAGGATGATATTTATTATAAAGATTTGCTACATAAATAAGCTAAGGTCAGTACAGTGGCACAGTTGGCTCTGTCTAATCATGTTTTCTTCCCGTCATTTGCACTGACAATTTTTCTCAAACACACCATTTCTATAAAACAACCTCTTCGTTTCTAACATATCTGGTGTTCCCCATGGAGCTGTGTGTGATTTTAATGTTTTTTGCTCCACCCCGCCACAATCCGGGGGGAAGTTTGTAGACTTTGTTAAACTCTGTTTCCTGTCATGTCTCTTATCTTTCAGCAGTTGTCCTCTCTTTGGTTTGTTCTGTCTTTTGACGGCGGGTGAGGAGATTACAGCACACCTGTTTGTTAGAAACCACTCCACTATTGCATTTGCCCCGACTCCTCAGATGAACTGTTAAAAAAAAAAAAAGATTGTAGCTGATGTCTGCACACTCTAGACAATCAATCTCTTCTGGTTGCCATGGAATCACTGTCCTCATTATAAAAGAAGAGCAAAGGTAACACACGACAGTCCAAAGAAATGTGGTTGGAACTACAAAAAATGGCAGAAAAGGAAAGAGTGTGTGGGTGGTAAGAGGGCCTCGGTTCTGTGAGCAGGCTCTTTTACTTTTTCTTGCGTTTTGTCCATCCAGCTGCAAAGTTGGACTTGGCAACCTCGGTAAGTTGAAGACATTGTCTTGGACAATTCACCACCATAAAGTCAAAATAAATTCAAGTCTTCCATATAGACAGTTTTCATGTTATTGTTTGTATCTGTAAATTTAGCACAGAACAGCGGAGTGCTAAAAGACGATTCTTTTACATGCCATCTGTAGCCGCGCTGCTTCAGTAGAACAGTTCTGTTAACTAAATGAAACATGGAGATATATAGGTGTTATTAATTCCGTGCAGTGCGCTACAGCAAAGAAAAACCATTGATGAACAATTCAAATCCACTAATATTCTTTTTCCTCCCCATCTGTCAGCTACATAACACAGAGATGGTTGCCATAGCAGCTGACTGACAACAGCTCCACTAGCAATAGCATATCAGGATTCAACACCAAAACACAGGCAAATATTTCACACACAAGAAGAGAACATTCAGTCCATTTCAGTATTATATTTTCAAGTGTTTATTTTGTGATTATTAGTAAGTGATTGTCTGAACACAGTGGTGGTGAGTATTTAATTTAAGCACCTGCTGCTAACGATGTATCAGAGAGTAGGTCTATGGGCCGCCCTATTTTTTTTATTTAGCTGAACAGAAAAGCACTGAATCCTGCAGCACATCTACATGTTAAGATTGTCAAAGTCAGGCTAGCATAACTGACCTACAGATGAAGTAAAAAATGTTTTTTTAAGTTAAGACTTTTTCCTGGACTTTGTTATATAGTTGTCATAGTGTTAACAATCAGTAGCAAAACACTGCATCCCTTTTTCTTTTTATATTTCCAATTTAGCTTGTTATGTTGACAATCTCACAGCTAACACCAGTGATTGTCATCGACAGTGAGGTGTTTCGGGATCTCAGCCTCTGTTGTCTTTGCTCCGTCTCCCGTTCTTTATCCAGAAACAGAAAACTCATAATACAGTTGTCCTTTTTATATTGAGTGTTTCCATATTCCAACTGATATTCCTCTGAGCAAAAAATATGTATATACATTTCTTTTTTTTCAAAACTTATAGCCAAATTCCGCTAGTTTCAGCTCACCACAAAGGACAGCCGGCTGGAATGTATTCCGTTTGAGTGAATGCTGCTGAAATCATTCCCTGTGAGGAGAAACACACTTCTTGGTCACCTTGCTGCAAGACTTGCATTGGAACCATTGAGGCAAATAGAGCTGGCAGTCATTTAGGGTTTCTTTAAAAAGGACAGGCTTACGGTGTCGAAAGCTGGCGGTCAAAAGACGCAGAAAAAACCCGGCCGTCACTCTGGTATACACAACGGAAAGTAGAAACCAGCAAACATTCTGGTTTCTATATTCAACTGAGTTTCCCCATTGTGAGACAATAAAATGCATTTGAACTTCTTTAGATGCATTTAGGACGCAAAGGATGAGAAAAACAGAAAAAGACATTTATTTTAGTTGCAGAGAAAGCTGTTTAGATTCCATATAATGCTTCATTATTTGTGTCTGGCAGCCTGCAGTGTTTGTGCCCTAATAGACTTCATCAGCAGAAAGACCAACTCACTTTACAGCCTGTGTGCCAAACATAACAGCGTATAGGATTAATTAGGATAACACCATGCGCCCAATTTGTCACGTCCTAGCTCATACATCACCCTGAAAATGTATTTCCCCAATTTATAGACTTCTTCTGTTGTTGCTTTTCTTTACTAGACCCACTGATTCAATGGTTTGATTATATTTTCAGTTTGTTTAAGTGTGACAAAAAACAACAACAACAAAGCAGCTAAATGTAAGGAGGTGGCAAATTTTTCCACAGAAATGTAAATCCAACTCCATTTTCATGGCTTTGATCTTACATGCCAACATGGCGACAGCTGCAGGCTATCAATCCAGATGAGCATCAGCTGACTTCCTTACTGTCGTTTAAGCAACGGCTTCATTATTCGCAGCACTCATGCAGATTCTGTGTGAGGCGTGAAAAAGGGGGATCCGTGTTGGAGCATCCTCTCTCTGTGTTTTGTGTATTTGAGCTGCTGCAATCAGACAGAATTAAGCAAGCGGACAGATAATGGGGCATCTAATACGGAAAATGATGTGGCTGTGTGTGTTTGTGTAATTGTTCCAAATGGGTAACAGAGGGTCATTATACTGTGGAAAACATCTGCGCCGCTACTCTATTATTATTTTTTTGTCACTAACTGTCCAATTGTAGCAACCCGAGCAGACAATCCGCGAATCCTTGTGTGACGTTTGCTGCAGCTCTGATTGGAGTCACAGAGAGACAGCCGGCTTCAGCAGAACCTCCTAATGCGGACTTCACGTTCAGAAAACCAGCATATGAACACAAACGAACTTCCAGAAAACTGAAAAACTGCCAAAACACTGAGTTCTTTTAAATCAAGGATATAAACAAATCTGATTAAATCTCCCTTGGATTCTTAATAACTGGAACATCTTTAATGTATATTTGCTTTATGATTTTGATAATGGCGTTTGACAAAATCTAATGTTTATAACTTGCTTCATAATTGGTTGCCATATAATAATAGTAGTTATTATTATTGTTTTTTTACATCCATCTAACTAAGAGGTATTTTCCTGTTTCCAGTTTGTTTCCTAACTTTCCTAATTCCACAACGCTCCTGTTTCTATTTTAGTTACATCATTAAGTTAGCTTGAATTAGCTTAGCCACCAAGAAGAAATGGAATACTTTAGTTTCTGAAGTCGACTGACTATCTTACCGTCTGTTAAAACAGAAAGTCAGTTTAAAGATTTCAGTGATAGTTATGTCCTTGATTTCCATCACAAATGGGAACTCAGAACTTTGTAAATATGCAACTTATTTTAGAAAAAAACACAATTTCACAATTGCTGTGTTTATGTCAAATAAAAAACACAATTAAAGTCAGATGTGAATAAGTTTATCCAGGTGATAAGTAATTAAAAAACATACTGTCCATCATCTTCCAACTACTTCCTGTTGTATTCTTCTTCGTGATTTATGCCAGTAGCAACATCCTGTTGTTGAACATGTGACCCGTGTGATGTTAAAAATGTGTTTTTATTGCAGTTTTGCAAAATAAACCAATTCCGATATGGCTGAAGAACTACCTCATCTAGTGTCAAAACTTGTGGAATTTATTTAATTTATTTATTTATTTTTCAAAATTTGCATGTTTCCATTAAGCTAAATTTATTTTTGCAATGTCAAATTTTGCATCTGGTCAATGGAAATACAGCTACTGACTCCCTTCACTGGTTTTCTTATTTAAAAAAATGAAAACAAAACCCTAACGAGTGGCTCTGTCACCATCCACACATGTATCCGTCTTCAGATTTCCTTTTGTCTCCCTCTGTCCATCTCTCTCTCCTTCACCTCTTTTTCAGCCTCCACTCTCTTTCTCCCAAAAATCCAATTAGCCAGGGTAAACTCCTTACACTGCAGGAGAGGAAAGAACTATGCCAGAGCGAGGCAGGGACGGGGAGATGCTGCCAACACAAGCCTTAACCAGAATTTTCTCAAGCTTAGCTCATCTGCTGTGGTTTGACCCGGGGGACCATAAGGAGAGAAACAACAAGGCAGGGGGAAAAAAGGAAGAAAGAAGAAGATGTTCCTGAGAGAATCTCTTTAGAGAAAACTCCTGTCAGGAACATTTTTTTCTCTTTAGCTTGAGGAAAAATAGCTGGAAGAAGTTGAATTGTGGCACTTAGACCATAAGTAAATGATAGCATCTGCTGCTAACGTGAGCAGCTATAAATATGCTAACATATGCTATGTTAGCAATGCTGAAATATATATATGTATAAAAAACGAACTGCTAAGCTAAAGTTGAAACAAATCTTGAGGAATTTTGTTTCACATGAATCCATTTCGTATGATAATTTATGGCAAAATGTGGATGAAGAAAATGAAACAAGAGAAGCTAACTGCTCTGTGGTGACATGGTAGCATTGAGTGTCACACCTGGTGTCTGTTAAGGTAATTAATAGATGAATAAACATCAATCTGATTCTTATTCAGAGTTTATTATTGGTCTAATAACACATCTTACAAACTAAACAAGAGAATACACAATAATGGATTCATAAGAACAAACAAGATGGTATATTAGATGTTTTTGTTTTCATCCTCTTTTTTTGCAAATGAAGTAAATGTTTCAGAAAACCTTGAAACCAGTAGAATATTTAATTTTTGTCATGAATGCTCCCATCTTTTTTTTATACTTGTTTAATTCTATGTCCCAATGCCAAAAAATGTTTCTCAATGCGGGTTTTATGATTTTGATACATTTCAAGCTGTGACTTTTAAAATAATTTTCCAATTCAGGTTGGACCAGAGTTTTAAATTTTGATCAAAAGTAATCTGGATTTATTAAAAACAAAACAAAACAAAAACCTTCAGTAAAACAACCTTTTAGTTGCTTTACTGTCAAACTATAAGTAAAACAACTATTACAGTTATTTTACAACTAAAGTGGTAACATTCAAGTTGTTTTACAGCTATAGTTGTAAAATCCAGCTCTCCAGACCTTGTTTTTTTTCTCTCTCTTACAAAAACAAATTTGTTTTCAGTGGGTTCGACATAGTGTGAGTTAGTTTGCTGTTGTTTCTGCTTTTATTCAACATTTTATCCAGGGTGTCTACCAATCCTTTAAAATTCTTAAATTTAGGTATCTAAAATTAAGGTCAAAAAATGTCTTAAATTCTTTTTAAAAAGTAAGATAGTCTTCTTTATGTTAATCACAGATAATAAATTTTGTCTTGACTGGAATAGTTCATCTTGCATATTGTATGTTTTGTTGTTTTTTTCTTTGTTTGAGTCACATTCAAACAACTTCATTGTGTTCTGTGACTGGAGGCATTTGAGGCTACCGCTAACTCACTGCTAACATACTCATTCTTGCTAGCTATAACCTTGCTAGCTAGGTAGCTTTTTTTGCATCTATCATCAGTAAGTGCAAATTTGTCGCTAGTTGGCTGGACGACGTTTGAGATTTCAGGTCTTAAATCAATCAATCAAATTTTATTTGTATAGCACATTTCAGCAGCAAGGCATTTCAAGGTGCTTTACAAAATTAAAGAAAAAAATAAACAAAAGCATGTGACATTGAATAAATAAAGAGAGATTTAAAAAAAAAGATTAAAAAAGATAAAAACATACTTTTGTTATGGAATTTAAGCGCCTGTCGTTGCTGGTCTCCACCGTCCGTTTAACACGGTATTATCCAGGCCCCATCGCCTAACAGGACAAGGTCTCCAACCTTACAGCACCAGGCTCCGTCTCCTGTCACGCGAATTTTTGTGCTAGGACTTTGCCGTACTACACGGACTTTTGTGAATAAAAGAAATTCATAAATAGATAAAAAGTAAAGATAAAAACATTAAAAGCATCAAAGACATCAAAACCCACACGCTAATCCTAATTCAGCCATAAGCAACTCTAAACAGGTGGGTTTTAAGTTGAGATTTAAAGGCACTCAGTGTTTCAGCTGTTTTACAGTTTTCTGGAAGTTTGTTCCAAATCTGTGGTGCATTGAAACTGAATGCTGCTTCTGCTCATTTGGTTCTGGTTCTGGGGATGCAGAGCAGAACCAGAACCAGAAGATCTGAGGGGTCTAGAGGGTTGGTACAGCAATAAAAGATCTTTAATGTATTATGCTGCTAAACCGTTCAGTGATTTATAAACTAACAACAGTATTTTAAAGTCTATTCTCTACAGGGAGCCAGTGTAGGTCTTAAAAGTCTTGAATTTGAGTTGCTGTGGCCTGGAGAAACTCTGTTATTGCTTTTATTGCTTTTTTTTTTGTCCTATTTTATTATTTCAATTATTTCATCTGTTTAATGCTTTACAGAACTTTGGCTAAGCAAGTAGCTTTTTAAACATGTTTATAAACAAAATATATTTGGATTAGATCATGTCTGACACTCTGTCTTTGTTCCTTCTTTATTTCTTTAATAAATATTCCAACACAAAGACATAAAATTTACAAGTGGTGGATGATTTTTCTCTTTTTTATAATCCAGTGTTTTTGACTACAACACACCAGAGCAACTCAATATGTACTTCCTTAGTTACTTCAAAGTAAGAGCCTTAAAATAGGTTCAATCACTCATCTCCTCATCTGAAGCCCATAATCTTACCTTAGACTGCACACTGCTGCCTTCGCAGTGACAACATTGTGGCATTTTAATATTAAATACTCTTGATATTCAGTCTCATCAGACGTCTGTTGGTGTGAGGGACATGAAAACATTTCTCTCAGGACTTTGTCTGTGTTACGTCAGAAAATTAGGTGATAAGAAAACTGTGCAGTCTTGCTTCTTGGCAACTTTGAGTCTAAAGTTGCATTGTCTTTATGCCGTGCGTTCATGGTCACCATATTGAACATTCTTAACGAAATGTTCGATGTGATTTGATTGCAGGAACTTATCTCTTAAAAAGCCGATGCGCCTGACTAAAAAGCCTTTCCCAATCTAACTTCAGGGATACCATTGGCCGTCCTGCTACAAAGATTAAACAGCGACTCTTAATCAGTGCCCAACAGACTCGCTGTAGTTGACAACAGACAGCCAGCCTTACTGAAGCTGATGACAGCGAGCAATCTAATAAGCCAAACAGATAACCGGCTTCCTGGCAAACTTTGGATTTCCCACAGGCATTGATGAGTTAATTGAGTTTTTTTTTCTCCACTTCACGTACTATCACGTATTCACGTAATTTTAGAAAAAAAACTAAAAACTTGATGGACACAAAGCACTCAGGCAGGATTCATATCAGCTAGAAAGCTTCCTCTGTAGAATAGAGTTCCTCCGCAGCCGCAGCCCTCCAGTAAATCCTGCTTTTTCTTGTCTGAAATTGCATTATGGGTCAGTGTACAAAGCATTTGCATGTAAAGTAATCCTGTCAAAAATGTCTCCGGTTGTGCTGACTTCCTAGCGAGGCTCTTACAGAAGAGCAGGCTGTAATCTGTTCCACACGGAGTTAAGACTTATCCAGTAAGAAGGGATTCCCTCAGAGTGCACACAATACTGATGGACGCTTTAGAGGGAATATAATCCCGCATCCTCTGCCGTTTTAGTTCTGATGTGGGATTTCTGGAGCTAAAGAAGCTTCATGACCCTCAACGTCATTCACTTCACTATATAGCTTAAACCTAGCACCACTTATCTGGTTTCACAAGGCAAAAGATTAATGCAGTAATGTAATGCATATATGCATCCATTTAAAAAGCATTGTTTGCACAACCACAACAAAAATGTGTGGTAGGTCTGTCATGATGGCAAATTTAGCTAGACGATAAAATGCCCCAGTAATTATTGCGATAAACGATGATATTGTTATTTTGAGACCATTTTTGAGCAACATACATTGACAATGGCAGAATAAATATAATAGGTCAATAAACTTTTACTTTGTAAAGAACAGTTTACACTGGAACTGGAGGATGTTTTAAAAAACCAAAATATAACACGATAAACAAAAACAATAAAAAAAATGGAGAGAAAAACTGAAACCGTCAATAAAATGGATTATGATGCCTCTGCAAACAAAACTGCCCTATTAATCATTAGAACGAAACTTATCAAGTTCATATTTATTTAGCATGTGATTAAATGGTTAAGGTTAAGAGGTGTTGACATTTCAAATGGTAAACAAACACAAAGTAACACATAGAAACCTGATTTTCACCAGTTTTTCTAAAACAAAAAAGATCATAAAATTGTGGTTAAAAATTAAATATTTAACACCCGAGGCTATACTTTCACCACATTTTGGTGATGCTAAATTAAAAATGCTTTTTTCTTATGTCTTTCCCGTCTGCTGTTCTGTCGTAGCTCTGGTTGTGTTAGCGTTGCTGACCTGTTTGCTGCTTTAACACAAGGTGTCGACTCATCCTGAAAATGTCTAAAAATTCTGAAATTAAGGCATTAAAATATTGTAAATTATTTCAAGAAATTGTAAGCTTATCTTAAATATGCTAATCACAGGTCATAAAATTTTACAGTGGCAAGACTATGTAAAAGTGTATATGTTTGTCTTTGTTTATCTTTGTAAACTGCAAGCTGGCTTTTTATGTTTATTATTAATCAGTCCCTCATGTTTATTTTCAGAAGACATTTCAGTAACAAGGCAGCTCAAAGGGCTTTACATCATGAAAACAACAAAAATACAAATTCATAAAAGACACCAACAAAGTCAACAATTAAGAAAACATTACATTTTGTCAAGTACCATTGTTTTTACACATTTAACAACAAATCTATTTTTCTTAAAGAATTTATTGGCTCTAGTTGCCTTTATTTCATAGTTAATTGACAGGAGGGTTGGTAATGAGAGATGGGGGAAAGCATGTGGCAGGGTCACCAGGCCAGGAATTGAACCTGTGACAGCCATGTCACAGACTAGGGGTTCCATGCATGGGCTGTACTTAATCCCTGCACCACCTCAAATCTATCTTTTGTTCTGGAGTCAATCTGCACATTTTTGACCAAAACCCATTTGTCTTGCATTTAATTGTTGGAAGAGATGAACATGACCTTCTGATTTTGAAGAGATTAGTAAATAAATAAATCTGACATGTTCTTTCCCTCATTATTGAGTCATTTTGATAATTCTGTCAATTGTTAATGGTGTTCTAAAATTCAAAACAGCATAGGCTAATTGAAATATCTTACTATGTTTAATAATAATAATTGAAACAGTGGTAATCATAGGAGAAAACAAAGCAGAGAAAAAATTTTTGAGCTATAAGGAAAGTAGTTTGGGACAAAATGTGCATTTTACTCATCTGCTCATTAAACTGCACTGATTACTGTCTGGTAGAAATATTCTTTAATGCTCATTTTGTTTAATTACTGTGTTTTCCTGTAGATACCTCATAAAATTGTGGATGTACAGTATTTGCCCCTAGTTTGAACTTGTAGAGAAGACTAAGGATGATTTGGCGCTGGCCTTTCATCAGGACGATGGTGCAACAGCACAGGAAAGACATTTAGGAATGTCTGAGGAACAGAAAGCTGTCCTGTAAAGTTATGAGGGAGCTAAAATCTACTAAGTCATGTAAGGAAACCTTTAAAGGTCCAACAGTTGAAAGAACAAGCCGGAGAAATTTTCAGACGGAGAAAGGTAAAAAGGTTTCAAGAAGTAATTTCCACAAACATCAAACACACATTTGTTTTTTTAAAAAAAGACTTGATAAAAGAAGAAGCCTTTAAAAGCTTTTGTTCTCTTCATCTGCGTTTGTAGTCTTTCAGAGGGTCAGATGGTGTGACAACAAAACAAGCAGTAAATATAGACTATCTGTGGATAGCTTAATTTTGATCTGCTATATAGCTCCATTTTTATCTTTAGCACTAGTTTCCTCGTTGTGTGAACACTTTGAAACCGAGTGGCTGTAACTCCAATTTCTTGCTATTTTGTTAGATTTAGTCAATGCAGTAGAGGTGATAATATGGATAATATCGATACATGCCAATATCAAATTGTTATTAATATATTTGTATATACAATATACAAATATCAATCTTACCATGCCAATATCACGTTGATATTGGCATGGTAAGATTGGCATTTTAAGTTTCTGATTGCTTCTTGAAACTTCATTTTATTTTTCTGTCATAGTTTCTCAACTCTACCTCAAAACAAATTTTGCTCTTAAATTAGTTTTTTTTTTCTTTTTGCATTTTATTTATTTAAGAAAAATGCACAGGCATCATGTTAATATGTTAAAGTATTTTGTAGACACTTTTAAACTTTGTCGATATTCTGATGTTTGAACATCATATTTCAATTGGGAAAAAAACTAAAGAAATCCTGAAGGCAGAAGTTTGATTATATATCATGCTTAAATAAAAAGTATCAGTATTGATATTGGCATCACTATTGGCGATGCGGTTCTAGTATTTGCTTGGTATCGCATTAATACCAAAACACGCTGTATCTCTCTCCTCTGGGATGCAGTGCTGACTTTGGACTATAAAACATGAAATTGAGTCTGTCATGGTTTATTCACCAGAGGAGCGTCCCTACAACCGGAACATGTGGAGAAAAACAGCGGATTCTCCGTTGTTCCATTGTTTCCTGTTCTGATACAGCATTCCTCGTCTTCAGGTTTCATTTCCAGCGTTTTGCTTTTCATTCCTTCTCCCTCTCTGAAGCCATTTCTGCTCTCTTTCATCTCCTCTCTCACTTTCATTTCACCCGCCTTCTCTGCATTCTGCTCTTTCCGTCAGTCTCGTGTCATGTCGCATTTGCCAGGAAAAAAAAGAAGAAGATGATTTTGCACCACACAGCTAAACCCCATAAAGTGATTTTTCTGCATTCCGCCTTGGCCCAAAAGGCGTTTGATCACACAATACTAGTCCAATCAAATAAGACGACATCTGGGTTCAGAGTCGTGTGTGTGTGTGGTGTATGTGTTGTTTTGTGTGTGTGTGTGTAGGTGTGTGTACTGTATGTGTTAAACAGGCTGACATCCCCAGCCGCTTCTTTGGTCTTCCCGGAAGGACTGCGGGAGGAAGCAGCAGCCGAAGACCGGCTGACAGAGAAAGTGAGGAGAGAAAAAGAAGAGGAAAGGTGCTGAACCGCAGTGATGGAGAAAGTCGTTGATCGTCTCTGGAGCTGTCAAAAAAAAAGAAGAAGAAAAAACACAGAATGATTGGCTTTGCTGCTGAGCCGCTCCGGCGCTCACTCGAACTTGTCAAGACGCGGAGTGATCCCTCGGCTTTGTTCTGCGGTGCCGTACATCCCCGCGAGATGCAAACACTTCTAAGACTTGTCGCTTCGTCGGACCGCAGTCGCGCGCCGCCGCCACACGAGAGCACTGGCGTCAAGGCAATGAGGCAGGTGGAGCCGCGCGAGCTGCCAGGTGGAGCCGCGCGAGCTGCCAGCCGAGCCGGAGGTGTTTTCAACCGACAAAACCCAGCGAACGACGGACAAACCCGGTCTAAAATATAGAGCGTGGACGCTCATTCTATAAATAGCTACTAATTAGTTTTTTGAGAAGTGATTAAACTCAAATGCCAGACAGAAAAAAAAAAAAAAAAAAAAAGATTGGCCACTACTACATAAGTACCCCGGAGCTGAGCAACCCACATAATTTTGTCATTATTTTTAAATTATAGTGGCACAAGTTAAAGCACTTTTGACCGGCAAAATAATTCAGCAATCATGCCCGACAATTCATCTGCTGTTAATGAGTAGAGACACCACTAAATTTATGCTAAATTTCTAACAGTCATTATGAGACAAATAAACCAATAACAAATTGTGTCCACATCCGCATATGTTTGCAAAAGAAGCTTTAGCTTTAGACCTTTCTGCAAAGAGAAAATACAGAAACTAACAGATTTTTTTTATGTGACCTCAAAAGGTTCTCATTTAATTAAGGACTGTGAAATAGTAATAATAAAACCATTCAAGCTGCTGAGGGTTGTACAGAGCATACAGGTCAAACAACATACTTTTAACTTAGCCCTAAACAAAATAAAATTACGTTTTTCTTGGCTGATGTTGCAGTCTGAGTGTTCCCTCTAATTCAGGAGAATAAGCATCACTTGGGAGATGAGCAGGATGTTTCTGTAGCTGAGCAACTTGCTAGCATTGCCTCTTGTCAGTCAATGTGCTTCAGCTGGCACCTTTAGCTTGCATTGCTAGGTGCTATTGTCTTTTAGCAATATGCTAAAGGACACTGGTGCTGGTTGTTCAGTACAATAAGGGTCTATTTTTTTCAGTCTGGCACTGCTGGTGTGAGTTACCCTTAAGAGGTAAGCGTAACTCTTCGGTTGGCAATAATGTTCGTCCACTAGTGTGTGTTGTGTCTCCATGGTAACCAACTGTTTTACTGGCTGACTGGCAGTGGTAGTTTCCACCACTTCCCTCAGTATGTTGGGTTTTGAATCAGACGTTCATCACAGCATCAGGAAACCTGACAGAAGACCCATTGCCTTGTCGCTTCGATGGTACCACAGCCACAGATATCACCGGTCACACTGTATAGTCCTTCTCTGGGGTCAGGTCAGCATAGCTGGAAACCCCATGATGCATTTGGCTAGGTTCACACTGAATGCCTTAATGCTTAGTTCAGATTATTTTGTGAAATTGGTCTTTCATATTTCCAAATATGGGCGACTTGTATGTGATCTCCTGTGTGAACTGAAAACAACCTTAAAGTGTCCTGCATGCACAGAGGGGGCGCTGTAACGTCACTCTTAGCAAGCATGTTCAGTGTTTCTGGAAGTAAACATGGGTGCAAATGGTATCTTGCGATTTTAAAGTTGTTGTTTAACCCAAGCCAGCACATTAACAGCTTAATGCTTGTTGTTTTTCTTCCCAGAACATTAGGATGCAGAACAGTGATGTTTGTCTAGTATCAACGACTTTCAGGTCGGATGGATTCAACCTGGCCGTACAAACATAGGTAATGTTTCAAGATTAGATACGTATCACTAGATCACATTTCTAAAAATCTGATTTGTGTTGTTCAGAATGTCATAAAAAAATTATACTGGAAGCATTTAGGCATTAGTGTGGTTTTCGTCCTGGTCGTGGAACACTGGACCAGCTCTACACCCTCAGCAGGGTCCTGGAGGGTGCATGGGAGTTCGCCCAACCAGTCTACATGTGATTTGTGGACTTGGAGAAGGCGTTCGACCGTGTCCCTCGGGGGGCCTTGTGGTTCTCCGGGAATATGGGGTACCGGGCCCTTTGATACGGGCTGTCAGGTCCCTGTATGACCGGTGTCAGAGTCTGGTCCGCATTGCCGGCAGTAAGTCGGGCTCGTTTCCGGTGAGAGTTGGACTCCGCCAAGGCTGCCCTTTGTCACCGATTCTGTTCATTACTTTCATGGACAGAATTTCTAGGCGCAGCCGAGGTGTTGAGGGGATCCGTTTTGGTGGCCTTAGGATCGCATCTCTGCTTTTTGCGGATGATGTGGTCCTGATGGCTTCATCAGATCGTGATCTGCGGCTCTCGCTGAAACGGTTCGCGGCCGAGTGTGAAGCGGCCGGATGAGGCTCAGTGCCTCCAAATCCGAGGCCATGGTCTTGAGCCGGAAAAGGGTAGAGTGCCTTCTCCGGGTCAGGGGAGTCGTCCTGCCTCAAGTGGAGGAGTTTAAGTATCTGGAGATCTTGTTCACGAATGAGGGAAGAAGGGAGCGGGAGATCGACAGGCGGATTGGGGCGGCGTCTGCCGTGAAGCGGGCGCTGTACCGGTCCGTCGTGGTGAAGAGAGAGCTGAGTCAAAAGGCGAAGCTCTCGATTTACCGGTCGATCTATGTTCCCACCCTCATCTATGGTCATGAGCTGTGGGTCATGACCGAAAGAACGAGATCACGGATACAAGCGGCCGAAATGGGTTTCCTCCGCAGGGTGGCCGGGCTCTCCCTTAGAGATAGGGTGAGAAGCTCGGTCATCCGGGAGGGACTCAAAGTAGAGCCGCTGCTCCTCCACGTCGAGAGGAGCCAGTTGAGGCTCTGGCATCTGGCCAGGATGCCTCCTGGACGCCTCCCTGGTGAGGTGTTCCGGGAACGTCCCACCGGGAGGAGGCCCCGAGGAAGACCCAGGACACGCTGGAGGGACTATGTCTCTCGGCTGGCCTGGGACGCCTTGGGGTTCCCCCGGAGGAGCTGGAAGAAGTGGCTGGGGAGAGGGAAGTCTGGGCCTCCCTTCTGAAGCTGCTGCCCCCGCGACCCGATCCCGGATAAGCGGAAGAAAATGGATGGATGGAATGGATGGATGGCATTTAGGCAAAAAATAAATAAATTTGGATTACTTCAGACTGCTGAGTGAGCGTAACCTTCAAGTCCCCCTGTTTACCCACTGGTTTCAACACTCTGTTTTCTGGGTGCCTCACTTATATTGGACAATTGGACAACACAACTACCCTGAATGAATGCCAATCCACATAGCAACCCTGTTAGGCTCCATCAAATGCTAGTGATTGTGTCTAGCAGATCTGTAAGACATCCCTTTTGTTCTTTCTTTAAAGTTTATTTGATAGGGACAGACACACATTTACATAGACAAACTGAATGAAACAGCAGTCCCATGTTAGCATCACGGTGCAATAGCAACAGCTAATTCGCAGCACTTGTCCCTAGATGGGCTTTTTAAAAAAAAATAAAATAAAATAACTCTAAAAATTGTAGAGAAATCATTTGAAATAACACAACATAATATATACAAACAGAGAAGTGTAAAAAAATTAAAAATGAGTACAGGTCTGTTTTTGACATAACCAGAGTTTTGTTTGATTTTTGAACATACTAAAACAGGAAGTGAGTTCCAAGCTGCAGATCCTCTCACAGACAGTGCACTTTGAGCACTGGTGATCTTTGCTTTCTGATGTCACTGACTTTTGGACTTTCCTGTTGTCATGATCGCTGTGTATTTTTCTCCTATTTGTTTCTTTTCTTTACTTTATTCATCTCCACTTCCTGTCTGCTGCTGCTAAGCTGCAAGTCAGTCCAGAATCTGCTCCTCGTTCTCCATGCAGATCTGCAGAACTCAACCATTTAATTGGTGCTTAATGTAAGGAACACCAGACTGGCTCATTGTCTTTGCCTGATTATGGATGTTTACTTGACTGTAATCAGATTTAGTTTCTTCACAGCTGGTCATTGTAACAACCATATATACACATCTGCCTTTATGGCCATCAGCATGACACCAATAATAACCAGTTGCATATTTCTCCACTTGTTACCGCAGTTTAAAATGTTCAGGCTCTTTGCAAACTGAATCCTTTACATAAATACTGTATCACTGGTCAGGACATGTACCAAACTGCAAGCCATTCCATCTCAGTGATCAAATGGGTAATTAACTTGGTTGATGAGGATAGTTTATGTTGATGGGTTACAGAGCAAATAATGTAGAACTTAAGTTGTTTTTTGTAAATCTTTTTCATATGACACCAGTTTGTCTAAAGACTGAAATCATTATCAGTCCTTTTCCACTTTATACAACATACTCACCAGACACATTAGGGACACCTGTTCAAAGTGCTTGTCAGGACTGATAGTAAATTAGCCAATTGCGTCACAACAAACTATTGCTTTTAGGTAGCTGCTGAAGTTCAAAGTTTCCAACACATCAGCAGCGTTATGACTTTGTCAATATTTTGCTATTGTCGAAAAAAACACAATGTTGTAATTGTTTATAATAAAGTTATTATAAACATAATTTTGTTTATTTAATTTTCTCATTAAATAAATGGTAATTAAAAAACCATCATGCGCCATCATCCTTCTTCCAATTCCTGTCGTCATCTTCATTGTTTCCCTAGTAATTTCTGGTTGTTGATCACGTGACGTCACTGATGCGACAAAAGTGTTTCCCTTGCAGTTTTGCGAAATACATAAACTTTGACACACCTCGTCCAAGAACAAAAACCTTTTATGTAAAAATGGGAGTTTCTAATTTTTTGGTAAATTTGCTTGTGCCTAGCAAGCAAATTTACAGCTACCAATAAATTAAGGCAGTTTTGAAGGCAAAAGAGGGCCCAAGATGGTACTAGAGAGACGTACATAATCATGTGTTCAAGTTTTCACCACATTATAAATGTGTTTTGCTGTATATTACAAAATTTGATTATGAAAACTTAAATAAGACTCATACTGTGTGGTTTATATAACTGCTTTAAGAGGTTGGTGGTGTAAGTTATTCTTGAACTTAGCTTACAAGGTATAGTATCTATGGAAAAACTTAAACCAGTGTATTAAAAACTCTTAAGGGAGATATAAGCATTTATCAGAAACTTAAAGCTTCTGGATTCATATTGAAGAGAGCCAACCAACTCTTAGTTTTAAACATCTAACCTTATTGGTGAGACAAAAAGGTATTAAACTAAAAATACGCACCGACTTAGACATGAGAGCTTTTCATTGATGTTCTGTACTTACATTTTCTTACAGTCCAAAATGATTGGACGCTGCATTAAGTGTTCTTTTCTCTCCAAACTGTGTCCATGCGGTGCAGATGCAGGGCGACGGCTTATTTCTAATTCCTTCTCCTGGCAGTGGAATTGCTGATGCACCGCAGTCTGAATCTCTGGCACTTTGTTTGAACTGTAAATCGATGAGGAAAGCCAGGCGGCAGCCTCCATTTCCACTGCTGTGTGAGGTGATGGAGGTGAGGGAATACTGGCTGCGATGAGATGATGCTGGAGAACACACACTGAGTCGCCACTTTCGTGGACTAGCACATGATTTACCAAACTGTTATCAGTACACATTCCCTTAGAGGCAGACGGCTCGGCCCGGACACTTTGACGGCCCAATCCGATGCATTTATAGGTTGTGTGTGATTTCTGGTTTCCAGCAGGAGATGACCTAGTGTACTCTCAGACTCCCATTCAAATAAGGCAGCCTCTATTTAAGGGCTTACTTGAAAACCAGGATTTGTGATTATCTCCACTGGGAATATTTTTAGTGCTGGTCACCTCCCCAGCAACAGAACAGAGTGAGCTTGGACTTTTGCTCACTAAGCCGGGGATTTCCTCTAAGGTGCCGAAGGACATTTTCCGATGATTGACGAGATTGTTGGGTGGTACGTTTTGGATGGAAGGGCATTGCAGTTTGTCAGACGGCTGTGCTTTTCAGGTACTTTGACTGTTAGCTGATGGCATTATCAACACAACTCTTATAGAAAGTTTAGGAAATTTCAACAATAGTTTGCTGGACACAAAGTAGCTGCATTTCCATTAACTGTAGAATTGCGCAAATTGAAATTTCGAAAGTAAATCTGCTCAATGGAAACACATCAATGTAAAAAAACAACATTTTTACTACAGGCAGAAATGACAAAAAGACGACAGGAAGTGGTAGAAGGAGCTGGCTCCACCAGATCTCTCTGAGTGTCACACAGTTTATAAAACGTTGTGTGTCATGTTTGCTGTTCAAGCTGAGAACATCCTCAGGGTTGCCAGGTCTGATTGACAGTCTCCAACCCAAACACAATGTAAACCCCACCAACATCCCCCCAAAACCCAGCAAAATCTCAACCTCTAACAAAACTCATGTTAATAACAACAAACTATGTTTGTATGCATATGTATATGTAAATGTACAATCTTGTATCTTTTAGGCCATTGATTGCTTTCATAGAGTTGTGACAATTCACAACATGCTTGGTCATCCTTTATTACATTCTGACCAGAACCAATCTATAAAGGACTGAACTCTCTTCCAAGTCCTTTAAAATCAGGAAGTTGCCCTAGGATTTCTGTTTTACAGTGCTACTACATAGTTACACCTGATTAACCAATAACTAATCATTGATGATGTCATGTTTGACAGATTCTAGAGATTTCAAAACAAAGTATTTAAAATAGGTGCAAGAAATTTAATTTATTAAAAGTTTTGTGCATTTCTGCCATGTAATAAGAACTATTTGGAAATCATTTTCTCTGAACACTTTATAAAAACTATGCCAAAATTTATAAAAAGCAGGCCAAATTTGAACAACCCATCCAAAACTCTTTGTTTCTTTCCCAGCCCAATGTGTTCAAAAAGCGGCCCAATTGGGTAGAAACACACCAAATCTGGCAATATTGAACATCTACCTTAACATGAAACTCATTTCAACAAATTGCTTCTTGCATATTTAGCCACTTTAACATGGTGGAAGGCTTTCAGCTGGACGCAGCGTGAGTGAAATGGTACAAATATTGTACAAATGATGTGCAAGTATCCAGGCTAACAATAACAACAAAAAAGTAACGTTTATCACGGAATGACCTTTGTGCTAATTGACTGATTGTTAAAAATCAGCTGAGAAGCAAGAAGAGGAAGTGCAAATGATGAGTGAATTGATTCGACTTCCTCCAGACAAAGGAAACAAGTCAGAAGTTACTGAGTTACTGAAAGACTTCAGATGCTATCGCTGTTTGTTGACAGCAGCTGAACTAAAGAGCATCACTGAGGGAGTTTGAGGAACAATAGCAGCAGAAATATTACATTAAAAGCAGCTATGTATAAATCATCATGTGTGTACTCTGGAGCACTTTCAGCCATAAAAACACTTCAATCACATGACATGTAGCCCAGATCTTCATTTGGGTCTTTTCTTGTGGTGTTCTGAATTGAATGCAATCCCCCAACACCAGCCCAATCTAGTTAAATCATTATCTTACACCTCTTTGTACCCCGATCCCTCGTCTCTGAGTTGTGTTATTTATCTCCCTGGATGGAAAGATCTCAGCCCCTCTTTCTGTGTGTAGCGCCACTGAAACGTTGTCTCTGTGTACTCGTGGATTTGTGCTAACACTCATTTTGAAGATTGTGTTTTGGCTCTCTGTTTGTCAGCATAGGGGTCCTACAGCAAAAGCCACCTCTCTCAAAACAGATGAGTCCCACTCAGTTAGAGCTATGAATTAAACATGTACTTGCTTGTTTATATGTCTTTGAAAGCATGTGTGTGTGTGCGCAAGCATCTGTTTTTAGTGCTTCACTTACTGTATTTCTTGTTTTTATCACCATACCTGTAAACCTACCTGTAAAAGTGGTCTGGCCCCTTTTAAAGGTAGACTGTGAGTCTACTGCCATTTTATAGCAGATTCAAGTAACTATATTGCCTTCAGTTATACAAATGACTGTGACACAAGAAATTTGACTTTGTCATTTAGCACCTTGAAATCAGGTCTCTGTCTCTTTCTGAAACTCCACCTTCAGTAAGTCATTACAACATGGCTCCTCTATTTTTACACTTTAACGACATTTTTACCAGTGTTTCATCGATAAATAGCTCCTATAATGAGCTCAGCAGATGCACATTTCCACCAGTTGTTGCTAATTGCACCGATCTAGTCTGGAGGAGCTGAGTGGGGAAGTCATGGGGCAGCCTACGCACTCAGGTCAGGTCTTAATGTTTAGGTGTGACCTAAACTCTAATTTATAACAACAGTATGTGGGAAAAGTCTGAGAGGTGTAGATACTTTTGCAAAGAGGCGCAGTTAAATAAAACAATACTACCAAAAAGCCTGGAAAATCTAAAAAGAATTTCACATCCGTACCAAATTCCACAGAATATAGAGCAAACTTGGGTCCATCGGAATCTCCGCCCTGACAGGTAATACACAACGGCTTCAAAACATTTAAATTCCACTGGCCCCCTTCTTCATTCACTTTCTGGGAAGGAATCCAGAATTTGGAGCTGATGTTGTGTTTTCTTTCCCCTTGAAGAGTTCATCGTGACCCAGCTCAACTCGGGGACAACACATCTAATGATCTGTCGACATGCAGCGCATAAACACCATGTTCCTGAAAGCCAACAAAGTCTGGCCTACAGGAAACTAACTTTCTGCTCTGATAGATTTTCTTTTCAGATCTGTTTTTATTTTAAAGTATCTTCCGAGAAGCGTTGGGTTGAATTAAACGTAAACATTACACTGCAACAGCTAGTTGGTTTCCAGATATACTGCAATGTACTTTTTCAAAGGAAACTATGGGCCAGCTCATGCATTTCATTGTTACATTATACGCACACAATACATTAATTTACCATTGTCACTTCAATACTGTTGTATTCAGAACTGCAATGACAAAGGTCTGCCTTCATTGAAAACCTTTTCTATATTTCAAATGATATGCATTCAGTTTCTGCTTAACAACAGTATTCTAGCTGGTTAGAATGAGGAATGTAAAGAGTTAGGAAACTGAGAGTTAATCACAATTGATATGATCATTGTAATAGGCAACAATCAAATAGCATTTTCGATATAAAATGCAAAATCACAGCATAAAGTTACAAGAAACACCCAGGAGTTTTACTTAATCTCACTATACACTATGCGTGTGCTCCATCAACGTCGATGTAGGTTTGCCCACCTCATCATACCAAACGTTGTGAGGAAGACAGTGATAGAGTTTATAGAGCGGAGGTGTCAAATTAATTTATCAAGATTATGACTGTCTATAAAAGTCTGGTTATGACAGAATGTATTGATAAAACAACTCCTTTAATTTCTCTGTGTTCAATTAGTGCTGCTTAAATTTGTTACAATTTGTAACATCTTTATACATTTATGTAATTTGGTCCTATATAAAAATGAGTCCCCACTACAAAAATTATTTGATTTGACTGATAAAATAATTTCTTAACACAAAACTGTTATCAGAGTTCAATTTATGGCCCCCAGGCCTCACGTTTGACACCTGTGGTATAGAGCACTAAACTTTCATTCTCTGAAGGTCAGGTGACTGTTAAATTTGAAAATATATAACACAACAAAAGTAATATGACATACATTTCAGACTTTTGTTCCCAATTTACATTCTACACAAAACAGCAGTGTCCACATCTACTGGTGTGGAAGGCACATCGCTCTGCTGCGTCATTAGTGGGTGTATTACTTTAATTTATATCAGTGTCTCTATGTTTTCTGAAGAATCTGTATTACAGGATCAAGCAACCATCTGGGAATTAAATTTCTATTCTCTAACAGTGATTCCAAGTGGTTAGATAATTATAATTTCAGTTAATCCCATTGTAAGTTTTGTTGTCAGTCTCCCTTTCAGTTTCAAGCACTAAGCATGCCAAAACGAGTGATGCACATAAGAAATGTGAAATTATTAGATAAAGTAAAGTTAGTAACTCTAGCTAATACAGTATCTTAGCTAGTGAACAGTGAATACAGTGATGTAGTGAATATCTTATTTTAATGTGTTCACCTTATTTTAATAAGGTAATCATCAAATCTGACTTGTAATACGCATTATGAAAACCATCTTGGAAGTTAACATTTCTCATTTCTTTTCTAATATTCCTTCCTTATAGCCTAATATCAGAGAAACACAAACATTTTGTTGAAGCAGGAGTATATACACTGCATAAACACAAAACCTCACAAAGTATTTTTCATTGAGTTTCTAATGCAAATATCTTAGTACAAAACTAACTTAGAAGCAACTTTTCAGCCAGAAATAGGAGCTTATTTTAAGTAAAGGAATTCTGTAATATTGATTAAATATTACTTGGAAGATTATTTCACTTATAACAAGACCCATAATCTGCCAGTTCTACTGGTACGTTTTCATAAATAAATTATTGACTTACAACAAGCCCCTATTTCTTGCTGAAATGTTACTTGAATGAATGTTAATGTCATCTTATTTCAAGTGTACTAAGATATTTGCAGTAGAAACTGAACCAAAAATATTTGGTGTGGTTTTGTGTTTTTGCAGTGCACTCCATGGATAAACATTAATTGTTAGTGTGTTGTTGTTTTGCTGTGAAGTTAATAGTCTATCGGGACATGAATGTGAATGTGAAATAAACGTTCTTTCTCTGTAAGGACGTCACTCAGAAGTTGTTTGGTCTGAACCCGAAGGGACAGAGAGGCCAATGCAGAGTGCATAACGACAGCAGTTTGTTTGGGTATGCAGACACATGGAGGAAGTGTGAGACCCAGCTTGTTATTAGTGCAGAGGGATGTCTGACTGTGGGATAATTATCTTTACCACCTTGCGGTCCCTGCAGGCGCCCCGTGAGCGTTCTGTGAGCCCTGCTCCTCGGGTCGTGCAAAAATCCAGAGAAACAATCCTCTGGCTTCTTGTTAAATTGAACAAACAAGTCAGCCATCTTGTTCGTTGGGAAGCATGCTGCTTGTCTTCTCTCCCAGTGTTTATATTAACTCAAATATTGAAGAAATTAATCCTGGGAGAGGATGGGGCGTCGCTACATCTGCTTGGCACAAACAAACAGAGATGTTTTTGAGTACTGTACGCTCGTACGCTCATTTTTTCTTGCATCGTATTTACTGTCTCAAGTTTCTTCAGAGATATTCAATTATCACAGATTTTGATAAACACATCTGTGCTTTTGTTATTGAGAGCAACACCCTCCTCCCCTCCACCTACACCTCCACCTCTACTGGAGTGTGTGTGGAGAATCAGAAGTGTCTGCTGCTACGGTCCCCAGAGTGAACACAACAGATGGGTGAGCTGACACACACACACACACACACACACACACACACACACACACACACACACACACACACACACACACACACACACACACACACACACACACACACACATCATAAATGACTGCCCCTCAGGCATTGTTGAGTTCCTAAATACCATTGCTCCTTCGTCTCCTCTGCCAATCTGCAAGGTCAGTGGAAACTTCTGTACTACTCCGTGTTTCTTTCCCCGGGAACGAGGAAAAAAAGACAAGATTTCCCTAAAGCCACACATTCCACACACACCTACACAGTTGCTGCATGCAGCACATTATCTGAATATGTAAAATTCAAATGTGGGCAAACACGTTCTGTATGGTGTCTGCTCCGCGCAACGCGCACGTATTATGGTAGCAGATGGTGTGTCTCAGCACAGTCAGGTGGCAAACTGAAGCATTCTTCCACTCAGTCACCTCGGGGTTTCACTGCCTCACACAAATGGAGCAGAGTTTCTCTCACTAGCTCTGACACAGCTGCATTGCTAGCAACTTTTCAGCTGAGATACATGTTAGCAATAAGGGCTATATGGATATAGGTGTTTCCAAATACTGGGTCATTAACTGTCAGCACTTTTTATGGAGGCCAATGCCAGAGAACAATTACTGAATAATTTATTCAGACAGAACTGGTGTAATATTTATTGCAATACAGTGGAGTGTATTCACTGGGGCTAGTAACCACAGCCACCTGCAAGTAACTAAAATCCACCACTATAGCATTTTTAGCTAGCTTGGCACAAAGCTACACAGTAAAAATACCAGTGTTGAATTAACACCCAAAAGTGTCTATATGTGTCCAGGTCAGCTGGTGTTAAATTCAACAATACAGAGTGTCACATTAACATTACAACGGTGTTAATGTTAAAATATGTTAAAAGTAACACCAGTGTAGTGTTGATCACAAAACACAATGTGTTGATAAAAAAGTAAATAATTTACCCACAAGGTGTCAATATCAATTAAATCCAGTGGAAAATATTCAAAACAATACACAGAAATGGAAAGTTTAACTTTTCTTAAACCCATTTCAGTATTATAGATCAATGTTAATTTAACAAAAATATGGGTGTCAATCTTTTAACACTTCCAAAAGTGTTAATTTAACACCAGCTGACTTGGACACATATAGACACTTTTGGGTGTTAATTCAAAACTGGCATTTTTACTGTGTACCTAAAAACGCTTAAAACTGCCAATTTTAATATTCCAAACTTAAACCTTATGCTTTAAAGCGTTTAAACTGTCTTGGAGCTACCACAGAAGCTAACACCTACTGTCTTCCCTCTAATGCTGAAGCTAACATCGATGGTCTATCTCATGCCTTTAGTGGTACAACCAAACAACGCCGAGTACAATGAAGCCAGTCCTGGATTGACCTTTTCCCTAATCCTTTTCCCTAATGCCAGCCTCTTGTGTGTCAAGTAGCATTAGTCTCAGTATTTCAGCTTCCCAAGCTTCATTGTCTTTCAAATATTTTACATATGTACTATAAAAAAGTCAGCTAATGAAAAATCAGAATATACAAAATACTGACCCACACATAGGCGGCTCTTTATTTCTAAAGTTCTGGACCTCTGCTGTCCACACAAGATCCTCCTCAGTGAAGGTCCATCTTGATGGGTTTTTTTCCTCTAATGAGATCTGTGGTAGGATGATTAATGCCGCTGACACCAGATTCCTGATTAGGGCCAGTCATAGCAAGGAGGGATCTGAAAGTCGTCACCATTTTAATTCAATGTTCCCAATTCAAATATTTAATTTTAGGGTTTTCAATACTGTACTTCAGATTAAATAACTCCTTAACTTTTCTGATATGCATCAACACACCCTTCTTTGTGAACATTGGGGACTCACCATTTATTTTCCATGGAAATGATTTCTCAGATGTACGTCACAGTTACCCCTCACCAGCTTCCTGCTATGTTGTACTTGAACTTCAGCAGATGAGATGAAACTCTGTGTCTGACCTACCTGAGGTTAGGAGGTTCAGCCCGTTGATGATTCAGAACTTTTTGTATTTGCATTTTTAAAATTTGGCACCGCATTAACATGAAGGGAAGATTCATAGAACTTCTCAGCTAGATGTTTTCCAACTTTTGATTCCTTTGAAATAATATGTCAGCATCATTTAAACAAGGCCTAACTCCCCCTCAGATGCATCAAAGCTCTGCAGAAAGAGGCTAAGAAGCAGCAGACTGCTCCATCTTTGGTGAGGAGGATAACAAGTCCTTATTTGACTTCCACTGACTCATGTCTGAGTTGCAGACTGTTCATGGTGATTCAGGATCCTGCATCTGCTTGTTGCTCCAGTAGTAAACAATGAGTATTCAATTACACTCAAATCAAAAATACGTCACTAATCCAAGAGGGAAATTAAATTTTGTTGTAACTCACTATGGAGTTTTCTTTTGTTGCTGGAAGCAGGGAGGATTTCCTGTGGCAGGCTACAGCCAGGATGTTTTTATTAATGCACATTTAGAAGGTACTGCATTATGAAATGGCAAAATAATAAAAATAAAAAAACATCCTAAATTTTGGGAAAAAAGTCTGTATGTTTGTTTGACATTGAAAAGTGGTGAACAATTCATGGCCATGTTCATAATTTAACTGCAACTTGTACATATTCATCTGCCTGATGTGTGAATTCACCATGTAGATTCTCTGTTCAGCTTGTTGAATATTAATAAAACCAAGTGAAAATGAAATTCATTCCAATACATCATTGCTTCTATTTTATAAAAGGACAGGTAAAAATAGTTTATGTAGTTTTTTTCTTTCATAACTTAAACGATGGAAAATGGAAAAAGTCTAGTGCAACCTCTGGATGTGATGCTCTCATTCACTGGTAGGTCTGTACTTCACCAGAGGCACAAAACTCTGAAAACATTCTACATCATCCTTTTTTAACAGCCAAGCTTAGCGTCAGCTTCAGATGACCTGGTTGATTTGCTTCAAACCAGTAGATGGAAACATGCCTAATTCACAATTTGGTTTTTTTACGAGTTTTTTTTTTTAAAGTTTTCTCAAACTTCATGTAATGTGGCGAATATTACAGCAGATAAAGCCTCAGATTGAAGACATTTTCTACAACAATAAAATCCAGCAGAGAATGACAGAAACCAGCTGCTTTTTCATTGATCAAATAATTTTGAAAATAAATTAGTTGAATGAAATTTTTTTTTCTCGAAACGTTTTTGCGCTACAATAGACAATTTTTGACCCTATGGTTTATTTTGCAAAGCTGCAATGGAAACGCATCTTTCGCATCACATGAGTCAAATGATCAACAACCAGATGTTGCCACTGGCAAAACCCACGAAGAAGACGACAACAGGAAGTAGTAGGAGGATGACAGAACTGCATCATTTTTTATTGACTTATCGTGTGAACGAACAATTAAAATCACACAAATCACGTGTGATTTTAATTGTGTTTCTTATTTAGTAGTAAGATCGCTATTGTGAAATTGTGTTTCTTCCACATTAGCCAAATATTGACCAAGTTTTGCACACATTCGTAATGGAAACACAGCCACTGAGATGTGATGACTGGAGTGAACACAGTTGGGTCTAATTAGCAGAATCAATGTCAACTGAACTATGAGGGTAACATGCAGAGGTAACTTCAACTTCAGGAAACATTTCCCTTTTCTCTGGAATAACATGCTCATAAGCTAAAACAGCAGGCTGGAAGCTGTTCTGTATATATTTGCAGCATCTCAATGCAGCATTCGCTGACTGTAGAGAGACAAACTCGAGCTGGAACTGTACAAGGTTACATGCATATATTTCCCCCTCACTTCTAAATCATTCATGCTTGAGAAGGCGGAGGCGAATGTGCCACAGATTCTAACAGAGTTTTAATATTCTGCTCTGGTTCTGGTGTGAAGAGATAGATCTCCACTCTGCTTTTACAACCGATTAAACACCAACGGAGACGCGCCGCCACACTAATGCCGCCACGTTTAATCCATCAACGTTGTCATCAAAAATCCCAACAAACCCGTCGAATCTGGCTAATTGGCGGCTGTTTGTTCTTCCTGTTTGTCCCGTTGTATGCGGCGGTGGGAACAAAACGTCTTCCGGAGATGCGATCATCAGCTCCCCGGCTCAGATACAGTGGCGTTCAGTGGTACAACGCAGGTAATGTTTACCATGACGGATGATATCAGATGAGGCAGCCTTTCTCTCTGCGAACTGCTTTTAATTGGTTCTGAGAACAATAGAAGGCCACGGCTGTTGGCAAGCCATGAGTTATGCCTGAGCAGATCCCAGCTCAGATTGGTGGCAAAGTATCCGTCACTTCAGGCTATAAACAGAAACCAGAGAGGGGTGTGAACTGACTGAAAGTCCTGTATTCATCTTTCACTGTAAACGTTGTCTAAAATGTACAAGATGAGGAAGCTACTTTGAATTATTATTTTACAGGTAACTTAATGACTTGTCGACCTTAGTCCTCAACAGAAATAAAGCAGACAGTCTCCCCTGTTTCAGCGTTCATGGGTTTTGTTCGTGTGGAATTATTGGCAGACAATTTTTCTGTAATATTCAAAAGAAAGTACAGGTTGAGAAGCTCTAACCTAAAGGCGCAATGCTACTTTACATGGTGTTAGCAAAATGTTTTTCTTCTGTGGTTTTCCAACAGAACTTGTGCAGCACATACAGTGGTAAAACCAGCTGACTAGCTCTGTTTGGGTTGCTAGGTTGCTAGGCTGTACCTGTCAATTGTAATGTCATAATCAGGAGGTTTTTGAAACGGACACAAAAATATGTTCACTTATTCCCAGAAAATGTCACAAAGGGCCAGCTGCACATCATGTTAGGTTTTTCCCTCATCAAAAACATACCAGAAGCTTTGCCTTGATTGTTTCATGGATGTTTGAGAAATCTAATCTCCATGGCAAACATTCAGATGTGCAAAACACCAGGGTGGATCCAGCCCCGCCTTCGAGCTGCTGCTCCTCCTCAGAGCTGTAAATTCCAAGCTTTCGCCTCAGAGAGCACTCCGCCCCCTTTGGTTCCTCCACTCAGCTCCTTCAGACTAGCCAGCAGCAATTAGCAAACACCTGGTGGAACTGGACATCTGCTGAGCTAATAATAACAGTTACTTCTGGTAAAAACATTGTTAAAGGATTAATAGAGGAGCCATGTTGCGATGACTTCCAGAAGGCAGAGTTTCAGAAAGAGCAGAAGTTTTAAATAGACACTAAATTCCATCCATTTTCTTGACACCCTTGTCCCTTGGTGGGGTCGGGAGGGTTGCTGGTGCCTATCTCCAGCTAACGTTCCGGGTGAGAGGTGGGGTACACTCTGGACAGGTCGCCAGTCTGTTGCAGGGCAACACAGAGACACACAGGACAAACAACCATGCACACAACACACACACACACACACACACACACACACACACACCTAGGGACAATTTGGAGAGACGAATTAACCTAACAGTCATGTTTTTGGACTGTGGGAGGAAACCGGAGTACCCGGAGAAAACCCACGCATGCACAGGGAGAACATGCAAACTCCATGCAGAAAGGCCGGGGACCGGGAATCGAACCCAGAACCTTCTTGCTGCAAGGCAACAGCTCTACCAACTGCGCCACTGTGCAGCCTAGACACTGAATTATAAAATTAAATTTCTTTTAAGTCATATTTGATATAGAATTTGATATAGAATTGTTTGACAATGGAATTTTCCATTGTCAAACAAACAATTTTCGTCCTGGTCGTGGAACACTGGACCAGCTCTACACCCTCAGCAGGGTCCTGGAGGGTGCATGGGAGTTCGCCCAACCAGTCTACATGTGTTTTGTGGACTTGGAGAAGGCGTTCGACCGTGTCCCTCGGGGGGCCTTGTGGGGGGTTCTCCGGGAGTATGGGGTACCGGGCCCTTTGATACGGGCTGTCAGGTCCCTGTATGACCGGTGTCAGAGTCTGGTCCGCATTGCCGGCAGTAAGTCGGGCTCGTTTCCGGTGAGAGTTGGACTCCGCCAAGGCTGCCCTTTGTCACCGATTCTGTTCATTACTTTCATGGACAGAATTTCTAGGCGCAGCCGAGGTGTTGAGGGGATCCGTTTTGGTGGCCTTAGGATCGCATCTCTGCTTTTTGCGGATGATGTGGTCCTGATGGCTTCATCAGATCGTGATCTGCGGCTCTCGCTGAAACGGTTCGCGGCCGAGTGTGAAGCGGCCGGGATGAGGCTCAGTGCCTCCAAATCCGAGGCCATGGTCTTGAGCCGGAAAAGGGTAGAGTGCCTTCTCCGGGTCAGGGGGGTCGTTCTGCCTCAAGTGGAGGAGTTTAAGTATCTGGGGATCTTGTTCACGAATGAGGGAAGAAGGGAGCGGGAGATCGACAGGCGGATTGGGGCGGCGTCTGCCGTGAAGCGGGCGCTGTACCGGTCCGTCGTGGTGAAGAGAGAGCTGAGTCAAAAGGCGAAGTCTCGATTTACCGGTCGATCTACGTTCCCACCCTCATCTATGGTCATGAGCTTTGGGTCATGACCGAAAGAACGAGATCACGGATACAAGCGGCCGAAATGGGTTTCCTCCGCAGGGTGGCCGGGCTCTCCCTTAGAGATAGGGTGAGAAGCTCGGTCATCCGGGAGGGACTCAAAGTAGAGCCGCTGCTCCTCCACGTCGAGAGGAGCCTTGAGGCTGGCTCGGGCATCTGGTCAGGATGCCTCCTGGACGCCTCCCTGGTGAGGTGTTCCGGGCACGTCCCACCGGGAGGAGGCCCCGAGGAAGACCCAGGACACGCTGGAGGGACTATGTCTCTCGGCTGGCCTGGGAACGCCTTGGGGTTCCCCCGGAGGAGCTGGAAGAAGTGGCTGGGGAGAGGGAAGTCTGGGCCTCCCTTCTGAAGCTGCTGCCCCCGCGACCCGATCCCGGATAAGCGGAAGAAAATGGATGGATGGATGGATGGATGGACAATGGAAGTTAACGTAGTTACTTGATTGTGCTATAAATGATGCTATCTGCCTGAAAAACACATAATACTGCCCCTTTAAGGGTCTGGACTGTTTCTATAAGTACTGGAGATCTAAATGTAAGTACAAAAGCACATAGAAAGTAAATTTTGCATAATAAGTCTTCAACTCCAGTTTCATGTCCATTCTGAGTCATGACGGAATTAAGAAACTCCTCATTTTCCCATGTCTACCTTAGATCTGTGTTTTAATGTTTCAGAGGTTCACATCACTACTCTGACACGTGTAGCTCAGTTCAGTTCAGGCCATATTAAAATAAAACAATCTCAGGAGATGAGATTTATGTTCACAGTCACACAAAGAAGGCGCATGATGAAGACTGAGCCCTGGGACTGGGGAGCATACTGGGCCTCCGCCTAATTAATGCTGTGTGTGTTCAGTGAATGAACAAAGAGCACGGTAGGGGTAGCGGGGTTCATACAGAGAACTGAAAACTTTTCTACTTAGGGACTGACTGAAAGCAAGAAAATATGTGGAGATGTTCAAACTTGTTCTGATGCATTTTTCCTCATCTAAAAACTTTTGAGGTGTTTCTCATCGTTTTTCAGCCTCGGCGATCGCAACGATCGGCGGTTTGCTGAAATGTGAACTCAATACATTTTAAAAATCCATCCTCAGAGTACAAGCTGCTGATTTCCTATATTGAGAGACACCGGAGCCAGAAGGAATGAAGGGATATGCTTTATGTCTTAGCACTAAGATCCATAGAAATCCATTCTGGGTGGAACACTTGGATTTTTTGAAGCAGAACTGAGGGCCTAAAGAAGCAAAGAAATCACTTTAGGTTCAAAACAAGAAGACAGACAGGAACGGATTGCTTTCTTGCTGTAGAATGTTGTTGATGCGCGGACGTTGCGACATGCTGATACATATTTGCTGGATGTCTGACAGCGGGTCCATATATTCGAGCCGGAGAGAGTAAATTGTTTCAGCCGGTGAAGATGGATCTGAGAGAGCTGCGCTCAGCCATAACTCACTTTTTACTTTCCCCGGAGAGTAATGGCTCTAATTCCATCAACAATCATGCAAACTGTAAACTCATCCCCTTTCCTCAGAAAAATAAATTATGCCTTCACTTGTGACTCGAGGGATTATGTTGCTGACCAAGCAGAAAGGGGAATACTTCACACCCTCATGCCGAATTCCTTAAACAGGTTACAATATTGTCTGTTTCTATACAGTGGAAATTAAGGCTATGTTTACTCAAGTGTTGTTGACTGGAGAAAAGTTATACATTTAGACGGCATTGCCAAGACACCTTAAATCTACTGTAGTTGTTATGCCAGGCCACTAGATGGCACTGTAATTTTAACATGTCATCAAAATGCACATTTGTTTTTGACCCTTAGCTTTCACCTCATTTAGAAGACAGTAACTCATCTCCAATGAACCAAGTGTTCATATAGCACAAATATATTCCTAAGCGAAGCCTGGAGGGAAATCATAATTTCCTTTTCAACTAGACCTTTAAACAGAAATGTCCACAGTGACTTTCTTTTTCTAAATCAGAGTCAAATCTCAATCCTTTAAACATTATCTCATCAAATCCATGTAACCTACGTCACCTTTAATGCTGCATCGCTGCATATTAAATAGTTTGGAACTGTGAAATTTATAAATGAATGAATAACATGATGAAAGTGGGACTGAAGAATTAACCCAATTTTTTTCCTTCTTGACAGGATAAATAATCCAAATTATTGCTACTAATTTTTGACTATATAACTTCACAAACAGCAGCCCATAACATTCTTATCATTTGGGCATTTCACTTACCATCCAAAAATCTATTACAGACTGATTCAGACTATTTTCAGTTAGCATGACCCAACTAATCTAAATACGTTTTAGTTGGTTCAGGAAGCTGAATCTAACGGTTAGTCCAAAAGGGACCAAGAGCAAAGTGACCTGCCATCTTAAAACAACTCTTCTTCCTTGAGTTTTTATTTTCAGTAAAATGTGAAAATCAGTTGAATTTTAGTTTTGCCTCGAGTATTTTTATGAGTGAAAAGAGACAGTCAAGCATTCTTCCCAGAATTGGATGTTAATGGAAAAGTCTCTCAAAATCAGAGGGCAAACTTCTTAGATAAACGCCAGTCCAAGAGCTACATCCAAGGTCCTACAGATTTCAGAATGTCAAAAAGTAATTGACAACAAAATGAGAAGAACACTAAATCTAGTTTCGAACTGCAACAGCCTTCCATTGCCTCATCCTGGATCTCCAGCAGTGTGACGATCGGCAGTCTGGTCTAGCCTTGTTAAGCCTCAGTCAGTTCTGGGAATGCTAATTGCACACTAAGCGCGCATAATGAGCCTCTGGAGAGAATGGACAATGTTAAGGGATACAATCAAATGTGCTAATAAGGTTATATGGGCGACTGTTAGTTTATCTGCATGCCTATATGTCTGCCTCTAATGAGCTAATGCCACTTTGAAGGAAAAAAGAAACAGCATTTAGTTTTGCAGACTGAATCCATCTGATGCTCTTAATAAGCAAAGAACATCAGAGTCGATTGTTATTGATGCCAGAGTTTAAACAAGTCAAGCTAGATAATGCGTAACTCTCCACAAAGCCAGAAGCCAATCGTGTCAGGCTCCTGGGTTGTTTTGGTGTTTTCATTATTTCATCCTAGTTCCATTTTTCTGTATTTCTTAGTCTCCTTCTTGGATTAGATTATCTTTGTTTATGTTTTACATTAGTTCAGTCCTGTAGTTTTATTATGTTATTTGCTAATTATTTGTTGGTATTAGATTAATTTTCCTAGATACCCAGGTTGTATATTCTCCCTGTGCCATTTTCTTTCCCTTTCTGTCTCTCTCCCCCTCACACCTGCAATCTGTTCCTTGTTTAGTAATGAAGCTCCCCAGTATATATATGAAAAAACTTCTTCTCGGTCTCCTGTTGCTGGATTCTGCCGTTATCCTGTAATTTCCTCTGCTTACCGTACTACTTATTGTTCTGGATTCCTGTTTTTGTTCTATTCTGGCTCCCTGTGTTCCAAATGCTTTTTGTAAGTTTATTTTTCATCATTTTCATTAAGAAATGGTTCATCAACTCTCCACTTCTGTCATTTGGATCCTATCTTATTTCAACACATCAAAAACAAATTTCTTGTGTCTTTTATAACTTAAAACAATTAAGCCTTTTTTTGTTGCTTTTTTAAAAAACAAACAAACAAAAAATTAAATCTCCAAAACTGTTACTGATCATAAAATGGGTTCTGGAAAAGTTGCTGCAAGTGCACACAGTCCTGTTGACATGGATATATTTGGTTTATTCTAGATTAAAAAAATTAATATGAAATAAACATTATAGTTTATTGGTGACAGTATGTGAAAATTTGAAGAATTAACCGAATTTCAGAGAATCACATTCAGGTAGGGCTGGGCAATAAATCGGTAACAATATATATCGTGACAGACATGTAACCAATATCAATACATTATACATCTTCTGGAATATTCAGTAATTTTATTGAATTCCAACCCGGCCCCTTCCTGGGGAATGCAGGCAGAGGAAAGACTTTAGTCACTCAACCTCTCATGGCTAGCTAAGTAAGTTAGGTGGCATCAACTACTTCAATCACTCCTTGGTTACCTAGCAACAGTCTGTTGAGTAACTTGTGCAGCAGCAGTTTCAGGTTTTACCTCAAAACTGCTTAAAAGTGAAAAACAACATGGAGTGAAAACTGTGGATAAAACAGGAAATGAGATGCCACCAGCTTGGCAGAATTTCACACATTTAAAACAAAAACCAAATCAATCATTATCAAAATCTGTGATACGAAACACTCATATCATGACACGTTTTTCAGCCATATCATCCAGCCCTACCTTGAGGTAAAGAAACTTTACAAACTGTGTTTCGTCTGTTTTCTGTTAGCTATCTTGACCGCTTAGCTAGCTGTGCTAGCCATGCTGAAACGTTTCATTCTGGTGGCCGGAGCGGCTTTCTGTCAGCTGTTTATTTCCTCCGTTTTCACCAATGACTTGAAGCCTCCTGTAACGATCAGGCGTCCATAGCACCAAGCCTTATCTGGGACAGTCTGAGCTGCAGTGAAGCTCTTTCTGAGCCCCCCAGTGGCTCTGGATTAAATACATCCAGGCTTCCTTACATCCATCCTTCCCACTTTAGCCCTCTGTAGCAAGTCTCAGGAGTTGCAATTATGTTATTGCACACAGTTGCAAACAGAAAAAAAAACTCTATTAGACTTGACTTGAAAGAAGCTAATTCCTTTTTGACACTCTGTTTGATCAAACTCGGTTCTCAGTTAAACAAGAATATTTAACACAACCCCATAAATAACCTAGAATCGGTAATATTTAAGTAGTTTTTTTTTCTTTTTTGCAGTTAATTTAGATGCAGAAGGAGAACTGATATAAATGACATTCTGGGTGGAAAAAAAAAGAGTGTCAGTCAGAAATTTGTTTTCCGCCTGAATGTTAATAAACCCCCTCCACCCACGCAGTGCTCACTTCTCCGAGGACACGGCGTCCCTGAAATTACTCCCTAATCCCCAACCCGTGCTTGTCATGATGGTACCTGAGAATCAGCGGCACTTTTTCTCCCTGCACCCTGTTCTGTTGCAGTCCTGCTTAAATTAGGCTCTCCAACGGTAAGGTTTAGGCGGTAGAAATGAATGGAAGTCAATGGAAAGTCCCCACAAAGATAGCCACGCAAATGTGTGTGAGTGTGTGTGTGTGAGTGTGTGTGTGTGTGTGTGTGTGTGTGTGTGTGTGTGTGTGTGTTGTGAGAACACCAAAAAAGTTCAGCAGGAGCCAGAACAACTCAGTTTCATCCATGCTTGCGAACAAGGTTTCACTCAGGACAAAAGCTGTAAATTTTACAGCACAGAGATTTACGTTTCCTGTGACAACAATGGAAGCAACATGAGGAAACTGGAGCTCTAAGATGAAATCTCTAGGTTGGCATAGGCCACAGAGATCTGAGGATCAATCACTAGAATGGTCTCTGTGGCCTAGAAACACACCATCCAGTTCCCATCAATCTGTCACCAGTGTTCTGACCAGACAGCCTTCAGACTCTAAAGGAGCCATCTTTTCTTTCTGGCAGAAGACACACGGTCTCAACTAATTCCTCATTGTTCCAAGTGATGCCTGGAACATTATTAAAGAGCTGATTGCTGCCTATGGGAGTCACTTACTCCTCCTCATGGTGCATGTCATACCAAACAACTTTTGTCTAATCACCTGTATCTCAGGGTGTCTGGTAGAACCAACATATACTGAAAAATATAACCAAATAATAGCAACGTATGTTTACTGAAGTGCTAAAAAAAGCCCTCAACTGTACAGCTGATCATAAAGCTGCTCAGTTGGTTCATCTCGCTGACGCACTGGGTGATATGGAGGGCCAAAATTGTAGGATTCTCGTGAGCTCACTGGAGAAAAGCATGAGATTGTCATCCAGATCGTCTCCTTTACTACATACCTTTCAAAGATTACATGATTTTCTCTATTGGTTGGTCAACAGATTAGCATTGGCTAATGCTAATCTGACTACATAAATAAATAAAATAAGTAAAAAAATCTAAATTTCCACTCCTTAATGTTTGACTTTAATCTGGGTAAATAATAGTTATATTTCCTCCCTTAGATCAAAAAGCACACAGAAGTCACATGTGAATATTTTTAGGTTTCAAACACTTATTGTTGAACTGCTATGCCTCTAATCTGCTTGGAAATACAACAGATTAAAGCCAGCGTGGTCCTCTTGCATCATTGTCAAAAATGAGGGGGGACTGTAATCCATAATCCAGTGCATGACCATGAGGGAGTCTGTGTGTGGTTCTCATTTAACTTTGTAAGTGTGAATCACGTTGCAATACTGATTCAGTATGTATGTATGTATATATATATATATATATATATATATATATATATATATATATATATATATATATATAGGTTTTATAACCATTTTGTTATAAAACAAATATAGTTTGAATTGATTTTGTTTTATATTTTGCCTCTCTTATTGGCTGCTGTTTTTACCCACAGGTAAAATTCTTGTGGAGTTCTTGGCTCTGGCCCTGTGGTTAAGAATGTCTGGTCTAAATAACACTGAATGAATCCAGGTTTCAGTGTATTCAGGTGAGTTTCAGCACTTTGTAGTTTATTGTAAACAAGTGGTGTGGTGTGGCTGCCGCTCATTTTCATAACAGGTAAAAAATTTACATAAACTTTCAAGTTACGCTCATTTTTATACATGCCGACTTGTGCGTAATATATGGCGCCACACATTTTTTTGTGTACGCATGATTTATACATGAGGCCCCTGGTGTTGAACTGTTTGTATGGTGACGAGGGGGGAAACAAATGAAAATCTGCTTAGGCCCTGAAATAGGCTTTATCCTACATAATAATCTTGGTTTCTCATAAATCTCAGTTCCCCCCCTTTTTAAATTAAATTCTTGAAACAAATTATGCTAGAAAAAGAAAAAAAAGCTTTTGGATCACATTCTGGCCACTTTTCCTGTATTGTGCAGTTGCATGCAATCATGAGCCAGACTCCACCTGTGAAGCAGCACTAAAACTCTGGCTGTTAGTCATTGTGTCCTCGTTACAACAAGCAGCTGCAGCTGCCACTTTGCTGCTGCTCTTTTTTTGGTATTTGCATCAAACACAGTGGGAAAACAGTCTAACACAAGTTTCTGAGAGCTGCTTTGGTTGTCGTGCGCCGTGGCAGAAGCATGTTCCTCCGCTGGTTTTGTTTTTTTCCAGAGGTGAAAAACAGGCCATCGCAGAGCAAAGTTATTGGCATGAAACCTTCTTAAAGGATTCTGAGGGAAAAAGATGCAGATGACGGCTAAGAAACGGAAACTCCTGCAGGCAGGACTCGGGTTCACACCAAATCTCATCTTTTCTTTTTCCACCTTCACGCAGACTTGAACATCAGCCCCTTAATGAAGATGGAGCAGCTTCTTCAGCTTTACTGGTCACTGTGGTTCATGTTCTGTAGCTTGGCTGGGGAGATGAGTGAGGAATAAAGCTTTGTGCACATTAACTTCTTGATTTCAAATCGTCAACGGCTGAAAGAAAAGAGATTTGCAACAACATGGGGATAAGTCTGACCCCCCCTCTCCCTTTTGGATTTGTGTTTATTTTATCCAAAATAAATCCAGGAATCTTTCACTGCAAAAACATAAAATCTTACCAAATAATTTTGGTCTAATTTGTAGTCGGATTAAAGCTGCAAGCAGCTTTGGAGGCCCTCACAGCTCAGCGCTGCTTCGGCCTCATGGTGACTGTGGGATCTCCAGCGCCACCTGCTCTTGCGCAGTTCCCACAACCGTCCACTAGGTGAGTCACACTGACTTGACAACGCACAAAAAATGCGTTTGGAATGACCCAGGGGGCGCAGTGGAGTTGAATTGCAATTTCAAGTTATTGGGCTCTTTAGAGGTTAACAAAGGTCAATCCTAACATATTTAGTGAAAATACGATGTATGATATAGAAACAACCGGAAATATGATAATAATAGTAGAACATTTCTGAAAAAATTTAAACGGGGCCTGCCAAAGTGTGCCCCTTGGTTGAAACAAAGCGTTCTGATGCTAACAATTAGCATCAATGCTAAAGTAAGCTACAGTGTACTCAATAGCATGTGGAGAATCACAAGCATGTTCACTAACATGGAGTTGCTCCATTCAGTATGTTAAAATTAGTGTATAAGCTAAAATTAGCCAAAATGCTAATGTTAGCCTAAACTATATCTGCAGGTTGTTTTGTACACAGCTGACTGACCTGACCACTTAACAGAAATATTGCATATTATTACTGCCAATATTTATGTAAAAAATATTTAACATTTGTCTTCAGTGTGTAACTCTGAATGTCTCATTATCTGGGCAACATTTTGAATCCATCCATATATTTGACATTATTATTGCCGCATAATGCAATAAAGAAAATTTAATGATAAAAAACCCAAACAAATCACAAATGATACAGTTTGACTCACCGCACTCTTTTGGACAATATGACAGTAAATAGTCACCACGACAACACGGGAATACCAATACCATTTGGTGGAGTGGGCTTAGGCTATCCAGCCTATAAAGTATTTAAGGACAAACGACCAAAGCACCAACGTTTCCACTGAACGGATGGATTGAAGGACGGATGGCAGAGAGCAACTATACAGTCATTAAACTTCACATAGAAGACCAATTAACAGGTTGGCTAGCTATCTATACAATGCTTAGACAAGAAATTTATAGTTGGTAAATTTTGAAAAAGTAAAAATCTGATTTATATTTCGTTGCAGTTCATTACCAGAAAAAAAATGCCCACCTCTTAAAACCAAATTAATAACAAGTAATACTTGTAATAATAGTAATGTTTTTTATTTGCAGTATCTTTGTACTGATGTGTCCGGGAAGAACATTTTCCAAAATTATGCCAGGCTTTCAAACTGGCCCTTGATGTCATGGCAAAGAAGGAGCGGCAAGCTGAAGTCCTTAAAACAAAAAGCTTGATTCTTCCAAGAACAGCTGAATAAACCTTTCAGCAGCACTGGAAAAAATAGAAAATATTCAGTCTATAGCAGCATTTTATGCTGATGGTAGGTGTGTGAATCTTATAGAATATCGGTTTAAGTTGTATTTATGTCTTCTGTTAACATTGATTCGTAGGTGATTTAATGATGCATCATGTGGTAATTTTAGGGAGTATAACAAGTATTTTTAGATCTTGAATGTTTTATTGTTTTTCTTTGTTTTATAAACCAATTATGATTAAAAAAGAGTCAGTATTTAGTAGCTGCTTATTTGTCTTTGTCATAAAATTTGATTTTTTTCCTGCTAAAATCTTTAAGAGCAAAAAGATGCTTCCAACCAGACTGATTCCTCCTTCATAGAGGAAGATGCTCCATCCCTTTTGGAGGACCACATTACATGTTCTACTGTTTGTTAATTTTATGTTGTTTTTTTGTAAGGTTGGTAACATTTTATTTTGTAACTATTTCTCTTATTTTAACTTTTAAAATAATTCTGAGTTGTTCAGTTGGAGTTCTGTGTTTTGGATCTTTTTTTAAAATTATTTTTGTAACATTATAGAACAAGATGACCTCTCAAAGTTGGAAGGTAGTTCTGTGTGAAGTTGGGTTGACTTGTGGGGGACAGAGCGGCACCGTAAGATTAATGTGAGTTTTGCATAAATGCTGATGTCCCTTCAAATCTGTTTTAGTCTTATGAGAGCTGAATTGAATGGCAAAAATTTATTTATAGTCTTACTCTTATCTTGAGTCATGGAACTTTGTTATTAATCAAAAGAATGAGATTGTGGATTTAAGTTGCAAATATGACCTACTTCTGTGCAGGGTGACCTGACACTGTATTACTGGTTGTGTAAGAAGCCATCCAAGAAGAGTTTGGAGTAGAGAGTGGTTTTTCACAATTTGAAGAGTTTGCTGATGTGGATTGAACATATTTTATGGATGTGAGGTGTGTCCACTGCACATGGAGAGAGGGTCTTCCTAATAATTTGGGCATTTTCCAATGGGAGGAATCACAGAAAATAGCCCAGGGTATAACGGAGAGACCATCTGTTGTTTGGTTTGTGGATGCTTTCCATTGAATAGAAATATATCAATATAGGAATAGCTCATAAAACATGATCAGTCACCTTTTAGAGCAGAGGAACCGTGTCACTGAAGAGTCTGTTTTCTATGACGAATTACTCAGAGGTGGTGTGTTTGTGTGCTGGCAGGTGGTTGCATCACCCTAAAGGAAGTCTTTATCTTGTCATCAGTCTTTTTGATGACTGATGACAATGGTTAAGACTATTGATTTTTCTTTTTTGAGCCCCCAGAGGATAAAAACAGTCTACTTACAGACATAGATCTACAAATGTATCTCTGTCTTTGGATCTCCCTCCTGGAAACAGGGCGGGACATTGGTGGTGTGGGCTGTGTGGGGTAAGGGCTCATGAAGCTTTATTAGTGAACATGGGATGTTGTCTAGGCATGAAGTTGTGTTTGTTTGATACTGTTCTGCTTTTGGAGTGGCAGATTGGACGTGGGTGTTGAATATTCGACTGAGTCAATGACGAAAAGGAGTCGGGTGGATTTTCAGATTAACTTTAGTGGATTAAGAAATGAACGAATCATACAAAAACAGTCGGAACTCAACTGACATTTTTCTTCGGAGCGCGAGCCCGCAACAAACTCTTCTTCTCTGCTCAAAAAAAAAACAAACTCCAGGCTCCTCCCTCACTAGTTCCAGAGCATCATGGGATACGCAGTCCGCTTTGCCAGTTACTAACTATGAAATGACTAAATCTATGAAA
Source organism: Poecilia picta (assembly GCA_033032245.1). Taxonomy (NCBI): domain Eukaryota; kingdom Metazoa; phylum Chordata; class Actinopteri; order Cyprinodontiformes; family Poeciliidae; genus Poecilia; species Poecilia picta. Next base: position 28,593,324 of record CM065362.1, read on the forward strand.
CAATTGCAACTAAAATAGTTCTATTAAATTATAATATCCCAAATAATAAATCCTAAGCAAATTCTAGTTAAATCAAACAAATTCTCAACATCCTCCCCCCGATAAACAATAGTTTATCTAAATTTCCAAAGGATATAGCAACTGGACTGGTCACCGCCAAACAGTCCCGGCTGTCGTTCGGACAGCACACGATCTCACCAGTCCAGCACGGCCTGGAAACAGTTCTTCCAATTCTTCCCAGCTTCCAGCTCTGCCTTGGAGTCTTGTCCTCTCCAATGAGCACTACATCCCCCACCTGCAAGTTGGACGGCGTTGGGGAGTCACATCGATGCGCTGATCTTAAGTCCAATAAGTATTCCTTCCTCCATCGATTCCAGAAGTTGGTCATGAGTCTTTGCCTGTAGCGCCATCTCCGGGTCATCTCTTCCTTGGTTGCTGTTGGATGTTTAGTATCAGCGGAGAATACTCTTGGAGGCAAACTAGTCAGTCTTTGGCCCACTAAGAAGTGTGCAGGTGTTAGAGGCTGTGGCTCATCCACATCATTGTGCACGTATGTTAGAGGTCTGGAATTTATTATAGCCTCTGCTTCAGTAAGAGTTGTCCACATTTCTTCAAAACTTAGTTTTGCTCTGCCGAGTACCTTTCGTAGGATTACTTTTACTGACCTGATGAGTCTCTCCCAAAATCCTCCCCACCAGGATGCTCGTTCAGCAATGAACCTCCAGGTGATGCCCTTCTCAGAGAAGAAGTTTTGCAGGTGTGAATCTTTAATGCTTTCCCAGAGCTTCTTTAAATCCTGTTCAGCTCTCTTGAATGTCATTGCGTTGTCTGGGTAGATCACTTTACACAAGCCTCTTCTTGAGATGAATCTTTTTAGAGCCAGCAGAAAGCTTTTCGTGGATAGGTCTGAAACCAGCTCTAAGTGGACATATGTTGCACAGGTAAACAGTGCAACATATGATTTGCTCATGGAGCCTTGTTCCCTTGCATAGAGCGGCCCTGCAAAGTCCACACCTGCGACCTAGAATGGTGGGGATTCTGTGATTCTATTTTTTAGCAGTGGTGCAGTAGTCTGTTGTCCCTGCTTGGCATTGAATTTCTTACAAAATATGCATCTTGACACAACCTTCTTGACCATTTGGCGTGCTCTCACGATCCAATATCTTTCTCTAGTTTGCACTAAAGTGTCTCATACACCTGCATGCATCATTTTCTCATGTTGCCACTGCACCAACATTTCGGTGCATCTGTGATGACCAGGTAAAATCCATGGGTGTCTTTCTCTGTATGAAAGTTCAGATTGTTGCAGCCTTCCTCCAACAAAAAGCAGCTCATCTTCATCCAGAAATGGTTTCAGTTCTCGAATTTTAGAGTCAGTGTTGAGGCCTTTACCTTGCTTCAGCATGTTAATTTCTGACTTGAAACACTGATTCTGAGTCACCTTTATCCAGTGTTTTTCTGCCTTTTCCAACTCTTCTGTTGTCAGCTCACCACTGATTTTTGCACTTGAGCGGGCATTTGTGATAAATCTCCTCATCCAGGCTGTCACTCTGAACACTCTCCTTAGCTTGCTGTATTTTTCCAGCTCTAACATTGGTTTTAAGTACTCTGCATCTTGATTGACCAAGTGTACTGCAACCTGGTGTTTGGTTCTCATTTCAGATCTCACCTCATCTTCCTGAACAGGTTCTTGGATGTTTTCTGACTGATCAGGTAATGTTAGTCTGCAAGGTCCATGCCACCACCAGGTGCTCTGGATCAGCTCTTGGACAGACAACCCTTTGGTGGGAAGATCAGCTGGATTGATTTTCCCTTGGCAATCCGACCATGCCTGTGGATCAGTTAGAGACTGGATTTCTGTAACTCTGTTGGACACAAACTGCTTCCACCTGCCGGCAGAGCTTCGAATCCAATGCAACACTATCATAGAGTCTGTCCATAAATGTAGCCGGGTTTGGTCTAGTTGAAGAGCTTTAATAAGCGTGTTCCCAAACCTGGCAGCTATTACAGCTCCCATTAGCTCCAGCCGTGGCAGTGTCATCCTTTTAAGTGGAGCCACCCTGGACTTAGATGCCACCAGACTCATTATCATTTCCCCTTCCTTAGTTTTTCCTTGCAGATAGGCGACTGCACTGTAGGCTCGTTCACTTGAGTCACAAAACACATCTAACTTTAAATCCTGACTGTTCAGTTGTTGCATGTCCATTTTGTGCCATCGTGGGATTGTCAACTGGTGCAGTTGAGAGAGCTCTGAACACCACTGCTGCCACTTCTTGGACAAATCAGGTGGCTGTGACAAAGTGGTTCAGTTTATGTTCACCATTTGTCCCTTATTATTTTTCCATTTACTTACTTTCTATATTTGGTTATAATTTAAACAATGCCATTTTGCTTCACTTACTATCCCGGGTTTGTTTGTGTTAGCATTATGTTGCAGGATCCATCTATGCATGTTTAGGTTAAAGTTATTTCTGGTTTATGGGTTGAATTTGTTTCAAGGTATATTTATTAAAATATTTGTTTTTCTTTGACTCACATTGTTTGTTCTTGTAGATCTGCAGCAGGGCAGGAGTATGGGAGGGGCCGGCCCAGTACTTCCTGATTAAATAGCTGAATGATGTCAGTAATTACCTTGCTGGGTTCTACCAATTAGAGGGTTTTTCTTTTGTGTATTGCTTTTGTTTGTTTTCTTGTAAAGTAACATTTTGAGTTATCTTATACTATGTGATTTATTTTGCAGATAACTTTATGTAGGAGTTTGTAAATTGATTTGTAGTTTTGGTGTTTTTCTGTTTAAATGCTTGTTTGACCTGTTCCTTGGTGGCTGTGTCCAATCAAGCACAGGTGTGGTGCCAATTTTGTATAAAAACAGTGAGCCTTTGGTTGCTCAGGGAGAGAGAAGTCGAAGGAAAAGACCAAAATAAAAGAAATTGAAGACTCAGAAGCAATGGCTTGGACTGATTTTCTGTACACCTTCTGACCCTTGAGCCTAATCTACCTTACAGTGGCAGTTCTTCATCCCACTTTACTCCTCTCTCCCACATTTCTTGAAACAAGCACTTAATTCTGATGGCGAAAGGGGTCAAGAAGCCTAATGGGTCAAATATGCAAGCAGACGACTGCAAGACGCTTCTTTTTGTGTTCTTTTTCTCCTTCAGAATGTCCAGCAATCCTCTGAGATCGAACACAAAGTCATCTGTTACTGGTCTCCACACTACGCCCAGGACCTTTAGCACTAATCCACATGTCTCTGGTTGTGTGGTGCAATCCATTGAACTTCCTTGCCACATTTCTTTGAGCTCAGCCGAGTTTGTTATCCATTTACATAGCTCCATTCCTGCAGCAGAGATGATGTTCTTAGTTGTGGTAGTCACTGTGAAGGCCTCTTTCAACTCACTGGAACTTGAAATGAAGTCATCTACATAGAGAGACATCCTCCATCTAATAAGCAACGGGCCATCTTCTTGCCTGTAGGTCCAACCGCCCATGCTTTGGCGGTTTGCAGCAGCACAGTGCCTTCATTATTAGGCTTGGTTTCCTCAGCTTGGGGAATTACAGAGGAAATAACGGTTTCCATATTGGTAGAGACTGCAGGGTCTGGGGTCTCGTTTTTATCACAAAGAGCTATGTGATGCCTGCCACCACATGTGGCGCATGACCCACCCTTAGATCTGCAGAACCTTGCAATGTGTTTCTGTCCTAAACACACAAAGCATCTGCCAAGCTTCTTCAGTTTCTCTTTACGTGCTGACACCCCATGTTCTGGACAGTTTTCAGCCTTATGTTCAGCGCTATCACAGAAGAGGCAGGTTTGAGTCCTTTGATTAGCAGTGTGGAGTGCAGCTGCTGATGCCATGCTTGGTTTCTTTTGCTTTATGTCAGTGAATCCATATGATTTGCTGCATAATCTGGGACCAGGCAGGGTTTCCCTTTGATTATATGATCTCATCATTTGCAAGGCTCTCTCTCTACTCTGAACTTCTTTCTGTAGAAACTCCAGTACTTGATGCATTTTCCACTCATCCTGATCTCCCCTCTGACGGCTGTACTCAAGAGAAAGTTCTTCTGGCATCATCTGGAGCAGGATCGGGCATAACATGCCTCCATATGTGACTCCAAGACTACACCCAGTGACTCCAAGCTCCTAATTTGAACATCGCATTCATCATACAACTGTCTCATAGCACTCACATCAGAGGATTTCTTTACATGAGTCAAATTCAGGAGCTTTGACATGTGAGCGTTTATTATTAAGTCCTTTCTTCCAAATCTGCTCTTTAGTATCTTAACTGCAGCATCATAGTTAATGTCTGTCAGAGTGAGCCCTGCTACATCCTTTGCAGCTGTTCCTGTTAGGTAAGTCTTCATGTATGTAAACTTCTCTCGTTTACAAAGAGCTTCGTTACTGTGAATAGCCGTCTCGTATTGGCTCCAAAATTCTTGCCATAAGCTAACATCTCCGTTGAATTTGTCAATTATTAGCTTAGGTAGCCTCACTGTAGTGTTACTGTGCCGTGTGGAGTTAGCGTTGGTCTCACTCACTCGCGCCTGTCGGGGCTCTATACTCAGTTTCTAATGTCCTTATCGCTCGTTTAGCCCGTTCGTTCGTACTGATGATGCGGTCGTTATAGTCCTCTGCGAGTTCGGTCTTCGCCTCCACTTCGTCCAGCGGAATGTGCTCCTCAATAGCGTGGTTCAGCTCATTCAAACTGTCCCCCTTAGCCATTCGCACAGCCAACATTTCCCGCACTCGTCCGACGTCCGGGTCGTCCTTTAATAATTCACTATCTATCTGATTCAGTAGTTGCGTAGTAGAACTCCGTCATGTCTCCTTCTTCCCGGGTTTTCGGCACCAAAAATGTTGAATATTCGACTGAGTCAATGACGAAAAGGAGTCGGGTGGATTTTCAGATTAACTTTAGTGGATTAAGAAATGAACGAATCATACAAAAACAGTCGGAACTCAACTGACATGCTAACCCTCATTTTTCTTCGGAGCGCGAGCCCGGAACAAACTCTTCTTCTCTGCTAAAAAAAACCCAAAAAACTCCAGGCTCCTCCCTCACTAGTTCCAGAGCATCATGGGATACGCAGTCCGCTTTGCCAGTTACTAACGATGAAATGACTAAATCTATGAAACAATTGCAACTAAAACAGTTCTATTAAATTATAATATCCCAAATAATAAATCCTAAGCAAATTCTAGTTAAATCAAGCAAATTCTCAACAGTGGGAACTAGTGTGGGTCCCATGGTGCATAAAGGATCTTTGGTCGCTCTCTTCCTTGTACTGCTGGAATCTTTACAAGTGAACTATGGGGCAGATTCTGACGTTTTTGATGGTGTCGACCTAAACACTTGTATCATGATATAAATATTTCATATCAGCCGATATTAATAATTATCGATTACATTTTTGCTTCATGTATCTGAAATACTGCCTGACTGGTGACACCACCTTTTCTGCTCTATCTTTTTTCCCCTCTCCAGCTATTGTAGTGTTGCTTGGCTGTCTGGCTCTGGTCTGCTCACTCGTTCCCATACACTCGCTCTTTCAGGCTGAATACAGAAGTGATTCCATGGAAATAACTCAGGGACGGCTCCTTTATTTACCATCCGTCTCCCCCATCAGTTTTAGGTTGAAGAAGCTGCTCCGGAGTGAAGTGGAGCCTGTAAATGTTGCTGTGCGGTGTTAGCTTTAACTGGTAGCAACGAATATTTACAAGCCACCATCTTAATTCAGGATAGTTTGGAAATTAATAAAAACTTAAAATCCCATTATATTAGGAAGACAACAATGTTCATAGTATTTTGCGTCTGAAATACAAATTTGTCGTTTCTAGCTGTCATGGTAACACAAAGCGGAAACAAGTAAGTTGCATTGGCTCATGCAGATGTGACATCAACGGCTTACGTGCAAAGAGCCCATTATTATAATGTGGATATTTGCTATGGCATCTTTTTACTAGACTGATTCTGTGTCACAACAATGATCTCAAGCCAGACTCTCATTCATTATTCACTGAGATCTTGTGTGAAAATGATGTCTCATGCTCCCTGCACCACTTTATCACAGTGTAAACCTGATTAATCCAGGTCACGCCGTTTATACAATTAACTCACACAGCTGTCGTAAGGAATGAAGGTGCTGATTTCTGCATCGATTCAGCTTGAATAAACTGTTACTGTATGACAATCGCTCTGAGTGCTTTTGTTGAAAAACTGTGAAGCAACCGAGCAATATGATGATCCACTTTTCTGATCCCTGTATTGAACTGATGAACTGGTAACTTTCTTATGAAAAAAAAAATCCATTCTTATAATAGAGTTAATTAGCAGGCTGTTTTCTCTACCCACTCTTAACCCTCGAACAACAGAGGACAATTAGCTTTGATTCAGCATTATTAGAGAAGATATGTGAGGCTATTAAATAACTGAAAGGTCAAATGGAGTTTGGGTTCTTGGAAAAAGGCCTCGCATATTTTTTTCTTGATACCAGATGACAAATAACAGGGAAAAAAATACCTTTTATTATGGAAATAAACATTATTAAATATTATTTCCATAATTTTTATTTTCATAAATTTTTTTATTTTCATAAAATAAAAATGAAAATATTTTCATATTTTTACAAAAATATGAAAATACGTGAACAAATATTAAGACCTTTTATTATAAAAATTAAAGGTCTTACTCCTGGACACAGTTTCCAGTTATCACATTTTACTGATTTCTCATTTGTTGACTTTTGTTTTTTTCTAATACTCCATGTGATGCCTCAGTGGGTAAAAATAAACCATATTATTAAAGTAAGAGTAACAACTGATTCCTCTTTCATTCATTAATTCTACAAGTTACAATAATGTAATCAAATTGTGTCAGATTTCTAGCCAAGCTAATGCATGCTAATCTGTCTAGCTAGCTTAACAACCGACAACTTCAGTGTCAACAAGTGTTTACTGGACTACCAAAGTTACATCTAGAAACTTGTTCATGTTTCTATTGGGTGTAAATTACTTTCTTTGTGTCATATTTTATATAGTTTAGCTTTTCTTTTATCTGTTTACTCAGTTTTGAACCCTTCCCTTGTTTGTGATTTTATACGATGTGCTACGAATGAATGAGTGAAGGGTCTGGCTTCAACTGGGTTGAGTTGGTGAATCTGTAGTTTTTCAATGTGGTCCATAGGTATTCCGACAGTCAGAGTGATTATACAGGTAAATGACAACACTATGTATGATTGGCACATTGCCTTCCTGAGTCAGACAGGACAAACTCCTCCAAGCAGGGCAAAGACAACTTGAAAACTTGTGAAGTGGGTGATGAGAGAGATGCTATGCTGGGCGGTACATTGTTGTGGATAATTGGTCACAGGTGGGTGGAATGAGCAATCATGAAGCAGCCAGCCAGCCACGCCTGGAAGGAAACAACAGCAGACAAGAAAGAAGACAGGAAAAATAAACTCAATATGGTAGAATAATGAATACAATCACATTCTCATAATGAAGCAACGTTATTTCCCTTTTATAGATTGACTTTCACATATAAAAAAATAACTTGAGTAAAGGATCACAGTATGTCTGTTGGAAGAATAACCCACCATTTATAAACTGTGATACTATTCCTGGGAAAAGTAGATTTCATGTGAAAATTAGAAAATGTGAAAATGTTAAATATTGGGTTGATGTCATGTGACTCTATACTTGACTATTTGGCTCCATCACTTCACCCATATTTCGGACCTGATCGCCAGCTTCTCGCTGTAATAACTGAAACCATAGATGTTCCTCTTTAGGTCTAAAGACAATTTCAGTTTGGTTTCTATTCAGGTCATGAAAGTTACAACACCTCCACACCTTGATTTGTCCTCAGCATTTGTTCGGTGCTTGGGTAGGTTTGGAGTCACCAGGTGATATTGTAATATGGAGACATGTATCATCTGTGTAGTTACGGTAGCTAATCTTGTTTCATTTTATAACCTGAGCTAGCAGTAGAATGTAGGTTTTGAATAAGAGGGGCCCCAGGATTGAGCCTTGGGGTACCCTGCCTGGAACTTCGGTCTGCTCCGATTAAAAGTTACCGATTGACACAAAGAAGTCCCGGTTCTTTAGGTGAGACAGGAACCAATAATATAGTGGACCAGAGTCCGACCCAGTTCTCCAGTCACTTGAGTAATACGTCAAGGTCAACAGTGTCCAATACTGTATTGAGGTCCAACAGAATCAGCCTGCAAGTCAAAAACAGCAACAGGCAGCATGAGTGGCTGCATCATGAGTTTGGCAGTTCCTGAAGCACCTATCAGTAAGTTAAAAGAGAGAATGGAGCCTTAACAAGCATTACTCTGACTGAACAGATGGGGATAATAATAGTATCAGCTACAAGAATACCAGCTGTAAAATACAGATAACATAGGAAAGTGAAGCGCACTGTGACTGTTTCTTTCATGGAATCTCACTGTGACTGTATCAGCCTCTGGTAAGCATCAAACTTCATGTGATATTTATCATACAGCTGGGAGTGAATGTATACAAGCGGGTTCCTTTGATATCACAGTTACTTGTATAGCAATCGCTTTTATCAGAAGGAACTTACAAGTGAGGAACAACAGTTGAACTGTGTGTTTCACTGTATTTCATCATGTTTTCAAAGCCCATTCCAAACCTAAGCATAAAAAAAGACTTCTTGTCTCTCAGCTGCACTTACCTGCTCTTTGACTTCAGATGGGTACCGGAGGGAATGATTTTTTCTTGTGATATACTGCCTGACAAAGTCATAAAACTGAGCTGTCAAGAGTATAAAAGTCGTGAAATAACATGACCGAATACAGGGGAAGAAAAGCAGAGAAACAGCCAGAACAATGCAAATGCATATTTTAGTACTGTTGCATGCGCAACAGTGCATGAGAAGGTATTAGCAATAACCGATCAAAACCGATGGAAAATAGCTTTAACCAGTGCAACAACTGGTAAATGTGTCTAACTGAACTGGTCAATTTTGCTATTTTGTGTCATTTTTTTAAAGCCGCTTGTTGTATTGAATATAAGCATAAGCAACCATAAGCAACATTAAGAAAAAGTAAAATGTAGGGATTGTGAAAATCTCAGCTCTCAGTCCTGTTCCACCATAAACCAACCATCAATCAACCAGGAGAAGGTGAATGGATGATGGCTAAGCCACAGCAGATTGAACCTAAGATCATCCCTTCACATGCCCACTGGAAAACGTCTAGTCACAGGAAAGAAGAAAGGAATGAAATAAATGTTGCAGCAACAGGGACTTCCAAACTTGCCATGTTTACAACGCTAGAGAAATCTGTCTCCGTTTGAGGCACCCCAGATAAACCTTCTGTCCTTTTACATCTGGATATTCTGAGCTCGCTGGACATTTGATTCTTAAATATTATCTATGGTTTTCTCAAAATATTGAATGTTTGGTGTTGCTTTAAGAAGCTACATTTCTGATTAGAACAATTTTGTTTTTCATACAGTAGCACAGTATTTTTTCACACCGATTTTAAAAAGATTCATGTTTTGTCTCTAGGATGAGGTCTTTTTTTATAATCGTATCGAAATTGGTTTATGTCATACTTGATTTACATAATACTGGCCCTTTAAGACTGTCAGAAGGGGAAGATAGAGTAAAAAAAAAATCAAGCATGAAATTCTTGCTGGGTGAACTTGGCATAAGACATTATGCAAACTTCTCAATAGGACCTGGTGAAAGTATAAAAAGGAACATGTCTGTCATTTAGGTTTATATAAGAGCCTCTACGTTAAGAGACATCATGAGCCTCTACATCCGTTTACCAGAGAACAATGAAAGAGAATGAATAAGATTCTATCAATCAAATATTTCCTCCTATCCCTTTTACTGGATCAAAGTGATGGACAAAGGGATGGAAAAAATGAAGGCCTCTGTTCAGAGGATATACCAGGAGCACTGTTGAATAACATAAGAAGGTATCAGGAGGAAGAGAAGGCACCTGCTTTATCGTCTTATCTCTCCCTTACTAATCCACTTTCAAATGAGGTGGGACAAAGGAGCCTGGGAAAAGCTCTGAAGCTGCAGGTACCCTACTGAAGTTCTCACCTCCTGGCTTCAGCTTAGTCGGCGCGCCAACAGATGGCATTGTAAGAGCTGTCGTCATCGTGGCATTAACAAAACGCCTGATCTCATCACTGCGTACAGGAGCCCAGAGAAGAATAGACTCTTATTTTTTTCTTTTTCCTTCCCATCTCATTCTGGTCTGATCCTTCGTCGTCAAATGAGATCATCGGTATTACAACTTGCTCTAATCACGTTACATCCTAATTTCCTTTCTCTGAGCTCTGTGCAGTGAATGGGAGGGTTTGATGTACTTCTAAAGATGTCATCTGCTGCCTGCCCAGTAGAGCACACCCACATCTCATTTCTTTCTCCGCATGCAGGGATTGAACGGAAGGCAATTGTGTCATGTTTTAGAGTTTACTTTAGAATTACATTTTCTTGGCAGGATAAGCTACTAAATCTAATCCCATCATATTTACCGTTGGCTGACCTTCCTTCAATGGGTTTCACTACGGATTCCATGTTACATAGGGCCTTGCCTGTGTGAAAATTCTTCATTTTCAGCTTCTTTATCTCCGTTAAGTCAGCTTTTAAATCCTGACGAAGGGGTAGCAGAAATAGCACGTCATGAGGCGTTTTCTTAAACTTTGATACGTAGATCTGACTGCTGCGCACCAATCACCTTTGAAGTGCAGACTTGAGAAAGTTCAACATCGTGTGAGTGAATCTCAAAGTGGAATCGTTGAACTTTAGTGGAACTCTGTAGGAAGCCTCTGAAAAAGTACAAAGCATTTTGTTTCCAACGACAGAAGCGAGTCTCCATGGTGGTTTTTGAACATTTTAATATCCGAGCAGGATCACCTGAATAAACACAGAAAGCAGCTTTCAAATGATGATTTCATCCACCTATGGAAAAAGTTAACCCAAGTATGCTCAAACAAGTAATTGCCTCATAGACTTTTTGGCCAGTTTTAGCCAGTTGTGCCACCATTAGTGGCAACAACTGACTTCAAGAGTATGAGAGTCTTAAAACACTGAGGAATTGTCATTCAATCACATTGGAGGGGTTTCAAATATGACAAGTGTGTTTTAGGTTATATATTTATATTTAAGTCCAGATTTTGACTTGGGCAAAACAGGGGTGTTTTCACACAACCGGTAGACTCTGTTAAATTGGAAACCAAATTTGTTACATTTTCAGTGGTGGCGCTACTCCAAGAACCACAGAACAAAATGACACAAAAACCTCTGAAGAAGAAATGAGCGCAACTTCCTTCTTCACTAAATGTAAGGTAAATTAGAATAGCTTTAGATTTTAGTGGTGGCAGGGTTTCTCTTCTCTTTGGCAAACATGTGAAACTATTAGCATTACACTCTCGCATTTGTTTTGCTTGTATTTGTCCAGGATACCCTGCACTGTACTTCCTGCTTTTCCATCCACATAGGCATTCAAATTGCATCAGTTTACTTTAACTGATCTAAGACCTAGGCAGAAAGCAGCCCTGTAGGGCCTGCAGAAATTTTCACAAGTAGAGAAAGTGTAGGTGATAAATCTCCTCATGCTTAGGCTAAGGAAAGGAATTGAAAGACAAAAGTATTTTCTTCCAAAGAAAATATTCAGGCCTAGCTAAAATCTCCCAGACTTTTGAGTGAGGGTGTCTTGTGGTGTGTTTAAGACAGCAACTCAATAGGCTGTCTTAAACTGGCCTATAGAGCTTGTGTCTATAGGCTATAACCTGTTTTGTGATTGTCTGGCGCAAAACAACACGTAGCATCACCAAAACATCTGAATACCTGCAATGATGTATTGTGATGGAGGCATGGAGTGCTTGGGTTCCTTTTCTTCAGCTGAAACTTGGTTTCTAATATGAATGGATAAAATTCTAAGCAGTTCTGGGAATGCACCCAGCCCTCAACAGATGTTACTGAACTGTAACATCTGTCTCTTCATTAAGAGTCTACAAAGGCTTTCAGCTACCACTTTCCTAGACCTAATAGTCCTGATACTAAATGAAATGACTGTCAATGGGCCTGTTGTCAGCACTGAACATTTACCTTACAGCAAACAAACTCCCAAGATATGTTGCTTGCTTTGCAGGGAGAAACATGAATGTTTAGAATGGCTTCCTCTTTGTATATCGTACATTGGGGAACTTTAAGGTTGTAATCTATAACTACAATGATCTGTTGGGTTTGGTAAGGACAAAAACAAGAGAGCAGTTTATATTCTAATACCAGTGCTTGCTTGCTTCTTCCTGCCTCTCCTATCACCAAATGATCTTTCTGATCATTTCTCCGTCTCCTCTTCTGTTTGCTCTCGCCGTTCATTTTATTAACCACCTGGAGTTTTTGCTAAACTATCGATCGCTCCTCTTCAACTGCTGTAGCTCCATCGATCCAGAAGAATCCCCCCTGATCCCGATGCTCCCTCCCCACCTTCCTAAACTCTCGTTTTTAAAGTCTCTTTCTTACATACCATCCATACCATCTGTACCTCCACTCCAATAAACAGTTGAGGTGTGAAATCGCTACGGCGGGCATAATAATCCACGGCAAGAAGGCTCAGCTTCTTTCAAGCGATTCAGCTTCCAGTGTTTATTGTGCTCCCCCCCAATCTTCTCACAAACACAATAGATTTGTTGTAAAGCCTTTGTGGTTTGAAGTCATTGTCTGCTGTCTCTTGTGAGTAAATGTATATCTACAGTGATGGATATGCCTTTTCTCCCAAAAAAAAGATGCATTGGTTAATTAACTTAATGGCTTGTGCTGCATATATACGCATGCGTGTGTACGTGAATGACTTCACTGTGTGTGAGGTTTTATGTTATAAATTAAGCAATATAAAGAATAAAAAAGGCTCATTAACTCGAAAGCCAGTCTGATCATTTGTCAGCGTTTAATTAACGATGCTGAGAGCATCCAGCCGAAGTACCGATCCTACCTATTTTCATCTGAGAACTTTACCATTACAACATGTGTTAACGTGCAGCATGCATGATGGTCCACAGGTAAAACGGCCAAGTTCACTGGCAGGAAACAGCTTGGACAGTTGTTTTGCTGTGAAGCACATTTTAAAGGTACGGCCATGTTAAAACATCAGGTTTATACACTCCTGATCATAATCCTAAGACCAGTCAAAAAATTGCAAGAATTTGCATTTTGCTCTATTGGATATTAAAGAAGGTTCTAAATAGAGCTTCACAATGTTAAAAGAAAAAATCAGTGCAAGAGACAACTTTTGAGCGGGAAATATTTTGAAAACTGCATTTATACTCAAACATGATATTTTCAGCCGATCAAAAGTTTAAGACCATTGCTCAAAAACACCCGAAACCCCCCGAAAACAGAATTCAAAGTGTCAAAAAAAGGACTCAGTAATGAGGAGTTCCACCATTCTTGTTGTGACGGCCAGCCACACAGGGTAAGGTCCACGCCTTATCATAAGTTGGCTTTCACTTTAGTTTGTTTTGTAGTTTAATTATTTTTTATTTTCTTTCTTCCACCTTACAATGTTTATATGGAGTGCACACATATTAACAATGCAGGGTTGAAAATTAATTATGTTGTAGTAATATTGTTTTTTTTGTTTGAGTTACCTGGGTGTTTGGGCTCCCCTCTCTGGACCAAAGGCGTGGCAAAGGGCTGAGGTTCCTGATATACATCTCATGGCCTTATTGGACTAAACCACCTGTATCAGGCTGGGGGGGGGGGGGGGGGGGGGATTTATTTCATTGTTTGGGTTAGTTGTTGAATGGCAGCCATTTTGTTTTCCCCTATTGTGTCTTCATAGTTTAGCTAAACTTGTACTTAAATCCCCTTGTGTCTTATGTCCTCAGGTCAGTTTTGATGTTGTGTCAGTTATGTCTTGAGTTCTGTAATTTATGTTGGCCTCTTTTATTGGCATACCCATTTAAATGTTATGTTAACCTTTTGTTCATATTTTTGGGTAAATAAAAACCCACCTTTTTGAATTCAATACCTGTGTTCTGCATTTTGTACGGTCGGATCCCTGACACTTGTTGATGACTTTAAACATTCATTTAGGCTTGATGCCAGTGTTTCCAGGAGGCTAGTGGGAACGTTGCTCCAAGTGTTGAAGATTGGTTCACGAAGGGCATCCACTGTCTGATACTCATGTCCATTTTTGTAAGCTTCCCTTCCCATCCATCCCCAAATGTTCTCAATTGGGTTTAGATCCCGGGAACATGCAGGATGGTCCAAAAGAGTGATGTTATTCTCTTGGAAGAACTCCTTTGTCAGGCAGGCATTGTGAACTGCAACTTTGTCCTGTTGAAAAACCCAATCATTACCACACAGACGAGGGCCCTCAGTCATCAGGGATGCCCGCTGCAACATCTCCACATAGCCAGCTGCTGTTTGACGCCCCTGTTCAACCTGAAGCTTCATTGTTCCATTGAAGGAAAACGCACCCCACACCACTGTGCCGTGTAGAAAACATCTCAGATGGGACCTCCTTGTCATGCCAGTAATGTTGGAAGCCATCAGGACCATCAAGGTTAAATTTTTTCTCAGACAACTTTCTTCCACCTTTCAATGTCCCATGTTTGGTGCACCCTTGCAAAGTGCAAATGGGCAATTTTGTTGTGTTGATGAAGACGTGGTCTTTGAAGATGTTTTTTGTTTCTGAAGCCCTTCTCTCACAGATGCCATCTGATGGGTATTGGGCTGCCACTTGACTTTTTTGTTCCATAACCCTCAGGATCATTTAAAAAAAATGCAAAATGACTTACTGCGTCCAACCTCAGCAGCGATGGCACGTTGTGAAAGGCCTTGCTTATGCAGCTCAACAATCCTACCATGTTCAAAGTCAGTGAGCTTTTTTTCTTTTGCCATCAGGAGGTCTTGACATTGTAAAGACTTGACAGAAAATGATGTGGAATCCAGATTTTTGCACAGCTTTTGGCTTTTAAAGATGATAGTCTTAAACTTTTGATCAGCTGAAAAAATCATGTTTGAGTGTAAATGCAGTTTTTAGAAAATTCCCTGCTCAAAAGTTCTTGTCTCTTGCACTGATTTTTTCCTTTAACATTGTGAAGCTCCACTTAGAACCTTCTTAAGATCCAATAGTGCAAAATGCAAATTCTTGCAATTTTTTTTGACTGATGTTAAGATTTTGATCAGGAGTGTATATTAAAGTCTTTCAAAAGAAGTGTTCATTGATTAATGTCAAACCTTTTTCATATATTTATAAAATAGCTGGTAAAAAGCAGTGAAAATAACAAGACTTATTAGCTGTTAGCCACTAATTATGCTAATATTAGCATCTGCCTTAGAGCGTTCCAACAGCACTAAGCTAAAAGGGCTAATTTACAGTTAGTACCGCTAGTGATCATCCCTTTAAACATAAAAAAACTTAAACTGATTAAGTTTAATTTGGATAATTTGACATTGAACATTAACATTTTAAAATTGCAGTGTTTTTTCCCCAATACCTTTCTAGAGAAAAGCATAAGTAGTCCATCATTATTTTTATGATTACGAACAATTCTTAATTATTATTAACATAGCTTTTTATTTAAGAAATCCTTATTTAGAAAATTTAAAAAAAAAAATCAAATAATTGCTACAGATATTTCTTCAAGTCATGAACCCAAACTGCAAATACACCTCAGTTGCATAAAATGTCCATCTCTTGAGGGAAACTACAAGCTTTTGACAAGAGCTTATCCAGTTTTTTAATAAACCAAATATCAAATTCTGCGTTGAAATGTGATTTTATGGGACTTGCTTTCCACCACTGTGCTTAAATTTAATTAAATCTCCTGTACAGCAAAGCTGATTCTCTTTAAACCAGAAGTAGTTTTGCGACACAGAACAAACTTACATGCTCTTATCGAGCAGAACGTTTTCATACGGTTTGATATTAAGAAGAAGTAAAAGCTCCCCTTTTTGCTTACTCGAGAAAAATCCAATTTTATGCCCCGTCTATTTAGTTTCACCTGATGTCCCTCTGATTGATTCGCTCCCTGCTTTCCTTTCTACCGGCGCCCACAGACTCTTCGATGTTAAGGCGCTAACTTCTTCGCGGCACGCTTTACGGCGTCACGGAGTTCACACCGGTGCGTTGTTATGAGCCGTATTTAAAATTTATACTCTCAGGTTAACAAAAGGAACTCTTGAAAGAAAGTCGTGCTTGTGCCTCAGCGTGGGGGGAGAAAGGCGTGAGGAGGTGGGCTTCACCGCCGTCCAGTCAGAGCTGCGGCAGATAGATAGAGAAAGGAAAAGAAAAGAAAGGATCCGGGTCTGGAGAGAGGAGTGGGCGGAGGAAGGCCTTCAGAGGGAAGGGTGAGATGACTGTGGAGGCGGAGGTAAACACAGGGGACAAACCCAGGGAAAAAACAAAAAAGACTGGAGACACATCTCTGTTTGTTTGTGAAGGATATGAAAGTCCTTCTACCTTATTGGCTCTGAAGGCTTCTATGGTAACATCACCCAGGGGTGACTGTGGCAGAGGTAAAAGCTTCTGCTATCGTCTAAAATGAAAAATGAGAACATTGTTTGAAGAGGGTTAAAAAAAAAAAAACTTGTCAGGTTTAATAACAGACTCCAGCTTTTGAACCATCTTTATCTTATTGTATAGTTTGTTTGTGCAAGTTATTACTTGGGCACATGTAAACATAATGCCATTGGGTTTCCCATGAAGTCATTTTGTTTTAGCTGGATGGTCTTTTAATGTGTTCATCTCATTTTCTCATTGTTTTATTAAGTCAATAAGTCAGGGGCAACCGTGGCTCTGAGGGTAGAGTAGTTGTCTTGTGATAAGAAGAGTGTAGTTTTGATTCCAGCTTCCAAATGTCACTGGGACCTAACCCCAAATTGTCTACTGTATCAGGGTATAAATGTGTTTGTGAATGGCTGAATGTGACTCTAGCGTGAAGTGCTTTGACTGGTCAAAATGATTGGAAAAGCACTGGGTATGTTCAGTGATTCTTGAGAATAGGGACAAAACAGGTCCTATGGATAAAGCACAAAATTTGAATAAAATATACAAATAATGTAATTTTTTCAAATATCTGACTAAACTAACCTGGGTCATGTGAGCACAACAATGTATATTTTTCAGGTATTTGCTGAATATTTTTTTATTTTAAACATTGTAGTCGGTGGATGATGCCTGTAAAAGCCTTTGTCCAGGAGCAGAACTCAGTATATTATAGTTTAAAACAATTAAAGAAATACTAAAATTATATATTATGACAATTAAGTATAAGTAGTCATATAAATAATTATAAAAGTATCAATAAATTGAATTAAAAATCATTTTTATATATTTTCCAACTCCATTGAAATTTGTCCTTAGTTTTTGTCAACACCGTCAGAAATTAAAAGAATGTAAAAAAAATCAGGCATTATTGGGGGCAGCAGAACTTCTGAGGACCCTATGACCACTTACTTTCTCTTCCTTTGCTAGGAGGGCTAGTTAGCTCTGGTTCGTTTATGTTCTTTAGTTTTTTCTTCTTTTTATTCCTAAGTTTTTGTCACAACCATGATGTGTCAACACCGTAACTGACATTTTATGAAACTTTGATAAGATTTTGTGAAATAAAAGCTTAATTTTGGGAAAATGTAAAGATTTTATGGACCTGATGAGCTACAATATGGCCTCCTTCAGATTAACATCATATAAATTGAGGTAGTTTGGCTTTTTGTCACCTCCGTCAGATGTCAACTCCATCAGAGTTTTTCTGACTCTTTCAGTGAAATTGTTGTCAAATATCACTTAAATTTGGAGTTGATTCATTTTAATGTATTTGTACATAAATTGCATTACTTCACATGTACCAAGTTTTTCATTTTACTCACTAGTTTGTCACCACCTTCAGTTTTGTGTCAACTCCGTCATGCAGTGTCAACTCCGTCAGATGGATTTTTATGGTTTTTTTGTTTTAAATAATAATTATTTTGTTTCTTGAGAAGTATTTGTCTGCAAAATGAATAAAAATATCGCTAATAGGGTCATTAAAAATTATTTTTGATGAATTTTTGTCAGATGGTGATGACAACGTTCTAGGTCAGGTCGATTAAAAATGTTATTTTTTTTAAAAAATGTTGCAACTGGGAGCCTGTGCCTCAGCATCTTTACATTTCCAAAACATTATTTGACATATTTGTATACATAAATTTGAGAAATAACAAAAAAAAAGGGAAAATTAAAACCCATTTTGTCCCTATTTTCAAGAATCACTGTACTATATTATGTTCTTTCCATCCGTTAACCGTCATGCCTTATAATACAGTGTTTCTTCATCAATTATGAAATATGATCAATTTGAATTACAAGGAACTGGGGAGGTTCAAAATAACCTCAAGAAACACCAAACAAAAATTAGGATTCTCGAGTGACCTAGTTAAAGCCTGTCTTATTTCTCATTCAAATGTGATGGGATGCCTTAAAGCAGGGGTGTCAAAATCCAGTCCGCAAGGGTCATTGTCCTGCAGGTCTTAGATGTGCCACAGGTACAAAACACTGGAATGAAATGGCTTGATTACCTCCTTCTTGTGTAGTTCTGTTCTCCAGAATCCTTCCTGCTAATGATCCTGCTAATGATCTATTATTCTATTATTAGTAGTATTATTCTTATTATTCTATTCAGGTGTGGTGCAGCAGAGGCACATCTAAAAGTTGCAGGGCAGTGGAGTTTGACACCTGTGCCTTAAAGGGACAACATTATGCAAAATCAACATCTTTGAGCGTTTCGCCATGTTATGTTATTCCCTCATCAAAAACATTGTTGGGATATTGCCTCAGTTCTTTCTTCCATGTTTGAGAAAGCATTTTATCTACCATGGCAACCAGTCAGCTGTGTGTTAAAGGGTTAATAGAGGAGCCATGTGGTGATGACTTCCTGTGGCTTCTGCTTTTTCAGAAAGAGCTGAAGCTTCTTAAAGAGACAGAGGCCCAATTACAAGGTGTTAAATTACAAAATCAATTTATGTTATACAACCATTTTATAACAACTGGATTTGACAGAGTTACTTTGACAGAGATACTATGAGGCTGGAAAATACATAAAAATGCCTCTTTAAAGCAGATTGTTCATGTGACATAATCTCTTTTTTGACTTAATTTACAGGTATTCTTTCTGCAAGGAAGAATAAATAATGTTAACAACTGAATCCAGTTGTTCTAATAATTATGAGGTGAATGGAGGAGAGTAATTAACCTTTTCAAATAGGGAGCTGGTTTGGATCCTCCGTTAATAAATCAATCCGTCATTTCAAAACTGCAGTATTTGTCTTTGTCCGATATTAAAAGTAGTTTAATTGGCAACATTAAGTCGCTCATATAGGCAATATTTAGTAATCAAACAAATTAAATCACTGTTTCTTCTTCTTGAATGTGATAACTATGAGCTGCTGGTTCTGGCACTGTGTACTGAAAGAATATGTAAACAACACATTTGCTATCATTAAATGGCCAATTAATCAATTAGCTGCTGATGACATTTAAGTGAAATGTCATTAGCAAAATTTCACACACGCAGAACCTCTTCCGAAGCTTCTTTTTATTTCCCCCCACCTCATTCTTGATATCTGCATTAGCAATTTCTGCTTTCTTAAACAGAACAGAAATAGATGAACTCCTTAATCACTTTAGAAACGAGTCTATATTCCTCCCTCCATTCATATCTTCCTCCCCTCTCTCTGTGCAAAGACACACACAGAGCATGTGTGCATATATGTGTGTGCGTGTGTGGGACTCCGTCGACAATTACAACCAGGAAATCTATTAATTAATTGCAGAACAAAATCAATTGTTACAGGGCTTAAAAAAAAACAACAGAGGCAAGCCGGAGCTATCTTGATGTAGAGCCAAAGGGATTTTAGGGTCTGGGAACGCTGATAGAGCATCGATCTCCTCCCATTTTTCCTTGTGTTCATCTGTTTCTCATTCCCCTGAAGGCCTTATTTGTTCCCTGAAGTTCTGTCTCTCAGTGTCCGTCTGTCTTGGTGTCAGAGGACCACTGATCAAACGTGGTGTTCCTGTTCTGTTGTTTAAGCATGAAATCAAATATTTTGTTGTTTTAATTCCTCCCACAGTTTAAGTAAAAGCAGCAGCAATTAAGATATTTTGGGGATGGATAAGAGGCCAGGCAGCTACAACTCTTAGCTTTAAAGGGGCAGCGTTATGTTTTTTCCATGCATATGGTATCATTTTTTAGCACTATGTTAACATCAGTTGTTATAAAAGGGTTATAAAAAATCAGTTGTTATATCAAATATGACTTAAACAAATGTGACTTTTCCAATTTAATGCTTTGAAATTGGATCTCTTTAAAATCTCCTGCTCTTTCTGAAATTCCGCCTTCAGGAAGGAGGAGCTTTGTCCTTGAAGGCAGACTTGAAAGCATAGGGTGGACCTAGCATTTTGGACAACTGTATGGTTCCCAAGGTAGCACTCCAGGTAAATTTTTGGTGAGCAAACAACATTATATCATGATGTAAAGGTCAAAAAAGTTTATTTTACATAATAGTGCCCCTTTAAAACAAAGACACCAGATGGAATTTTTGAAAGGGAGAATTACAGAAATCAATTGACCAGGCGCAAATTCCAGAAATGACCAGACAATGGATGGAATTTCTCTCAGTATAAACTACAGATGTGTTAGCTATAGCTGGTGAATTTTTGCTTAAAACAAGCTTGTTCTTCATTCAGTGAAGCTACTGACAGTGTGTAGAGAAAACAGATATTTTACTCAAGCAAGAGTTGTGATACTTCACACAATGAAATTACTCAAGTAAAAGTAAAAAATGCAGCAATGTAAAAAGTTTGTTCAAAAAAGTTCCTCAGGTAAATGTAACTGGTCACTACCCGCCTCTGCTTTAGTCTCAAATGTGTTTCTAGGTTTAGCTTTGTGAGCTCCGCCTGAGCCTCATCAGCAGGGACGACTGTGTCTGTTTACGGCTCCAAAGCCTTCATCAGAGCATGGTAGTCATGTTTTTAGCCTCCTGGCCCAGAGGACTGGGAACAGGAGCGCTCCCTCGCACTCGCTGGAACACATCCATGTTGTCAGCCAAGTGGGAGAACAAAGAGTACAGTCATCATTCTACCCAGGCTTCAGCTCCGACGCAAGGCTTTAAAGTTTGTCTGTAATAAACAGAGTTAAATTAAGTTTTATAAAAAATGTTTTAATATTTGTTCCTCCACCTCCTACCAGAGCTACTGTTGACGTCTGAAAAAATAATGCACCGCTCCTGACCAAAAACAACCAATCAGAGGCATTAATAGGGTCTTAGCGCTGTCAATCAGCCTTGGCGGAGAAAATACTTACCGTTACTTGAAAACCATTTATCTGTCATCATTGAGGGCAATGCTAGCTAGCCTCAGCATGCACAGCAGGCTCTGCTGACGGGGAGAAGCTGTGGCGCATCTGAGGGAAAGGGGAAGGGAGTGAGGAGCGTGCACACAATCTTGATTGACAGAGTTAAGACCCTCCTCCTGGCTCTGAATGGTCATTTCTGACTGATCTGTGTATAGTTAGTGTTATGTTTGGAAGGCAGGACGAGGTAAAAGCAGAGTAGACAAAGAACTCTTAACAGTGTTTATTCAGAACCAGCTCAGCAGTACAGTAACATCAGGTATCCCTTTCCTCCATCTTAACTCTTCTTCTTCTTCTCTCTCTGTCTATTCTATTCTCGTACACCACCTAGTGGTAGACACAACATTCCCCTCTTACTTGAAAAGATTGCATGTACCCATTTAACATATGACTGAACATCTACCTCATTTAACAGTTTGTATGTCACAAGTATAACCTTAGCTGTAATGAAAACAGGTGATTACTTAAGTACACAAAACCAAATATATTCAGCAACCCTGTACTTTATAACCAACACTTGAAGTTACTATGGAACAGAATTACCAAATGTAAAATAAAATCCAGGTATTTGAAACCAAGTTGTAAAATAAGAATTAGTTCACCTGAACCCTAAACATGCAAGGCAATCAGTTATGTATACATTTTCCTTAACCTGGCTGAAAGTCCTTGAACCACACAGGTCTAGCAACAGTTCTAGCACTTTTCCTTTGAACCACAGGGTCACGCTTTTCTGGTTTTGTCATTTTACATGGGGTACCTGCAGAATAACGTGAAAGTCTGGCAGCATTCCATCTTTTATTGTCACTGAGTACATAAGTACTTCCCTCCAATCTGCTTTTCAACAGACAGCGGTGGAGTAAATCTTGATGAGCCTTTGCAAACATGATCAGGTCTTTTTACTCTCACCATTTTTCCAGGTTTGAATGTTGGTGTCTTTGCTCCACGGCATTTGTTAGTGTACTGTTTAGACTTCTCTTGTTTCTATTTCACCATTTCTTGGACTGTAGTGCATTTTCTGCTTTTCTCTGGACTTGGGAAAATGTCCACTTTTGATTTCATCCTCCTGTTGTGCAGTAGTTCTGATGGAGATACTCCAGTTGTGTTATGTGGCATTGCTCTGTAGTTTTGTAGGAAATCCGTTACTGTAGTTTTCCAGTCTTTCTGCATGTGTTCAGCAGTTAGGATCGTCTCCTTAAGAACTCTATTCCACCTTTCAACAGCACCATTGCACTGTGGATGGTACACGCTTGTACGCAGATGAGATATTCCCCTTTCTCTGAGAAAATCTGCAAAAGGGCTGGAAAGAAATTGCGGCCCATTATCAGTTACTATGTAGTCAGGGTTCCCCTCTCTGCTGAAAATAGAGCGCAGAAATGCAAGAACAACATCAGTAGTTACAGTGTGAGAAAATGCCACCTCTGGCCATTTACTGTAATAGTCCACCAATGTTATAGCAAATCTACATGAAGAAACAGCAGTGTCAAAGGGACCCACAATATCCAGGGCCACTTTCTCCCACGGTCTGTTAGGCAGTTCAATGGGTTGGAGAGGAGCAGGAGCAGTTTGAGCAGATTTGTTGTTCATTTGGCAGGTCGTACATGAAGAAATAACAGACTGAAGCATTTTGTCCATCTGAGGCCACCAGTACAGATCACAAAGTCTCTGTTTTGGCGAACAACACCTTGATGTGTTTCATGTGCCAGATGAATGACAGTAGGTCGTAAGGCAACAGGAACAATGTATCGATGTTCACCTCTCATGACCAGATCCTGAGATGCAGAAAGTTCATTCCTGATGTGGAAGTATGGTATTAAGACAGAGTTCACATCCTTCTTGCACTTTGGCCAGCCCTTCTCTATCTGTCCACGAAGAAGTGCGAGTTCATGGCATGGAGAAGAAGCAGAAGTGAACTCAGCTACAGACAGAGCTGACACAATGGACGCAACCATGTCAGGCTCATCTACAGGAGTCCATAGAGAGTGGCAACCGTGACAAACAGTCTGCAGCCTGGTTTTGTGATCCAGGGCTGTATTCCAAATCATAGGTGAAGCACAGTAGACGTGCAGACCAGCGTGCGACTCTCATTCCAGCACGCCCTATGCCTTTGGTAGCGAGTAGTGTTGTCAGTGCCTGATGATCAGTTCTTAGTGTGAATCGTCGGCCCCAGACATAAGACCTCCATTTTTCAACAGCCCACACACAAGCAAGAGCCTCCTTTTCCACTGTAGAGTATTTTCGTTCTGTAGGGGTCAGAGTTCGTGACGCAAATGCAACAGTTCGTTCAGTATCATCTGGGTGTATTTGGGTCAACACACCACCCAGTCCGTAGTCTGAAGCATCTGTGGCGACAATGGTTGGGAGAGACGGGTCAAAAAGAGCCAGAACAGGACTGTTCAGTAAAAGCTCTTTCAGTTCCTTAAAGCTCTGATCAGCCTCTTGAGTCCATATGAAACCAGAGTCAGCAGTTTCTCTTAGTACAGCCCGCATTGGTTCCACTACCGTGGCAAAATTGGGAAGAAATTTACTGTACCAGGAGATTAAACCCAGGAAGGAGCGCAGAGATGGTAGATCATGTGGTGGTGGGGCATCACGGACAGCTGAACTGTGGTCTGGATCAGGAAGAATGCCATCTTTGGAAATGATGTGTCCAAGAAATCTGAGGCTGGACTCTCTAAATGTACATTTTTGCATGTTCAGTGTCAGACCTGCATCTGTAAGACGCTGAAGCACAGCACGCAGGCGTCTGTCATGTTCCTGTAGAGAAGATCCTGCAACAATTACATCATCCAAGTAATTGTGCACACCAGGTAAACCTTTAAGCACAGTTTCCATCATTTTTTGGAATGCAGATGGGGCAGAAGCCAACCCGTAGGGGACTCTGCAGTAGCAGAAAAGTCCTTTGTGTGTAATAAAAGCCGTAAGGTCCCGACTGTTCTCATGTAGTAGAAGTTGGTGGTACGCAGATGCCAGATATATGGTGGAGAAAACAGAGGCACCCCTGAGCTCACTTGTGACTGTCAGCAATGATGGCTTTTTTAGGTTCTCTTAAGTCCACACATAGTCTTAGTCTGCCTTCTTTTCTTGTAGTGACCACAATAGGCGAAATCCAGGGAGAAGCATCAATGTGTTCGATAATGCCCTCCTTCAGGAGCAGATCTAGTTCCTCTGACACAGCTTCTCGTACTGCAAATGGAAGACGTCGTAGTTTCTGTTGAACTGGGACTGCATCCTCACATACTTTATTTAACTTTGTGCACAAACCCAGCAACACAGCCAATAGAAGAAGAGTCTGTTTTTGTTAGCAACACAGGTGCAGCAGAAGAGGCATGTCCAGGAGGTGGAACATGGATTGAATCATGGCTCAATATCCACTTCAGTGCTCTTATCAGGTCCATTCCGAGTAATGCAGATCCTCCTTGAACCACATACAAAGAAGCAGGAGCAGTATTGTTGTCAAGGGTAACTGTAGCTTCCAAACATCCTATTAGAGTAATCTCCTCTTTCAAGTAAGTGACCAGTTTCACACGGGGTGCAGTTAGATGACTCTCAGGAAAATGTCTGTCGTACAGAGTCTCTGGTATGATAGAAACTGATGATCCTGTATCAATCAGTAATTCACATTCAGTAGACTCCCCTGACCTAGCTTTAATGTTCACTTTGCAAAGCAGTCAGTCTATCAGTAGTGTTAACATCCTTTGCAGTCATCATGAGCACAACTACTTCAGGCATTACTTCTCCAACTTGTTTAGCTGAGCGGCAAACCTTAGAAAAATGTCCAGACTTACCGCAGCTGTTGCATTGCTCGCGCTCTCTGCTGTGGCTGCTGCGCGGTGCGCGTGCGGTTGGTTTTAGAAGCAGTTTGCCGGTTTCTATCCTTACGTTGAGTAAGTCCGCGCTGGACAACCGTGTGAACAGCAGTAGCTCCACTGAGGAGTTTGGACTGAAGAGCTCGTTACACTTGACACGCCAGCGTAATAGCGGTGTCCAATGTAAGTGAAAATTTCAATAAAAGTCTGTTTCTCACCTCCGGGGCATAAGCCTTCTCAATAAGCTGATCCCGTAGCATCTCATCTTCCATGGTTCCATAATCACATGTTATAGCCAACTCACGTAAACCTCACTGTAGGTTCCGTCATTGCCTCATTATATGAAGTGCCGACGTTAGGCAAAGTGTAAAATAAACGTTGTCCCTCGAAGCCAAGTGCATGAATTAGTAGAGCACGGCGTCTAGCATCAGACCAGGATTTTCCAGTAGCATGAATAGCCGTTAAGTAGTTCTCGAACATCTTCCGCCACGTGGCAAACGGAATCGTAGGTTCACCATTGCAGGGCAGGAACGGTGCAGGCCTGGGTACAGACGCCATCGTCGCCAATTGTTATGTTTGGAAGGCAGGACGAAGTAAAAGCAGAATAGACAAAGAACTCTAACAGCGTTTATTCAGAACCAGCTCAGCAGTACAGTAACATCAGGTATCCCTTTCCTCCATCTTAACTCTTCTTCTTCTTCGCTCTCTGTCTATCCTACCACCTAGTGGTAGACACAACAGTTAGCACTGAGAGAAAGCAGAGGAGTTCATTCTTTTTTCACAAATTACCTGCCTTCAACTGTCACGACAATTATAGTTTTAACAAATAAAAAACATTTTATTACATACCATGCATAAAGGTTACATACCCAGCTTTAAAGGACTTCAACGCCTCCTGTCATGTTGGCACATGAATCATGCTCAAATTTTTTCTGAAGTCAAGACATATCTCACCTGGTCTATATTTTTCTCTCCTACACTAAATAATCAATAGATGTTTCAGTATAGCTACTTCTCAAACTCACTTCCTCCTTTGTGATTTTATGGTTTTTGTGATTTTTTGTGATGCTGCTCATCCGGCCTGGTGTCACTTGGAAAATAGGTTTTTAATATCACTGGGATATTACCTGGTTATGGAAAGGTCAGAGAAAAATAAAAATAAAGCGTCCACTATTTCACTGTGTAAGGTTTCAGTTAAATAATATGACACACTATCCGGATCAAAATTAGAAAACAAACTCCTGTAGCTTAAAGTTCAGCCTCTATGAAACAAAATGTCAGTCTTTTAATGTGTTCACCTACTTAGTAAAGCCTAGCCTTATAACAAATTAACCTCTGCATTGGGAGCATTTCACAAGTAGAGATTAAATCAGGCTTTAGGCTAATGAAAAATAAAGTATGGTTAAGTATAGCGAATGAGCTCAAAGTCTGACTTTCTGACAGGCTTAACTTTATTCTTTACAGTTTCAGAGAAACCCCTGAACCATATGTTAAGAACTCTACAAAATTTCTGGACAGTTTGACAAAGAAAAACACAAGGAAGTCCAGCATTGTGTTAGCTATGCTAAAGCTAAAACTAAAGCTAACAAATTCGCCTAAAAGTGAAAAAAGTGTTTGTTTCAGCAGGCTGTCACAGCTCAACTTGTTACCATTTATTTAACCCATTAAAGATGTCAAAGATAACACCATCAATGTTTAATCATTTTTGCAGCACCAAGGAAATGTGATTTCCATGAGCTCTTAGCTGAAACCTGACAACAGTAAGCGATCGATTGAAGGCGGATCCGACTCTGATCCTGCACAATTTCCTCCAATTTTCTAGAGATGTGACTTTCATACAGTATGCATTTGCTGCAGATGGGTTTTTAAAGCTTTGTCTTTTTTAGGTTCATTTTAAAATGTGCTCTCCACAGTGTGCCCTTATAGTACATTATAATGGTAGCCTCAGCAGGCTCTGCTGACAGGGAGAGCCTGGGGCATCTGACAGAGTTCTTCAATGTTCCTACATGTCCTCTGTAAGCAAAGTGCAGTTTTATTCTTTAATATTAAAAACATGTACCAGAAGTTTAAGTTTGGCATCGAAGCCCTGAATTTGTTTTTCCTTTGGCCTTTTATGTGATTTGATCATCACTATAAGTACCATATTTTCTGGACCATAAGGTGCACCGGATCATAAGGGGCTCTCTCAATAGCGCCCATTTGTGTACTTAACCAATACATAAGGTGCACCGGATTATAAGGTACATGTTAAAACATACAGTCAACAAAATGGACCCAACACAGTAAGTTTAGTTGAACTTTTATTCTACTATGTAACAATACACTCACGTTATTTGTTTATTCTTCTTCCACAAATCCATCAAAGTCCTTTTCTGTGTTTGAATTGAACAGCTGGGCAATTTCACCATCAAACATGCCAGGTTCCCTCTCATCATTGTTGATGCCAGTCTCGCTTGCCAGGTGGCTGTTCAGCAATGATGTGGCTTTGGCGACAACTTGGACAACAGTTAAGGCAGATACTTTAGGCATCCACAATCCATTCACATACGGTGGTGCAACTCGCCCGGCGCTGCCTCCCCGTCTTAGTAAAAGTGTCAGTCTGTCATCCATCCATCCCACGCTGCTCGCAACTTCATTTTGAATGCCCTGTTTACACCAATGATTGAGTCTCAGATGAACAGGGACAGTGGTGCGTGGAAAAGATGTTAATATTTGTCTTGTTTTGCTTCAGATAAATATTTACAACAACCAGGTCGTCCAGCAGCATCACGTCCCCAAACTGTCTTTACATTAAATTCCATTACAAATGTGAGCAAAACTTAGTTGATACTAACACTAAAAAAAACCCAATTTCGCAATTGCGATATTTTCATTAAACAAGAAATGCAATCAAAATCGCACGTGAATAATTTTGTTCATCAATAAAAAAAAATCAAGCTGCGCCATCATCACTTCCTGTCGACTTCTTAGTCTTTTCAAACATTCATAACATCTGGTTGTTGATCACATGACTTGTGCGATGGGTAAAAAGTGCAGTTTTGCATAATACACTAATTTTGATACCGCCAAAAGAAAACCATTTCATCCTAGTGTCAAAACTTTATAGTAAAAAATAAGAGTTTTTTCTAAATTGGCGTATGTCAAATTGCGCAATTTTAAGGTAAATGGAAATGTGGCTTCGGTGATATGCATACTGGGGCAAAATCGTCTGATCAGCCTATCCCCATGGAAACATAATAATATTAGAGTGACAGGAATTTAAATGTTTTTACTTCCTGTTTCTTAAATTCTTATGCAAATGTCTAGGATATGAAGGCAAGAGAGACAACTTCTTTTTATTTTTCAATAGAGGATTAAATCCAGTAAACACATTCCAAAACAAATTGTAGCTTTAAGCATCATAAGTGTTCAGGGACAAAGCTCAGATTTTAACATGGCAATCTATTCTTTGTAGTTTACCCCCAAAAAAACATTTTAAAGTATATGTCTCATGTGTATAACGACAATAAAACTATCCAAGCACAATAACCTTGCTCTCCAAAGAGGGATATTGCTTCCGGCGAACTCTGACACAAAAACGAGGCTGCCTTGAAAAACAATAGCTGGAGGTAACCTCTAAATCTAGATTACAAGCCCAGCTCAACAGAGCTGTGAAAATGACATTTTTCACGTGCGACTGTTTTTGACGTGTCCACCCAGGAAGTGCACAGGTGTGATCTAATTGGACGAAGATCCCGCTGATTTGCGAGCGAGTTCATTTCCAAGATTTACTCGGGCAGCGTCAGGAACTCCTCTGGAATTAATGAGATTCATTACACTTTAGATGCTCACGCTGTGAGAAATCAGGTTGTCTGTTGTTGAAAAGGTCTGGTCCAGTCTGGCCAATTAGAGACCAAAGTTGTGTCCTTTTTCTACTTTGGCGTGTCAAATCAGCATGTGGACTGATATCTGCTGGTTCTGACATCAGACTGCATTATTTTTCCCTTCCTTCTCATAGCAACAGCAGAACGTTATCAGCACTGACCTTGGTATCAAGACATATTTGGCAGTTTGTTAGCGATGGAGACGTCACAACGTAATGAAATAAATATACATTAAAGTAAAATTATGAGGCTGACTTCAAAGACGCTTTGTTTTTCTGTTTCATGAGGTGCAGCATTTTAGAAAAGGTTTCACATGATGTATGCTTTAAGCTTCATTATATTTTTTCAGGTTGCAATCACAAATCTTTCCGTATTTTTTCATTGGAAATTGATGTGAAACAACAACACAAAGCTGATGAAGCTGATGGCTTCATCAGATCGTGATCTGCGGCTCTCGCTGAAACGGTTCGCGGCCGAGTGTGAAGCGGCCGGGATGAGGCTCAGTGCCTCCAAATCCGAGGCCATGGTCTTGAGCCGGAAAAGGGTAGAGTGCCTTCTCCGGGTCAGGGGGGTCGTTCTGCCTCAAGTGGAGGAGTTTAAGTATCTGGGGATCTTGTTCACGAATGAGGGAAGAAGGGAGCGGGAGATCGACAGGCGGATTGGGGCGGCATCTGCCGTGAAGCGGGCGCTGTACCGGTCCGTCGTGGTGAAGAGAGAGCTGAGTCAAAAGGCGAAGCTCTCGATTTACCGGTCGATCTACGTTCCCACCCTCATCTATGGTCATGAGCTTTGGGTCATGACCGAAAGAACGAGATCACGGATACAAGCGGCCGAAATGGGTTTCCTCCGCAGGGTGGCCGGGCTCTCCCTTAGAGATAGGGTGAGAAGCTCGGTCATCCGGGAGGGACTCAAAGTAGAGCCGCTGCTCCTCCACGTCGAGAGGAGCCAGTTGAGGTGGCTCGGGCATCTGGTCAGGATGCCTCCTGGACGCCTCCCTGGTGAGGTGTTCCGGGCACGTCCCACCGGGAGGAGGCCCCGAGGAAGACCCAGGACACGCTGGAGGGACTATGTCTCTCGGCTTGCCTGGGAACGCCTTGGGGTTCCCCCGGAGGAGCTGGAAGAAGTGGCTGGGGAGAGGGAAGTCTGGGCCTCCCTTCTGAAGCTGCTGCCCCGCGACCCGATCCCGGATAAGCGGAAGAAAATGGATGGATGGATGGACAACAACACAAAGCAGAAAATTATGGAAGGAAAATGATAGGTGCCTTTTTCCAGGTAAAAATCTTGACTATTTGTATTGATATTTAATAATAATCTTGACTGGCTCACCAATATAATACATTATTTCATAATTATATTTCTCAACCAAAAGGTAGTTAACTATTTAATCTCTCAGTTTCTGGCTGTTGAGCTACAGGACGTAAAGTCACATTCTATAGTCTAATTCATGTGATAGGATACGGATTTATTGTACAATAAGATTTTATAAAATTTTGTGACGATAAAACTACCAGCATTCCCAGTAATGCTGAATCAAGTTGTCCACCTTCCATCAACCTTTTCTCAATGCGACAGAAATAACGTTGATGGAAACACGTTTACTGACTTTGTTGCTCATCTGTGCTTGAATATCTTTAGATCAGAACGTGATATTTTACTACTTCATATACAGTATTTGACCAATCTCTTGAGTCAACAGATCTGGTTTTATTAAAGTTAATCTAAAGCTATTAATCACAGATTTAACAAAGGAAGCCAGTTTCTTTTCACATAGCACCAGGTTGGTTCAGAAAGTCATCATTTTAAAACTGAACTTTATAGTTTCTCAGATTATCTTTCTTTTGTCCTGAAACTAGCTTGATACGAATAATTTAAGACTGACAAAAAGCAACACCAGAAGGAAGAACACTGGTGGAAACATAAAAAAATCAAATCTTTTCTCTCGTAGGGTCATTATTTTCTCTGTCTCCAGTTGTGTTTCAGCTGTTTTGGCCGTCGTTCCTTCGACAGACTAAGGGAGTTCAAACCTTGGCACTTCCTCCTGCCTCCAGTCTCCCACCGTAATCTGGCCTGTTGTGCGTACCCAAACTGACTCTCTTGCTAATTAACTATTCAGCCTCTGACACTCGCCTCTTCGCAACAAGGCTTTAGGAAAAGGACTACGTGGCACTGCCAACTTCCCTGCCATGTTTAAACCTCCTCAGTGTCAAACTTGGGAGCACTGCTTTAAAGTCCTGGTCCAACAGAGGCAGAGAACATATTAGATTCTAAATGCTAAGGCACAGATATCAGAGTTTGAGCAGATTATGTGGACTTAATTTAAAATTTCTTCTGCTTAATGCAGACTCCTGGGTTTGTTGACAGAAGGAGGGGCAGCAGGAGTTTCATTCATCTTTGTTGTCCTGCAGCAAGTGTGTAATTTAACTTTTCATCAGTTTATGAAAAACAAAACCTCTCAAGGGTTTATTAGTATCTGTGTTTCCATTCCAAATGTTTCCTAGTTTAAGCGTTTTTTTTACTTTAAAAGAATATTGAGAATTCAACAATTGCTGTGTTTTGAAATTAAAATTATGCGTGAATAAGCTTGTTCAAATGAGAAGTCATTAAAAATCATGACATCAATGGATGTAAAGAGTTACATAAAATATATTCATAGTTGAGCCATGACAGTAGCTCTCATCTATCAGGCATTATTATGCTGCGTCATCATCATCATCCTTCAACCACTTCCTGTCATCTCCTTCCTTTTTCAGCCAGTAGTAACTCAGGCTGTTGATCACGTGACTGATGATGACAAAAAAGTGTTTTCATTGCAGTTTTGCAAAACATATATTTTGATACAGTTGGAAAAACCAAACCATAAAAACATTTTATCGCTAAAGGTGTTTTTTTTAAATTGGCATCTTACCGTTAAGGAAATTTACTATCTTACTTTCAATTTGCACAATTTAATGGATAATGGAAATGCAGTTGTTACTGACTTGTTGAAATCTTCTGGGCTTCCTTAGAAACGTTTTTTAAGTCAATTTAAATAAATGAAGTGAACTCACTGTACTGTTTCATAACTTGGATAAATTGGAATGTATGTGTGACTGAAGTTGAATTGAATTGTATCATATATTCCTTTTGTTCCTTGTAATTTAGCAAAAAAAAATTATACAGACTGTTTAATGAGACAGATCTAATTTTTAGTAGTCAGTCTTATTGTTTAAACCATATTCCATTCATCACACATTCATCCTTTTCATTCCACTTTTCCAACGTACTGCTTTGTGTAAATCTGTCATATCAGAAAGAGTAAGTGGGTATAAATACTTCTGCATCTATGCTTTCCTCAGCTCAGGTTTTTCCCATCCCTTGTAGCAACTACATTTGAATACTTTTCAGATGAGTTTCAAAAACCAGAAACTTGTTTTTTTTTTCTTATGAGGACGGTTGAACTCAGAGAAGTTCACATTTTCTTTTCTTCTACTGTTGAGTGACTTCGTCAGCTGTTTTGACCCTACCTTCACCCCACCCCTAGTTCCAGGCGCCAGGTATGTTTGATTGGTTACATCAGGTCTGATTTGATCAGAGAAAAATATTGAACCATAAACCAAGAGAGTCCAGAGTCAGGAGACAAACCTTCTGAAAGACTCAGACTAAACCAAACGACTTTGCTTTACGAACACAGACTGGTGGTGGTGGTGGTGGTGGTGGTGGTTTGGGGGGGGGGGGGTGGACCCGCAGCAGCAAAAAGCAAAAATAAACATATTTAAAAACATTTATATAACG
The DNA here is from genome assembly GCA_033032245.1 of Poecilia picta. Classification (NCBI taxonomy): domain Eukaryota; kingdom Metazoa; phylum Chordata; class Actinopteri; order Cyprinodontiformes; family Poeciliidae; genus Poecilia; species Poecilia picta. The sequence goes on from CM065362.1 coordinate 28,626,152, forward strand.
TTTTGAAGGCAGAAATAAGAGCATCAACACCTGAGCAAAGACTGGGATCACAGGGTTTGGGACTGAGAAGAGATGAGAGAGGGGAGACCCTGAGGAGGGATCGTCCTCCTCCACCTCCTTATCTCCTGTTCTCAGGGTTTAGGGGGAGCTTTATAGCAGAAGACCTCGCCACTCTTCTGAACATTCACACCGCCATATTAGAGCTGGGAAATGCCCAGGAGGAATGTGGGAAAAGAGTCAGTGGAGGAGAAGAAAGAGAAAGGAAAGAGGGAGAAAGCAAAGTCTTCAGAGAAGCAATGAAAGTGAGGTGAGATTGTGATTAGCATATTTATGTAAAACTATTCTGTTTATTTGCCACCTTAAGCCTGGTTTCCACTGACCGCCATGACACCGGTTGGTGCTACTTTGTTTCTATTGTAAAAGAGACCCATAGTGCAGCATTCCTGAAACCCCTTCAGTTTTAGGTCCATACGGTTAGCATGAAGCTAACACCATCCATAAAACAGAGTACCAAAACACCAGTGGCGGAACAAGTCGGCGTCAGGGCAAATTTCCGGGCCCCCTGACCAATCACCGGGCCCTCTGACCAATCAGCGGGCCCCTCACGTGCAGCAGCTGGAAACCGTTGGGGGGAAGTGGGGGGGGGTGCGGACGGACAACTACTGACATTTATACACCTTTCTCAACAGGCGGGGGCGCACTTTCTCACTTTCTCGGTCTGTAGTCCGACATTCGAGCGACTTGAATCCATTCCTCCCTCCCTGGCTCCTCCAGACTCGGGCCCCCACCGGCCTGGTTCGGGGGGGCAACCGCCCCCCCCAGACCCTCCTCTAGCTCCGCCCCTGCAAAACACACCAACACATGCTGTCAGCACAGCTAAACATAGGACAGACTAGAGTAACTGTAAACAATGAGGTCTGAAAAATCAAACTAGTTTTAGGTGAATTTGTCCCCCCCCCCAATATTGGAGAGAGTCACATTCGTCCCCCCCAATAATTTAACCGCAGTTGCGAAAAATTTTAAAATCTTCCACTCGCGTGCTTTTATTTTGAAGGCGCACCACAGCGCATTGAGCAGAGCGCTTCCTGCCCCTCCCCCTCTGAATGGCTCAGAGTGAAGGCAGCGCAGAGAAACTCCGTTTGAATGAGGGAAACCATCTGAAGGAATGTTTCCATGAATATCGCTCGTTTATAACATCTTGTTGTCAGTTTACTTTCATAATAGAACTAAATTTTTTTGGTTAAGCTGTTTTAATGCTGGAATAGTCACATGTCCAAAATTTTACTGCTAACTTTGTTTAAAAGTTAGCTAGTCTAGTCACAACGATATAGAATGAGACAAACAGCAGCAAAATGAGCCTTTTTATTATTTAAAGTGAGTAACACCTGATCACACTGACCATTTAACATGTATATTATATTATATATTATATAGATATTTAGGAGAACAGCAGTGCTAGAATGATGTTGAAGAAAGGTGAAGAAGCTCTGGCGAGGTCTTTAGTTTATTGAAATATGTATTAAATGTTTTTAATTTTTAACTTATGAGAGGAGCAGGTCAGGGAAGGCATGGGAGAGCCAGGTGGAGTTTCAGAGTGTGAAAATATAAAAATTATATTAATTAATTATATAAATTATATTAAAAATTGTATTAATTACAGGAGGCAATAAGAAAAGTGCTTGAGGAGAGGTTTAAAAATAAATTAGTGACAATTTTTGCTACACAGTAAATAGAGTTGTGATGTATAATGTATACATTTGAAAATTAAGTTGTTTAAATTCTCATTCTGTATGATAAAAACATATATTTTATATTCATGTTCTGACACTGTACATTACTGTAGTGTCTGTTGTAAATCCATGACTCCCTGCAGGAACATCAGGCTGTAGAGTCAGAAGGAGGCAGAGACAGAAACACATAACTCTAGATATTTCAGTTAAATGTTTGTGACTAAAAATTACGGGGAAAAAAGATTTAGGTTTTTTGCCTCAGTGTTTTTCATGGCTCTTCTTTGGTAAGTTACTGAATGCAGAGCTGGAAAGTGAGACTGAGTTAACAGTGAGGGGCTAAGGTGTCTGTTAGATGTGAAAAGTATCATTTTTATTTGTTTTGTAGATCAAATTGTTGCACTGATGTAGAAAGTTGTTCAAGAAGAACAAAACTTGGATTTTAGATTGTATTTTTGTTGGTCAAACTGATATATTGAGTTTAAAACAGCTGAGTCTTATATGAGCTGTTTTCTACTTTGGTTTTAGAAAGAGGTAGAACCAATTCAATTGCAAGTCAATTTATATCAATGAATTTTGACCAATAATCAAATGTCTTTTGACCAATAAGATATATCACAATCTGGTAACCTGTCTGTGCTACCAGATTATTTAGCTTGCTATTTGTGAGGCAAATGCTAAAGTGAGTGTTCATCCTGGAATTACGGTCATTATACTATGCATAACTTTAATCTGATTATTGGATTGTAAATAGTAACATGTAATAATACTTGTTATTGACATAAGGGTCAGATTAGAGTAACGTGTTACTGATGTGTTGATGGCATAATTGTTTGACATTTCTGCTCAAGCTATTTACTGAAATATCAGGTTTCCGATATGCGTCCCCCCCAATGACAGACTTATTCCTACGCCCTTGGGGTATGTAGCTTTTATAATATATATATAGGCATAGGAAGCGGGGGGACGGGGGGTCCCCCCCAATATTAGAGACAGTCACGTTCGTCCCCCCCAATAATTTCACCGCAGTTGTGAAGAATTTTAAAATTTTCCACTCGCGTGCTTTTATTTTGAAGGCGCACCACAGCGCATTTAGGAGAGCACTTCCTCCCCCTCCCCCTCTTAACGGCTCAGAGCTTAAAGGCAGCAGCGTCAGAATGAGGTAAACCATCTGTCATGAATGTTGCCATGAATATCGCTCGTTTATAACATCTTGTTGTCAGTTTACTTTCATATATAGAACTAAATCTTTTTGGTTAAGCCGTTTTAATTCTGGAATAGTTACATGTCCAAAATTTTACTGCTAACATTGTTTAAAAGTTAGCTAGGCTACATACAATGATTTAGAATGAGACTGAAACAGCAGCGAAATTAGCCTTTTTATTATTTAAAGTGAGCAACACCTGATCATACTGACCATTTAACATGTATTTATATTATATTATTTAGATATTTAAGAGAACAGCAGTGCTAGAATAATGTTGAAGAAAGGTGAGGTCTTCATTTAGTTTATTGAAATATATATTAACTGTTTTTAAATTTTAAATAAACTAAACTATTTTATTATGAGATGAGCAGGTCAGGTAAGACATGGGAAAGCCAGGTGGAGATTCAGAGTGTGAAGATATAAAAATTATATTAATTTCAATAAAACCAGAAAGGAGAACAGGTGGAGACTGATGTCTGGTTGATTTCTTTCAACGTTTCAATATTTTGTTCTTTATTTCCACTCTGTAAGGTTAATGGTTAGGAAACATGAAAAGAAAAGCGGTTTAAAAATAAATGAGTTAAAATTTGTGCTATTGGAAATAGGTTACACAGTAAATAGCTGAGATCTATAATAATATAAAAATTTCAAATTTAAGTAGTTTAAATTCTCATTCTGTATGATAAAAACATACTTTTTATACTTAGTTCACATTCTGACACTGTACATTACTGTAGTGTCTGTTGTAAATCCATGAATCCATGCAGGAACATCAGACTGCAGAGAGTCAGAGGGAGGCAGAGACAGAAACACAGAGCCATAGATATTTTAGTTAGATGTTTGTGACTGAAAATGACAGGAGAATAAAAACATTTAGGCTTTTTGCCTCGATGTTTTTATGGCTCATGTTTGGTAAGTTATTGAATGCAGGGCTGGAAAGTGAGACTGAGTTAAGTGAGGAGCCAAGATGTCTGTTAGAAGTGAAAAGTATTTTGTATTTTGCTAACAAGTATAAATATTAGTATAAGTATTTTGTATTTTGCTAACAAGTATAAATATTTTGTATTTTGCTGCACTAATGTAGAGAGTTGTTCAAGAAGAACAAAACTTGGTTTTTAGATTTTATTTTTGTTGGTCAAACTGCTGTATTGAGTTTAAAACTGCTGGTTTTAGAAAGAGGTAGAACCAATTCAATTACCAGTCAATTTATATCAATGCATTTTGACCAATAATCTAATGTCTTTTGACCAATAAGATATTTCAGAATCTGGTAGTCTGTGTGCTACCGGAGTATGTAGCTTGCTAGTTGTGAGGCAAATTCTAAAGTGAGTGTTCATCCTGGAATGACAGTCATTATGGTACGCGGATGCATAACTTTAATCTGATTATTGGATTGTAAATAGTAATGTGTTAGATTACTTGTTACTGAAACCAGTGTCAGATTAGACCCTGGTTTCAGTAACTTTTAGGGGTACATGCGTACCCCCCTACTTTTTTTCCTGGATATTATCTCATTATAATGATAGTATCTCATTATTTTAATGATATAGTATCTCATTATAATGATATATCACTATAATAACTATCACTATCTCATTATAATGAGATAGCATCTCATTATAATGATATATCACTATAATAACTATCACTATCTCACATTATAATGATAGTGATAGTATTTCATTATAATGAGATACTATCTCATTATAATGAGATAGTATCATTATTTTAATGAGATAGTATCTCATAATGATATCACTATAATAACTATCACTATCTCATTATAATGAGATAGTATATCATTATAATGAAATACTATCACTATCTAATTATTTTTGAGATATTATCTCATAATGAAATAGTATGTCATTATAATGAGATATTGATACTATCATTATAATGAGATACTATCTCATTATAGTGAGATAATTTATTTTATTTTTTAAAGAATGCCAGAAATGGGCTTCTATACTTTGTAGACATCGTGCTGTAAAACTAGGATAAATTAAATTAATACATTTAATACTAAGCAAAATGGCAGAGCAATAAAATATTACCACATAAATCTACATAATTTTAAAGTTCATCTGGTAATACTTTTATAACAAATTTATGTCAGATCATGATTTCTAGGTTAACGTCAAGCTGTTATAACGAAGACATTTTGAATAATGTCAACTTTATTAAAAGTGTCATGATTTACCGAATGAAACTTTATGACAACAGTTAAAATGTCGTGAAGACTTCCTCATGTTTAGACAGTTAGGACTGTCTTATTCAAACCCCGTCAAATAAAGTGTTACCGCCTAATCACGTGTTTCCCTAAATGGTAGGAAAAACCGGAGCACCCGGAGAAAACCTAGTTTAGAGTGTGTCCATTTAAAGAGTGTCTCAAACATTTAGTGAGAGTAAATTTAAAAAACACTAATTAGCCTAATCACTTTTTCCCCCCCGAATGGTAGAAAAAACCGGAGTACCCGAGAAAACCTGCATTTAGTTTAGTGTGTCCATTTAAAGAGTGTCTCCAACAATTAGTGAGAAAGACAAAAATAAATTTAAAGGACACTAATTAGCCTAGTCATTTTTTTTCCCTGAATGGTCGGAAAAACCGGAGTACCCGGAGAAAACCTTTGCAATTAGTTTAGTGTGTCCATTTAAAGAGTGTCTCCAACAATTAGTGAGAAAGACAAAAATAAATTTAAAGGACACTAATTAGCCTAGTCATTTTTTTTCCCTGAATAGTCGGAAAAACCGGAGTACCCGGAGAAAACCTTTGCATCCCATTTAAAGAAACACCTTACAATGTATTTTTGTCTCTATCAGGGAGTTTTATCATTCTTATCTATCCTCCCGCCAGGTTGCCCACTAATTCTTTCTCTGCTCTGTAGACAAACCTTCCTGCCTGCTACTGTAAAATTTGGGACTTTAGGCTTCCCTTTGCTAGGGGGAGTTGGCTTCAGATTCATTATTGATTGTGATCTGAGGTCGTCTTTAAATGTTGGCTCCAACTTGCCCTCATGAAGATGTGAGACTCTTTGATTACATGTCAAATTAATTTTTGGTAGCTGGACTTTCTTATTCTGGATTGGTGGCTGAATTTCTTTATTGTTTGTTCCTCTTTCAGTTTTTCTGACATCTCCAGGTCTCTTTAAAGTCATTTCATTATTGCTCTTTAAGGTCTCCTTCAAGCGGTCGTGTTCCATTTTCTCACTTGTGTATAATTGTGTCACCTTACACACTTCGTCAGTGGCTTCTTTAAGTTGAATTTTATCCCACTTGCTGTTTTCTGTTAGTTCCGTTACATAATAATTTAAGGCGTTAATTTGTGTTTGTAAGTCCTTCCACTCAGAATCTGTGTGTTCTGCAGCTTTTTTCACAGCCAGAATCTCTCTTTGTTTATGGATGTTTAAGAGCCTGGAGGTCTCAGCCTGCAGCTCCTTGAGTTTACCCATCTCTTCTTCTGTTTTCTTCAGACGTTCTGTTAAAGTCCTGTTTCGATTTTTTTCCAGAGTTAAGGCGCTTGAACAAAAATCAGCCCTTTCCTTAAACTCTAGTCTAGTTCCATCTATCACTTCCTCCCGCGGTGTTTTCGGAAGCTTCTTAATAATTTTCTTTTCCTTCTCTACTTCTTTCAAGCGCTTTTCTAAATCGCTTACCTTGGCTTCCAGAAGTCGGTTCCTGTCTTTTTCTTTCAACATCTCCTGATTTTTTTTGCCAATTTCATCAATTTTTCGGGACAGTTCGAATTCAAGTTTCTTCACTTGGTTTTGATGTTTCTCAGCCTTAATTTTGTAAGTATTAATTTCATCATTGATTTCATTCACAATTTTACACTTTTCTGTCTCTACCTGCTGTTTTGAGACTCTCTGAAGGTTTGTTAAAGAGGATTTAAGGTCTTTGACCTTAATTTGGTAGTGTTTGACCTCAGTCAACAGCTTAGTATTGTGGGACCTTCGGGTCTCTTCCTCATCATTTACTTTTGGGAATTTCAGATATTCCAGGTATTTCTTATCCCTCAGACACCGGTTTAGATCTGTTGTGAGTGACTCGATTTTCTCATTTAAATGCTCGATTTTCTCATTTAAAAGCTTGATATGTTCACGAGCTTTTTCCAACTCTTCCTGCGCTTTGATGTCCTTCAGCGATTTCGGATTTTTTTCATTAAGTTGGTCTAAGAAATCCATAATCAAGACAAACAATTGATCCCTAGACATCATGCTAATTTCGGCCAGTGATAAAGAATCAGTGTTCCATGAAGACATTTTGATTGTTCGACTGATGTATAGAAAAGCTATGAAACAATGCAAAGTTAAATCCAATACTGAAAAACCAACCTCTGTGCTGCTACTTCAAATTTGATTCTGATGCAGGACATTCAAGGCATCTGTCTCTTATGACATCATAACACTTTGACATCATCAAATACCATCAGTGGAATAATGTAATGAATGCTATGTTGCTAGGCAACATAGCATTCAAACTTGCTGTTTCTACTTTATTGTACAAACAGTCAAAGGAGTTTAAAATAAACTAATCAATCACCGCTGTGTTCAGGGAACGCTTATTAATATTCGCAAAATAAAATATCAAGCCTGCAAACCTGATATCGTAATGGACTGAATGTTATGTTTTGAACATAATCTAATTTTAAACTCCTGCTCTGCTAGTTATTTTGGTAATGGAACCGAAACGCACAGAATTGTGCAACACCTTGTTGAAACAATAATCACGGAGGTTATTATTGTTGTTGGGTCATTAATTTCAACATGTTTTGTTGATTTTTTAGTTGTTGTTCTTTAATAAAGTTCTGAACGTTTTAAAAATCTAATCAATCACGGCTGATTAGTGGGTGAACTCACGGCTGCACAGTGAACCCATTGATGATTTACAGCTGACTGCCGCTCTTCTCTCATGCAGGTACTGCGGATCCCCGCTAAATCTTTTAGGGGTACGCAGTGCCCTGTCGTACCCCCTTACTTTCACCCCTGGTCAGCAGGACCAAAAGACTTTAGTTATCATTAGCAGGTAGCATAGTGTGCATTATAGTGAAAGATGTCAGTTTCTAAACCTGGAGACAAATCTCACAGCTGTGACTGAAGCTAAAGGTGTTACAAGTTGTTTAGTCTAGTACTGAATATAATCCCACTTCACCCTTTTCCGATTTTTCACTCAAATGAAAACCAGGTATGATTTTACTTCCACTGTAAAAATATGAACTATCTTGGTCTACATCCAAAATATGTGACACTCCTGGTAAAGATGTGTACAAAGCCTTAAGCTAAGTTGTTGTTATGATGGTGGTATCAGCTTTTTAAAGTCCTGGGGCCTTGATGACAATGGAGGAAACCACATGTTCTTCCACAGTTCACAGAGTTTAAATGCTGCTTTTCAATGGGAACCTGTTCACACATTATGTTGTTCACATCTGATGAACATCAGTAAACAACTTTAGCCAATACAATGAGCTTCATTTACATAACGAATTAGTGAAGGCATTTAGTCTAGGGCACAATAAAAGATAACTAGAAAATTCCTGCAGAAATTTTGAGGGGCCATGCCAATGTGTGCCCGTCGGATGTTTAATAAAGTGTTCTGGTGGTAGAAATTAGCAGTAATACTAAAGAAAGCTGCAATGTGGTCAGTAACCTGCAGGGAGTCAGAAGCTTGTTCACTAAGCTGTACTTGTACCATTTAGTATGTTGCATAAGCTAAAATTAGCCAAAATGCTAATAATATCAATGCTGTTATTGTGGAGCATCACTAGCATGTTTTCTGTGATTACTTACTCCATTCAGTATATGAAACATTGGTAATAAGTAAGAAAAGCGTTCTGATGTTCAACATTAGCATCAATGCTAACCTGAGCTAAATAGTAGTCAAAAACCTGTGGAGAGTCAGAAACATGTTGATGAAGCTGTACTTGCACCTCTCAACATTGCCCAAAAATTCAAGTATAAAACTTAACATTCAAAGGCAAATACAGGATCTATTATAATAAACAATCCAGAGTTACTGAATGAAAATTTCCTGTTAGCATGGTGGCTAGCTGGTTACTGCTAGTTCTGATTGACTGTTTCCGGCTGAGCGGAGTAATTATGCAGAGCAGGGAGGAGATCGATTAATTTTTTAGATATTATCTGTGCCATGTCAGGACAGTGCAAGTTTTAATACGTATGTAAAATGTATTTTTCAGTTAGATGCTGCAGCTTTAAACAGGTTCGGTGCTTGAGAGTCTCTACCGGGTGGAGCAGATGCGGCTCCGTCTGTCAAATATTACTAAATATTAAATGTTACTACCTATAGCGGAGCAACGGTTCAACAGCAGAACCAGCGTCTTACATCGCAGCTCTAAGATTTAAATAATTTTACAGGTTATTAGTTTAGCTTTCTGACCGTCATGCTAATCCGGGTGAGTGTTTGTAGCTGCGCTGCTTTACCTGCTGTCTGATCCTCCGTGTCTTTTTACTGCACTGAGCCTTGATGTAGCCAAAGTCCGTCAAGAACGTCATTGTTTTTATGTCGTTTTAGCTTCGTTGTGTCAATTTCCCTATTCCCTCAGCGCATCATAGTTCAACATTGCTTAAGATTTGTTGCTGCGCGGGGCCCTGCTGATCAGGGAGGCTGAGTAATGACATGCAGCTTATCGACAACGATCACCGCGCACCTCTATTTGACTCCGTTAATGATTAATGAGATTTAGTCCGAGTCTGACGGCTATATGCTTCGCACATGTAGTTCTCACTCACGGAATAAAATATTAAAAAATAAAGACAGTCCATAATTGTTTATTTGTCTAAATCTTTCAGCCTTCATACTAAGGATGTCATTTCACACTCAAAAATTCAGAGAAATAATAATTTTATCTAAACAAAATATAAATAGTCACAGGAAATATGTACTCGTCCCACAATGCATTGTGACACCTCTCTCTGCTGAGAGGTACTCTCTCTGAGAGTACTCACTGCCGCTGACTGGGACCCGTTACTATGGTAATTAATCCCCCACAGCTTGGATAGGAGAAAAAGAGCGGGAAAATCCTCTTCTATACTTGGGAGACACTAAGCGCCAGTCTGAAGGACCCTGACAAAAAACCATAAGCCCTAGAAAATTTTTGAAAACATTTTACAGGAGCAGGCATGTGTATCTATGTTATGACCAACTTTTAGACCAATAGGGTTATATTTATGCCTGTGAGGGGGAGTTAAACACAGTTTTGGAGTAAGCCATCCACAGTCCTGTGTGTGTGTTTCAGACAGAAATGTTACTGATGCTGTGAGTTCCTCAATTTCCAATTTTTTCGTTTTTATTAATTTATGTTGTCATTTTAAGTCAGAATACCAATAAAAATAATAGCTCACTTCTCGGCACCGAGCCGCACGATTTGATACCACTTTTGTGGGTGGGCACGCAGAGCCGCATTAACGGTAATGGAAGAATAATAAATAATGAAGATACATTCTATTAGGTGTAGAATAATAAGTGCCTGCCATGCAATGCATGGAGACCCATTGCTATGGCATGGCCCTAAAAACGTTGATTGTTTTCCCCTGTAAATGTAACAGTTTAATCTCTATCCATCTGATGAAGGACAGATGGATGTCTACATTAAAACTGACAGATTTGGAACACAAGCATATAGACCGATGCAATAAAAAGTATGATTTTTTTGTTGTTTTTCCATCCTTTTTTTTATATGAATAGAGGGAAAAATAAAGCCAAAATGGAAATGTCAAATCTAAAGATATAATTTGTCTGCATCTCTTTTTTGTCTACTTTTTCTAAAAAGCATAATGGCATTTCATAATTGATTTACACAATTCAGCTTTTCCTGTATGTATTGTAATGTATTGATGCGGTTGAGAAGCATTTGTTTCTATCTGTATGTTCAAACAGGCTTTTGCTACCAAATTTGTGTAAATAATTAAAGTACCATGGTTGTTTTGCAGCCTTAAAAAAAACAATCAGAAAATAGTAGCTACATTCTTCAAAGATTTTACGCACTTTCACATCTTGTAATTGCCATAAGATCTTGGTGGTTTATGTTGCTCGGACCAAAGTAGTGTGAGGAGAGAAGGTCCGTCTTTGAAGGCCTGATGGGATGTTTAAAATTGGCAAAGTGCTAAAGTGTAAAAGACGTTGATGTCCGGGAAGAGGTTTTCAAGATAATATTTGGGAAGAGAGAATCTCATTTTGCCCAAGATAGCTTAAGGGAGCAGTAAACTCAATCAAACATATGTAATCAAACATGTAATCATGCTTTATAGCTGTAGAGGGATCTATTTGACCACAGATATACTGTGCACCACTGCACACCCCTCCTTATCCCCCATCCCAACAACACGAACACACACACTATTTTTCCTCCGTGCTCCCCCTCAGCTCTCCATAAACAAAGACTGGACAGTCACTTTACGAAGGTCACTGTAAGATTATTCTAAAAGTGAATGAGGAAAACCACTTTATTGCCTCTCTCTGATAGAACAGTTCACTTTTATCTTACTAACTAAAACTTAAATTAAGTTGCAACAATGAACAGTCCAGATAAAAAGATGGGATAAAATGTGAGATATATTTTCAACCTGCATGGTTGAAACAAGTTGTTAAAAAAACAGCACTGTCATCACCTTTTAACTTAAAAGGTGATGACAGTGCGAGTCTTCTTGTCAAGCAGTTCTTCATTCACACACTTCGAAGTCGCCGAGGAACAATGTTCTTCTAGCCTCTGTGCTTGGTTTTCAGCAGCGCTTATGTTTTTCTTACAAAATCAAAAATCTTCCTACAGAGCTATGCATAGGCGTAGGAAGCGGAGGGTACGGGGGTCCACAGAATACGCACCACAGCGCATTGAGCAGAGCGCTTCCTGCCCCTCCCCCTCTGAATGGCTCAGAGTGAAGGCAGCGCAGAGAAACTCCGTTTGAATGAGGGAAACCATCTGAAGGGAATGTTTCCATGAATATCGCTCGTTTATAACATCTTGTTGTCAGTTTACTTTCATAATAGAACTAAATCTTTTTGGTTAAGCTGTTTTAATGCTGGAATAGTCACATGTCCAAAATTTTACTGCTAACATTGTTTAAAAGTTAGCTAGTCTAGTCACAACGATATAGAATGAGACAAACAGCAGCAAAATGAGCCTTTTTATTATTTAAAGTGAGTAACACCTGATCACACTGACCATTTAACATGTATATTATACACAGTCCAGTCACATTAATGTGACCACCACGTACTTTCCACTTCAGAGTTAAATAACCAATCACAGAAGGCAGGTGGCAGCACAGTGCAGTTGAGCGTATATAAAGGGTGTGTGTGGGCTTCGGAAAACATTTCAATCGTTGGCGTAATGCAGAAACGAAGCGATTTATCCGACGTCCAAAAGGGCATGATCATTGGCTTTCGGGCCAAGGGTGGAAGCATTTCCGAAACGGCTGAGTTTGTGAACTGTTCGCGTGCCGCCGTGGTAAAAGTGTACCGTGCATGGCAAAATGGGACTGTCCAAAATCAACGACGTGGCAAATGTGGTGCACCACGGGCCATAGATGACAGAGGCGAACGACGGTTGCGGAGATGCGTTCGGGCAGATAGACGGGCTACCGTTGAGCAACTGACCACTAAAATGAACCAAGGGGCTACCACAAGTGTCTCCCAAACCACTATTCAGCGAACATTGCTGCGTCTGGGCCTCCGAAGCGGACGCCTGGTTCGTGCACCTATGCTGACTGGTGTTCATCGACGACGAAGGCTAGAATTTGCACGCCAGTACAGCAGCTGGACGTCCACTGAGTGGCGACAGGTAGCGTTTTCAGATGAATCGCGTTTTATGCTCCATCGGACAGATGGACGTTGGCGTATAAGGCGTGAAACCTCTGAAAGGAACCACCCTGCAACCATTGCAGGAACGGTCCAAGCTGGAGGCGGGAGCATTATGGTCTGGGGAATGTTTTCCTGGCATTCTCTGGGTTCACTGATTATTGTGGAAGGCACGATGGATCAATACAAGTACGCATCTGTCCTTGCGGACCATGTCCACCCCTACATGCGCATTGTTTTTCCTCAGGATGATGGCATCTTCCAGCAGGACAATGCGAGGTGCCATACAGCTGCCAGTGTACGTGCGTGGTTCGAAGAGCACCAGGATGAGTTTACCGTCCTCCCCTGGCCAGCAAACTCACCTGACTTAAACCCAATCGAGCATCTGTGGGACCATCTCGATCGAGTTGTTCGCGCCATGGATCCTCAACCGCGTAATCTAGCGCAGCTGGCCACGGCATTAGAGTCGGCATGGCTCAACATCCCAGAGAAGACCTTCAGGGACCTAAGTGACTCTCTTCCTGCACGTCTCGTAGCAGTTCGCTCTGCGAAAGGTGGTTATTCTGGCTTTTGACAGATGGTCACATTAATGTGACTGGACTGTGTATTATATAGATATTTAGGAGAACAGCAGTGCTAGAATGATGTTGAAGAAAGGTGAAGAAGCTCTGGCGAGGTCTTTAGTTTATTGAAATGTGTATTAAATGTTTTTAATTTTTAACTTATGAGAGGAGCAGGTCAGGGAAGGCATGGGAGAGCCAGGTGGAGTTTCAGAGTGTGAAAATATAAAAATTATATTAATTAATTATATAAATTATATTAAAAATTGTATTAATTACAGGAGGCAATAAAAAAGTGCTTGAGGAGAGGTTTAAAAATAAATTAGTGACAATTTTTGCTACACAGTAAATAGGGTTGAGATGTATAATAATGTATACATTTGAAAATTAAGTTGTTTAAATTCTCATTCTGTATGATAAAAACATATATTTTATATTCATGTTCTGACACAGTACATTACTGTAGTGTCTGTTGTAAATCCATGACTCCCTGCAGGAACATCAGGCTGTAGAGTCAGAAGGAGGCAGAGACAGAAACTCATAACTCTAGATATTTCAGTTAAATGTTTATGACTAAAAAATTACGGGGGAAAAAAGATTTAGGTTTTTTGCCTCAGTGTTTTTTATGGCTCTTTGGTAAGTTACTGAATGCAGAGCTGGAAAGTGAGACTGAGTTAACAGTGAGGGGCTAAGGTGCCTGTTAGATGTGAAAAGTATCATTTTTATTTGTTTTGTAGATCAAATTGTTGCACTGATGTAGAGAGTTGTTCAAGAAGAACAAAACTTGGATTTTAGATTGTATTTTTGTTGGTCAAACTGATATATTGAGTTTAAAACAGCTGAGTCTTATATGAGCTGTTTTCTACTTTGGTTTTAGAAAGAGGTAGAACCAATTCAATTGCAAGTCAATTTATATCAATGAATTTTGACCAATAATCAAATGTCTTTTGACCAATAAGATATATCACAATCTGGTAACCTGTCTGTGCTACCAGATTATTTAGCTTGCTATTTGTGAGGCAAATGCTAAAGTGAGTGTTCATCCTGGAATTACGGTCATTATACTATGCATAACTTTAATCTGATTATTGGATTGTAAATAGTAACATGTAAGAATACTTGTTATTGACATAAGGGTCAGATTAGAGTAACGCGTTACTGATGTGTTGATGGCATAATTGTTTGACATTTCTGCTCAAGCTATTTACTGAAATATCAGGTTTCCGATATGCGTCCCCCCCAATGACTTACTATTTGAAGGATATTTAACAAAAACTTCAACGCAGATGTCGAACTTATTCCACTGCTTTAATTGACAGCCAAATAAATTAACGCTTTAGACTTAATGCAGAAAATATCTTTGTAGGGAAAGTTAAGTCTGTCTTCAAAGTTAGCAAAAGCAAAAATGTTAGCGCCACTGTTAGCACATTATTGGATTAGCAGAAGTGTGTCAGCCGTATACAGTGGGACGTTGCTTCTGCTTTTAACATAAGAAATGATTCCTCATGGTGGGAAGACTAGAAAAAATGGTTCTGAATCCTTTTCATTTATTATATTCTGGTTTTTAAAGAAAATTAGATTCAGCTGGCAACAGATTATAAAACCTTAGAAGAACTCATAAGTCAATTAAGTTCCGGTTCCTGCTGTCTGGATGTACTACCCACATACTTCTTTAAGAAACTCCTGCCTGTCGTTGCAACTGATCTGATCCAAATAGTAAACTCATCGCTCTCTTCAGGTGTTTTCCCCCAGGCTTTGAAGACAGCAGTTGTCAAACCACTGATACAAAAGAACAATCAGGACAAATCAATACTGCAGAATTACAGGCCGATCTCCAACCTACCATTCATCAGCAAAATGATTGAAAAAGCAGTTTTTAAACAATTGAACAACTTTGACTTTGACTCCTTCCAGTCTGGTTTTTGTGCTCACCACAGCATGGAGACGGCCCTTGTAATGGTGTTCAATGACATCCATATAAATACAGACTGTGGGAGAACCACAGTGCTGGTTTTGCTGGATCTCAGTGCAGCTTTTGACACTGTTGACCACGACATTTTATTGAATCGACTGGAGACTTGGGTCGAACTCTCCGGTCCGGTGTTCCAATGGTTTGAATCCTACATAAAGAACAGGGATTTCTTTGTTTCAATCAGAAATTTCTCATCGGAGAGGTCAAAGGTCACATGTGGGGTACCCCAAGGTTCAATCCTAGAACTGTCAGGATCTGTGTTTTCTGTGTAGTTATTTTGAAATTTTCTGTGTTTAGTCCTGTTTCCCTGTGAGTCTCTGTCCTGTCCTCCCTGTTGATTGATCCCAGCTGTGTCTAGTTTTCTGATTACCCTTCTCGTGTATTTAAGTCCACCTGTTGTCTTGTCTGTTGTCGGATCCTCGTCGTGTGAACCTCTGGCTCCTTGTGCTCCCTGTGTGCTCAGTTCCGTGAGTTATTTAATAAATCATCATTTTCACCTATACCTCCTCGGTCAGCCTGCGTTCCTCCTCACCACCTCAACCCCAATTTATGATAAGGACCCCTTCTCTTCAATATTTATATGCTCCCACTGGCTGAGGTTATAACAGGAAATAAGATCAGCTACCACAACTATGCGGATGACACACAGCTCTACATCATGATGTCACCAGGTGACTCTCAACCCATCCAATCACTGAATAGATGCTTAGAACAGATCAATGTGTGGATGTGCCAAAACTTTCTCCAGCTCTTTTTCAAACTTTCTGTCATTTCTGTTTTTATTTGTATTTTAAATTGTGTAAAGCACTTTGAAATGCCTTGCTGCTGAAATGTGCTATACAAATAAAATTTGATTGATTGAACAAATCAGAGGTCATTCACCAATGTCTGATCTGTGTGTTTCTATTGCATATTATGATTATACTTCAGACAGTGGTGTTTGTCACAATTATTATAAACATTCCAGATCAACAGGTTTTAAAAAACGAAAGTTTAAAATGATTTGAAAAATACCTGTTAATTTAATTATGTGATTAATGTGTGTTGAAGCATCTAAAAGTCGAGGACCAGAGTTTGACTCTGTGTCCTACAGGCTTCATGTCTCCTCCGCTAGCCATCATGACCAACACTAGCTAGCTGCTAATCACTGCTGGATCAGCTCATAAACACCACGAACTGTGTCCTAATATACATCAGTCCAACATTTTAATTGGATAGCCGCAGCGTGGGGCTCCACTGTCCCTCACAGCTTATTACTGAGAGCTTGTTAGCTCTGAATAGTAACTCCAGCTGCTCACTTGCTTAGATAGACACTGATGGGCCCGGTTCTTTGTCAGGCTGTGCTAATACTGCTAAGAGAATTACGGATTTTGTTGGGCAAGATCAAAGGCTTTGGATGTTTTCTAGTTTACCATGACAACTCAAACCAAGAAAAATAATAGAAAACACATGAACTGTACTTGAATGCATCCATAATGTTTCAGCTTATTTATTTCAAAGCTTTTTGCTCTAATGCTGTTGTGGTTGTTAAAGGGGTAGTATTATGTAAAACGGTCTTTTTTGAGTTTTACATCATGATACGTTATGATATTATTCCCTCATGAAAAATAACCTGGAGTATTGCTTTGATTCTTTTATGTTTAAGAAATCATTTAATCTCCATGGTAACCCTACCACTACACTACACCAGGTTGGACGTAGCTGCGCCTTCACGGACAAAGCTCCTCTTCTGAACAGTTTCCAAACGTCCAGGGTGGAACTGCTGAGCTCATCATATGAGCTGGTAAAAACGTTGCTAAAGGGTCAATAGAGGAGCCATGTTGTGATGACTTCCTGAAGGCGGAGTTTCAGAAAGAGAAGTTTTTTTTTTGAAGAGACAGAAACCCAACTTTAAGGTGTTAATTTTCAAAGTTTATTTTCTTTTATGTCATTTTTTGACATAAAAGAATATATAGAATATATTAGCACTTTTATAACAACTGAAGGTGACATGGTTACTTGAATCTGCTATAAGACGGCCTTATGTGCCAAGAAGACATATTACTGCCCCTTCAAATCATAATGTGTCTGATCATTTAAAGATTTTAAATGATGCAGGATGGATGCTACTCATTACTGGTTGGTAATACAAAGTTCTTTAAGTCATCTCAACCTTTACAGCAACACTTCAGGGTGTTAAAGTGCAGAAGTCCTTGAAAAACTCAAGGAGTTTTTTCTATAGAGACTATAATGAAGTCCTGTTGTTCAACTGCAGTAGCAATTTCAGTCCAAAGAATTTGCCAGTGCTGTCTGACCCTGCTCTGAAGAAACAAGTTAAGACTTACACCTGTCTATCCTTTCTTTTTTATAAAAAGCAGACTTATCATGGGTTTAAATTTCTGAAAGAAAAATCAAGTGTACTCTTACTGTTTCTACATGATGTTAGATGGAAAAAAGAAACTAGATGTGGCATCTAAAATGCTCCTTATCAACTGATCATCAAGTACGAGCACAATGCTAGGAACAATCTGTGGAGAGGTATTACACCATTTCCAAGCAAATCATGCAGTGAGAAAGTTTACTTATCAGCAGAAAACATTTCAGAATCCTGCCAGGATTGGACACTCCAACATGGCCGCAACAAAGTCAGGCCAGCCAATGCTCTGAGAAATTGCAAGGAGCCAAAGATATACATCTCAGACTCTAACAAGCCTCAAGGGTGAAACATGTCGGTAGTATCTGCTGCAGCCCACAGCTCCACATCATGCCGCCCAACGAGCCTCTTTGGAACAGTCCGGTTTATTCTGTTAGCGTCATTGTTTCTGAAAACACAAATCTGAGGGTTTTAGTTGCACTGCAGAATGAAGCAGTCTCTGAGGATCAAATAAACACACTGCAGGGTTACTGAGATATTTTCTTCTTCATTAGGCATTGTAACATTAAATCCCTACATTTATTTATTTTTTTTTTAAATGATAAGCTTAGGTCTTGTTTTGGTTGAAGTGAACTCAGGTGCGATTTGAATTTATGTGTGTACGTCAAGCGGACCAGAGACTGCTCCAAAAGCAGGAAGCAAACTACTGAGCAGGGCATTCTGGGTAAATAAAATCAAAACAAATGTGTGAGTCTCTTGTTAGCAGGAGAACAGACTAGTTGTCTTTTAACAAAGACGAAAAAGAAATCCTACAGACACTAAAATAAAAAGTTGTACTCGGTGTCTTCTTTGGGGGGTTTCATGTTGTTTCCTTCAGTAGTTCTTGGAGTAGCGCCCCCACGGGTGAGGAGGTGAACAGGTTATTTAAAGGGTTTGGTTTGTTTGACTCAGTTCAGTGAGAAAAAGACCCACAACAGCCAAAAATCTAAGAAATTAGGTGTCAAAACACCCCAACTTAGTTTCTCTAATCACTGAACCTTCAATCATGGCAAACCATTTCTGAATCATTTAGCACCTTTGATCCAAATTAGAACGGTTCTAGACTCAGAAAGGATCATACAAAACATTAATTTTAATATCTATATATGCTAACATTTTCTATGCTAAATTGATTTCGTGATTTTTGCTAATTATTTAGTTTATTAATAAGCATATGAAGCATTTTATTTAATCTTTTAGAATTTTCCATAAATCTGATGAAACACTGAATAAAAACCCCTCACTTGAAAAGTTGCCTTGTTTTACAAATGTTTAGTATCACAGTAAAATTTTTATTTTTAATTATTTCTGGAGACAATTACTTCCCAAAAACCAGCCAAGCTAATGGAGTCCTGTCTCTTCAAACATCTGGCACTCTCTTTTTAATTGACCTCAAAACACGCTGGCGGACATGTTGGAAACAGTCAGCCCAGGTGGCAAATGTGACAAGAAATCAAACCTAAAGACACTTAATGAGAAGCAGCCTTTAGAGCCAGAGGCAAGAACAGCGAGCACACATCCTCACTTCTCAAACAGCAGGATTGCAGTATCATAAAAATAATTATAATATAGATCAGCTGATGAGTTTTAATCGACGGGTAGATTAGAGAATGTTGGATTGGAGAGGGCGGTCTGACGGATCAGACAATCTTTGAAGAAGATCTGAGCTGAGATCATTTTACTCATCCATCCATCCATCCATCCATTTTCTTTACACCCTTGTCCCTTAGTGGGTTTGGGAGGGGGCGATCATTTTACTGAAAACTCTAATTTGGGAGTACAAATTGACAATCTTTTATGGTTTTCTGGTAAACATTTAGATGTAATATAGATACATCCATGTTCATATGATCAGTAATGGCATAGTGAAACCTGCAATCTGCGTCTGTGAAGAGTTATTACACCATTTCCAAACAAATCATGCAGTGAGAAAGTTTACTTATCAGCAGAAAACATTTCAGATTCCTGAAACCTGCTCTTGGTTCCACTTTGCAGTAGCACAGCAAAATCTATATTTTTTCAATATTTTGTTTGTATCAAAATTAGTGTATTTTGCCAAATTGCAATGGAAACACTTTTTCTCACATCACACGAGTCACAGCATCAACAACCTGATGTTGAAAAAACTCATTCTTGTCATTTTAATTTCAGTTTTTTATTTATTGCATAGTTGTATTTTTCCAACATTAGTGGAATATACACATTTGTAACAGAAACGCAGCTACTGACACAACCCCAAAAAAATTTACTTCAGCATAGCAGACTGTCCAGCCAAAGCAGAAGCGCCTGTTCTGTGCCTGACACTCGTGTTACAAATGCTCCAAAGGGTCAGCAGGGTTTTGAGGACCTGCAAATGAATGTTTTCCAGTGGCAGAAGGACCCACTTCATAATATGAGTCGCATGTTAAGAGGGGTTTTGTTTTGGCTGTAGAGAGGAGGGAGCAAGGGTCAGGGGTGGTATGCCTTTTGAGGAATTGAGATTGGAGAGGAGTGAGGCTGACACCAGGAGGCGACTGAGTGACCCATGACTTATTTAAGAGAGCAGAGTCCTTGAACCGAAAGCGTAATGGAGCAAACTTCAAGAGGAGGATCGAGGGGATTTCAATCTGAATCGCTGCAGAAACGAGGCTCTGCGTTCAGCAGGGGGCAACGTAAACCTGTTCCTGTCTGATGCTTAAGTCACCCCTAATGCGTGGGAGAGGTCAGAGCGAGAGCAGACAGCCCATCGCGTGATTCATTTACTCTTATGTATCAGTTGTTTCTCAGAGAGTGGAAAATCCTGTCCGCTCCTTCACTTCCTGCTGCCAGCAGCAGTCAGCCGTTGGACCGTGCAGCGCGACTGTTTTCTGTCACTCTGGGTCTTTCTCCCGCGTCCGTTTCCTCCCTGCTCTTTCCACCGGAGGTGTCCTGTTTTATGTTTTTGTTTCATTTTTTTCCTCGTCGCTTTCATTTTTGGAAGCCTTTCTTTAGCTTTTCTTTTCCTTTTGCCTTCTCTTGACTTCAATTTTTGGGGTTTTGTGTGACAGACAGAGGAGGATGAATATGACATTTCAATCTCCTGTGGTTTCCAATAGTTTTTGCAAAAACAAGTCTTGTAAGTCAATGGTGTGCAAACCTTTTGTTACTGGGGCTCAAATTGGCAAATTAAACTACTGGTGGGTCACAGACTGTATAAAATTAATGAATAACGCTAAAATTAGTTCATTTTGATTTTTTTTCTTTCTATTTTATCAGGTCAATAATATATTTTTGTATGAAATCTATAAATCTTTATCAATCCAAAACATAAAACAGGATTAAGATTGTTACCTTATCAAAAGAAAAACAATGATTTTCCAATTTTTGGGGTTATCAGTTTTCTGTTTTCTTGGCAAATTTTTTCCTTTCTTGACCTGTGAGCGGGTGGTCAACCAAAATCATTTCAAGGGCAATAAATAGCCCCCAGCCCACACTTTGGACACCCATGTAAGGGCAATTTTGTTTACAGAGATTTCAATATCCATCTTCTTTATTGTTTCAGTTGTGAGTGGTTCTCATTTCCATTCTTTTTAAAAGGTTTTATTGGCTCTAGTGGCCTTTATTTGATAGTTAATTGACAGGAAAGTGGGTAATGAGAGAAGGGGAAAAACATTCAGCAAATTTTGCCAGGCAGGGAATCAAACCTGCGACGGCAACGTCAAGGCCGCTGTACTGTATGTGGGATGTGCTTAAAATCTGTGTCACCACAACACATCCACCTCACTTTCATTCTATTATTTTTTGTGGTGGTGTTTTATTTTGGATATTTAAAATATCTTCCAGCTCCAGTCTGAAGTGTTCTTTATAAAATTAAATATCACTGATCTTTGAGAGGACAAACTTGCATTGTGTGATTTAGCCTCAGTGTTAAAGCAACTGTTCTATGAAGGCCTCCTTGGTTTGTTAGAAAACATAGTAAGGACTTTTTAATGTGCATTTTGAAATATCACATTAAAAAAGATCAATGGAAACATACCATTTGAAAATCATATTGAATTTCAGGGGGAAAAAGCACGTTTACGCTTGTTTGAGGTGATTTTTGTATTTTCTGAAGAAGACTTAATGTGCAAAAAGGGAATATGGAAACACATTTTCTGAATAAATTCTGGCCTAACAAACCTTCCCCTCCATTGATGGGTTGGTACCTTACCAGAGGCACGAACCTTTCCACATCTTGTTTTTTGTGTAGAGTCAACTTTTAAGGAACTTACACCTTGCGAGGTCAGATCCACTCACTCCAAACCACTTGATGGAAACACAACAAATTGCATTGTCTTTTTTGCAGAATTTTAAAAATTAACTTAAGAGTCACATCACAATTAGATGGAAATATATTCAAATGGAGACACCTGGGAACAATGTTGTGGTGTTTAAATCAGAGTTGGGCTTTAAGCCAATGTCTGCCAGGCAATACATCATCTGAAAACTATAAAGACTTTAATACAACTGCCAATGTTACAAGACATGACTGTGAAAGTAAGCTAACAGGTCAGGCTAGGAGAAGGAGAAGGTTATTCAGGAAAGTTACGTTCATGCAGCTGGTGAAAGCGACCCAGACTGGTATCTAACTTTTTCACATCAGTCTGAATGGTCTGATTCCAATCTTTTCACCTGGCTCTGCAGAGCTCCGTCCCTACAGCTCACGGCCAATCACCCTCCACTCCACCAGACACACTTCTATCAGTCAAACGGCTTTTCTGCTCTCTGCCAAACTCAGCATCTGTAGATACACTCACCTCCTCCTGGAACAGCAGCATCACCTCAAACAGAAACTTCCTCCCTTTTGCCTGACAAAATGGAGTCAGAAATATTTCAAGAACGTCACAATGACCACGTACCTTCTTCTCTTACCGTTGCCAGTGGTCCCTACCGCACTTCTGTTCGTCGTATATCATCTTCAAGAAACCTTTGAAATGGTTTGAGATTGTGTTGTGTCTGTAATTGCAGCCCACACTAGAGTCTCAGTAAACAACGTGACAGAAGGGTGCTGAATATAAATACATGTTTCTGTTTTAGGGGGGAGGGTTTTAGTGGGGGAAAGAAAAAATATATCTCAAGATCAAGAATCATGTTTTTCTTCCACTACATAATTAGACATTGTTTTTCTTTTTCTTTACCACAAAACATCCCTGTGAAATGCACTGAAGTTTGCTTTAATGTAACAGAAACTTGTGCACACCTCCTTCTATTTAAAGCAACATACACGTCAATATTAACCTCAGAAGTGATCAGCATATGGGAAATTGAATCTGCATAATTTGCTGTTTTTAACCTGGTTATAATAATGCAAAATTATGATAATGTTAGCTTTCAGACTGAACTCCTCTCAGTGGGGATTCACCGAAAGGGATCATTTTAATGCGCTTAATGGTGCATCCCTAATTTCTGCTGCAAAACTCCTCGACTTCATTTTTCCCTGCATTAGGAAAGCAGGTGGTGTTTTCATTCAGTTAAACAGCTTTACTCAAATCAACCAACACGCAGTCACTTCTTCCCTCAACAGTGTGTAAAACCAGATTTTCTTAATGCGGCTTGATGACTGAGAGTAAGAATAGAGCAACAAAAGTAGCACAAAGGCATGAGTTATGTGCCTGAACTCATGATTTTATGTGTTGAGACAAAAGAAAGCAGAGGAGTTCAGATAAATGTTGGTTTTGAATGAAATGAAAATTTAGGCGAAACTTCTCTCTACAGACTTGTCAAAGCATCATTAAACACATTTTTTGCATCACATGAGGCACATGATCAACAAAAGGACATTGCCACTGGCAAAGACCACAAAGAAGACAACAGGATATAGTTGGAGGATGATGATGCAGAATGTTTTTTAGTGACTGATCTCGTGGAGAAATTTATTCATGTGAGATTTTAATTGTGTTTCTTATTTAATGGAAAATAGTTTTTGACATTAGCAGAATACCTTCAAAGTTTTGTAATAGAAATGCAGCTATATTTAACTTTTCAATTTGCTTTATGATACTTATCCTTTAGTGTTTGTGGATCTAGATTTATTGTTACTTTTAACAAATCTTGCAATCACACACCTTGTGAGTAATTCATGAGAATGTTTACTGCTACTTGCTGGAGCAGCTAGCTGTTCCTGCATCGTTTAACTAAAAAGATTGTTGCTTTTTAGTTATACTAATAACTAAAAAAGGACTGAATAGTCTGAATCTGTAATTGTGAGGGATGTTGGTGTAAAGAACAAAATGTTGCAGAGCAGAAAAATTGGCTATTGGCCAGATTCTACAGTGGTCTATGGTCAACAGAACGCAAAAGCCACAACGGAATCTAAGGTTAAACAGATGTTTAAACTTGCTAGGATAGTTTCCGTTGTTGCTTATGCTCCTGCGTACGGCAACTTTTGGAACGCTAATAAAACGTGGAAGTGAATAGAATATGGCCAGAACAAATTGGAGTTTAATAAATAACACAAAGATTAATACTAACACAGAAGAAAACCTAAACAGTCTTGGGTTGTGAGAACAGAAACTGTTGTTTATAGGAAGTAGTTCTAACTGTGCTAACTGTAGTGATAGAAGCTAATAAAAGTTTGAATGGTTTTGTCTTTGTCTTCAATCAGTCAGTTTAGTCACTGGATTGAACAAATTCTATCATTAACTCACAAACACCTTCTCTTACAATACATGAAAGAAAAAGCAGCCGGAACAAGAAGAAATGTGGCATAATTCTAAATCACAAAATCCATTTTCATGGCCTTTTTAAAAAGAGTGAAACTGTCTCACACACACCCTGAAGTCGCTTCTGCTGCTGATATAAATAATTCACAATCATGGCACAAAGAATCAAAGAAATATTTAGAATTCCGTTTATCCACAGAATTAGAATTGCTAAAATTAGTAGAGAGGGGGGAAAAAAACAAATAAATGAACACAGACCAATCAAATCAGTGGATAACGAAAGCCTCTTGTAAAGTTTCTGTTTGAATAACCTAGACTGAATAGCCCCCGCTGCCCCTCCGTTCTTGCAGTAATGGCTACCAGAGAGCATTAGTGCCGCGTCCTGCTCCGCCTTGGTGAGCCGCGTGTTCGGCCTCCGTCTCGCGGACTCCATTTGGATGCGAGCCGCAGAGTGACAGCAGGTGGAGGCGCAGGCGCGGCGCTCGGAGCAGGTGTGTCGTCTCCGTGTGCCCGGAAGCGAAGCCTCCCGTTGAGCGTGTTGCTGGTGTTTGACGTGACTCTGACAGGATGAAGTTGCTAGGTGAGCTCGGGTTGCCAGGTGTGACGTCTCCCAGCACCGTCCCTCTGATGGCGCAGTTTGATTCCAGTATAACATTAAAGTGGCCAAACAAAGAGGAGAAGTATAATGTCCTCTAGGTTTCGTTGGAAATGATGTCCTAGAGATTCACATTAATTTGTGATTTTCTCGTTCATTAATTTTGATGTATAGTTTTAGAACTTGGACAACAATTTGCTAACACTGTTTTTTTTTATCATTATATAGGGATTTAAAAAAACATTTTATTGGTTCTAAATGTGGAGAAGTGAAGAGACAATTAAGTGTCAAGTTTTGCTTTTGATGCGATTCTGTACATTAACGTGGATGTAATTCACGTTAAGTTTTATTTATTTTCTGATATTAGAGGCTGATTTGTGAAGGAAGTTTCGGTGTTGTCTTAAGTGCCAGCAAGTGTTCACATAATCATTTAGACTAGGAGTGTCCAAAGTATGGTCCAGGAACCATTTATGGCCCTTGAGATGATTTTGTTTGGCCCTTGTTCACAAGTCAAGAATGGTTAAAGAAAATAAAAATAAATACAAAAATTTGACCAGTAAAACAGAAACCAATGAATGGCCGAAAAATAAGGAAATTGTTGTTTTTTTTAAATAAAGAAAGAGTCCAAAGCAGTTTTTATGTTTAGGATCTGTGATGATATACAGACTTAATAATTATTCAGTCTTTTATTGAGAATGAACGTTTTTTCTTTTTCTTTTTCTTTTCTTTTTTTTTTTTTTTTTTACATTTTAGTTAATTATTTTTTAGGCTACTAGCAGTTTAAATTTGATAGTTTGGACTCTAATTTATACTGTAAATGATGGCAAAAATTGCATTTCAATTTCACTTCAAAGCATCCATAATGTCACAATAAGTAGTTTGAGAATGATTTCATTACTGAGTCAATGCTGCAAAGTTGAAGTCACAGTTAATCAGAGGGGTGAGTTTCTCCTGAACTTACTAAGACATCAGTTTTTTAATCCTGGTATTGTTCTTCAGGAGGTAGAAGCCCGGGTTTGTAAGTGTCTTTATGCATATGTGAAGGTTCAGGTCAGAGTCCATCACTACTTCCAGGTTTCATGCTTGATCTGAAGCTAGTTCTGTTGGACTCTTTAGGTCCAAAGATAATAACTTCAGTTTGGTTTGTTCAGCTGAAGAAGGTTGTGGTGCATCCACATATTGATTTGCTCTTTGAATCTGCTCAGCACTTGAATGGATTCATAGTAATCTGATGTGATGCAGATCTCTGGATAGTTAGAGTAACTTGTTATATTTTATTTATTATTAAATAAAAGGAGCACCACGATGGAGCCTTGGGGTACCCCACATGTGATCTTTCTCTGCTCTGATGGAAAGTCACAAGAAGTCCCTGTTGTTTCAGTGACACTCAAACCAGTTGAGTTTTGTGTCAGAGTCTAATCAAGCTCTCCAGCTGATTCAATAATATGCCAGGGTCAAGAGCGGAGATCAAATTGTTTATGCCGCTGTTTTTGTTGTGTTGTGAGGCAATATGTGAGTGTTATTCTCCTATACCACAGAAAAAAAGCCTGGAATGTGTTAGTGTGATGGCGGTATATGTCTCAATGTCAAGTAAAAACTCAAAATCCTGTTTTTGTGTTTTCCAAAATAGTTGAAGATATTCATAAATAAATAATTTCTGCTCAGTGTAGAGTCCAATAAATATGTTGTAGCCTGGTGATTAAAATGTGGTGTATTTTTTACACCGTTTAAAAAAATACCTAAGAAGGCGATGCAGAACTGATGTTCCTGTCTTACAATATTACAAGAGAGGTGATGGGAATCAGCGATATGTTTTATAACTGGGATCCAACTGGACTGAATCACAATGTGTGTGAATGACCTTGACCAAAAAGACTGGATTTAATTGATTCTGTATTTCTGCACATAAATGCATCGTTTTTGAAATTGGTCACAGCATTGACTTCGTTGTTTGCTGTTGTGATCATGAACACCTATTAATAAGTCCTATTAAAATGCCCATCTAAGTCGTCTCAAAAAACATTTGCAGCAGAATAATGTCCACAATTTCACAATTGTAATGTAAAATCATATTAACACCACAATGTTATGGGTTCAGCTGTATGAACATATACAGTGTCTTGCAAAAGTATTCACACCCCTTGAACTTTTCCATATTTTGTTACATTGCAACCAAAAACATAAATACATTTCATTGGAATTTCATGTGAAAACCAACACAAAGTGGTGAAGTAGAAAGAAAATTAAGCTTTTTTTTTTTTTTTTTTTACCAGTAAAACAATGAAAACTGTGAAAGTATTCAATCCCATGTCCTCTGAGCACAAAATGTTTTATTTTGATCAAAAAAGTGGCAAGTTTCCACAAAGCAAGTTTATTTTCGCAATTTCAAATGTATGGTTAATGGAAAAAGCAACTGCTGGGAAAAAAGTCCATGTTTTTCCTTTTGCTCCTTGCATATGAAATATTTAATACCTGTGTGCTGTTTGATGTTTTTAGTAAACATCCCAGGTCAGTCCAATCGAGTGAAAAACACAAGTAGTGCAGAGGAATCCCAAAGGGAAGCGTAGCGTAAAAAAAATATGCAAAGCAAAGAAAAGGACAGGAAGTGGCTCTCTAGATATGGTGACCATGTCATATCAGAGCTCCGGACCAGATCTGCTGCAGCTGTGTCTGATCGGCCGGTTATGAGTCATAAATCCTTTGTGTCGTTCAGAAATTGTGTGAAGGAGGAGCTGGACTGGCTGGTAATAACAAGCAGACCTGTACTGTGTTTTATTACTGCACATAATTCATGTTTCTGCACATTACTGAGTACAGAACAGTGAAGGAACGAGAGCTGTGCCCATTAGGCCTCAATGTAAACAGAAAGAAACATTTATAAGGAAAAACACATGGGAGATTGGAAGGAACAATTTAATAGGTCTGAATATTATTCTTCACATTCAGATCTGAAGTGATGACTTAACTTGCAAGGACCTAACACAGCAGAAAGTTATAGGGTTATCAGGCAGATGACACTCATCAATCAATCAATCAATCAATCAATTTTATTTGTATAGTCATTGTCATGTAACAGTAAGGTACCCGGCTGTGAGGCAGCTGAACACTGTGTTCCGCACGACTATAAGAACATTTTGAGCGACAGCATCTCACAGCAAAAGGCATCAGACAGGCCGTAAAGTTGCAACAGGATTCAATGTTCCATCATGTCTCTTTTGTTTTTCATGTTTGGAACAACAAAACATGATTTTCGGAACATCAGCTTATACAGGATGACAGGAAACAGATTGGCACATGTCTTAAAATGTTAAAACATAAAACAAAATCTTGTACCATGATTATACATCATTTATTTTTGTTTCTCACAAAGATATTGCTATTGTAAGACAGCTATTGTCTTACCTCCTCTGAATATGTATATCAAAACACAACAATCTTTTCTTGTACTGCTAAAACTAAAGCATTATTACACTGAGATATGTTGCCAATGAAGAAATACTAAAAAACCCAGTAGACTTTGTTGGTACCAAACTCTAACCTGGACACAGCAAGTGATCAAGGTTATATTTGTTCTCTCACGTGCGCTTTACATTTAGGCACATAAAACCAGTTTCATGCGAGAACTGAACTTTTCTCGACATCAGATAATTGGGATCACAGAACCAAAAAGCCCCTGCTGGCTTTGTGTGTGTGGGGGTGTGTGTGATAGAGACAAATTGGGGGGTGGTGGCATAGATCAGTGGACCAAATATATTTTCCCTTCCTCCCCTGTGCAGGCTGGACACGAGGCATATACAAGTGTCATCTCCCGCCGTGTGTGTCTGCGTGTGTGTGTGTGTGTCAGGACCCGTGCAGATGTCCGCTGTGTATTGGAATCAGTCTCAGCCCGCCGCCTCCCAACACGGCTGAAAATCCCCTCTCATGGACCACTGGCCAAAACAGCCCATTTGGACAGAAAGATCAGAGCGCCAGAGGGCCGTGGGATGCTGCTGCCTCTGCAGAGTGCCCTAATAAAATAATAATGCACCGACGGCACTCTGAGAGGTGGACAGAAACAGCTGCCTGGCCTGGAAAAAAATAAATAAATCTATTCATGTAGATTTATTCTTCAGCTTTTTTCAGAGAGACTTTTACTCGATGCTAGATTGTTCCATCTTGTCGCCTTCCTAAAAGAACAGCCTAAGTAATTTTTTTGCTAAAAAGGATTTTGGAGAGAAAAAAAAAATCAACATTTTTTATTGCAAAAGATGATTTAGGAGGGGAAAAAAATCACTTTGGCAAAAACTGGCTTTGGGTATTCTTTTAGGAAGGTGATGCTGTACAGCATTCAAATGTGATTTTTTTCTTTTCAGCTTATCAAATATATATCCTGAAGTTTCTATCTATCTATCTATCTATCTATCTATCTATCTATCTATCTATCTATCTATCTATCTATCTATCTATCTATCTATCTATCTATCTATCTATCTATCTATCTATCTATCTATCTATCTATCTATCTATCTATCTATCTATCTATCTATCTATCTATCTATCTATCTATCTATCTATCTATCTATCTATCTATCTATCTATATGTATAAATATAAAATCAGGGTTCTAGATTTTAATCAGGCCAATGTGTGGCCCTCAAATTAATTTTGTTTGGCCTCTGACGTCAAGTCCAGAATGATAAAAGAAAAAAAGGAACAAAATAGAAAATGATAATTGACCTAAAGAAAACAGAACATTTTCTGTTTTTCTTTTTACTAAGGCAACAGTCTAAACCCCTTTTTCTGTTTTGGATTTGTAATGATGTACAAATTTCATAAAAAAAGAAAAGGAGAGGTAAAACTAATAAAATCAAAACATCCCAGTCTCGCTCTCATTTTTGCCTTTTTAGTTAATTAATTTCATTTCCCAAAAGTATTTTTGCCATGGGGATCAATAAAGCCTGTTCTGTTCTAGTCTAGTTGAAATTTGACAGTTTTGTCCCGTATGGTAAAACGTTTGGACACCACTGATTTAAATTCGTTCATAAAAAGATCTATTTGATGGATAGTGCACAAAAATGAATTAAAGAAAGGCTTTGGTAGTTTTTTTGTCATATATTGCTACAGCTGCCTGCAAATAGTTCTGCAGTAAACCTTTTTGGGTTCTTCTTTCACCGGTCTCTGGTCTGTAACAGAGCAGTGACGTAGCAGCAGGCTGAGAGCAGAACACCTCTACAGCTGCTGCCGCCACTGTCAGGACAGATGTCCTCCACCACATAACAGGATCTGTTCAAGGAACATGACAAAACCCATAAAATGATCACACACACACACATGTCCTCCACGGTGGCCTCTGCTGCACAGCTAGTGAGACCAAAAGAAGGGTCAGTGCCAACATTTCACCGAGACACATCAACAGAATCAGCGTTCTGGACTAACAGAGACGTCCCAGAGTGCAGGGATCCGGACCATGTGAGGTTTAATCCAGACACAGACAGAATGTAAAAATGTATTAGGTCTCTGTTTTTGTTTGCTATTTTCTAAAGGTCCCATAGTATCCTATCCTGTCATTCTAAAACAAATTTGGCATTGTCACTCAAGGTGCGTTTCCTTTAACCGTAGAATTGCGCATATTGAAATTATGAAAACAAATTTTAAAAAATCTCATGTTTTTCAATAAACATGATATTTATGCTAGGATGATGTGATTTCTTAGCAGTATCAGAATAGATGTATATAACAAACACTTTTTTAGAATTTTTTTTTATTTAGCATCACATGTTACTACTGGTGGAAATGATAAAAATATAACAGGAAGTGATAGGAGGATGATGATGTTTGTTTTTTTCTGACATTGTTCAGCTCCACCAGGATCATACAGTTCATTAAAAGTTGTGTGTCATTCAATCATGTTGAATCTATAGCTCTAACATAAAATGGCCGACTACAATTTCCCCAAAACGCTGCATACGTAGATGCTCCCAAGTGGGCGGGGATGGTTGCGCCAATGACGGAATAAGACACCAGCATCTCCTCTGATTGGCTGATGGATGATGAGCGCTGGCACCATTGCTAAACTATTAATATATTTCATATAACTGTTTACATCTGTTTTTTTTTTTACCAAGTTATCATGTAAACAAGCTCATTAACATGTGATTTAATTTAATTTCTTATTTAATCAAAACACAGCAATTGTGAAATTGTGTTTTTTCAACAGCAGAATGTCGACAAAGTTTTCTCCACATTTGTCATGGAAACACACCTTTAATTTGACTGGGTTTTAACCCTAAAACAACATTACAGGTCCTCCAATTCCAACTGCTGTGGTGATGTTTTTTATGTATGTTTTTTGTATTCTTTGCCTCTTTGGAAGCATCGTTGTTTTGTACGTTTTCAGTTTTAGTATCTTAGCCCAACGTGTCCATGTTCAAAATTAAGCCTTCTGCTCTGGGAAACTTTGAACCAGCCATGTGTCAGTTCAAATTGTTTATAATGTCCCCTTAGCTTATAATGAGTAGATATAAAATGTAGATATAACAATATCTGTCAGCAGGAGGTTGCTTGGAGTTCTTTTTGTGTGATCTGGGATTAGCTCTCAAATCTAATTCAGAGCAACACGCATCAACACATGAACTAACACAATTAAAATGAATTTTACATGAGATTTACTAATATGGCCCTGAACAAAACTTTAAAAGCAAGTGAACAGCATTCACTTTTCACACGGCTTTATTGTAACTAGGTTGTTATTTGAGCTTTAAAACATAAAAAGAAGAAACAGAAGCAACAATCCCTCCCAGACGTCTATTGTCTCCTCTGCAGGGTTGTCTTGTTGAAAGAGCCACGCAGACCAAGGCCCTCTCTCAAGACAAATGCTGGCAGCTACGTCTCCATGTTGCTAGCCGTGGTTTGACGCCCCTGCACAAGCTGAAGCTCCATTGTTCCATGAAAGGAAAACAGTTCCCCTCGGCCATGTAGGCGACGTCTTTAGGGGGAAATACATGTTGTGCCATCAATGCTGGTACCATAGTAACCATAGAAAAAAGATTCCTCCACCTGTCCATGTTCTAGTTTGGGTTTAGTTTGCAATGTGCAAAGGGGCAAGCTTGTATCCTGGGAGGATCATAATCTTTAAAATATATTTGTATTTTATCTGTTTCTTTCCAAATAGTCTTTGAATCAGTCAGCTCCCTTTTCGTTGCAGAATGCAGCAGTAAGTCCTGTTACTTGTTTTTAAGGCTCTGAATGGTTTTACCACATCTTAGTTATCGGATCTCCTA
Source organism: Poecilia picta (assembly GCA_033032245.1). NCBI lineage: Eukaryota > Metazoa > Chordata > Actinopteri > Cyprinodontiformes > Poeciliidae > Poecilia > Poecilia picta. The sequence continues at coordinate 28,658,332 of CM065362.1, forward strand.
AGATTTCCTGTCTCTGGGAGATCTCTGAGGTCATTGAATCATCTTGTACTGGACACCCTGAGGTCAAGGTTGAAACCTTGGGGCACTCTTGACTTTTCTGTGACAGCCACCTGGTTTTAGAATAACCTTCTCCAGGATTTTCACTCTATTACCGGATCCAAGTATTTTAACTTAAAAGTTCTCTTTTTACTGAGACTTTTAATACTATGTAGTGTTATATGTGGTTATTGTTCTGTCTTTTGCCATGCAAAGTGCTTTGGTCTTTCCGACTGGCTGTTTTGGTTATAAATAACCAAATCAAATCAATCAATCAATCAATCATTGGGTTGCCACCAACATCAGAAGGTATAAGTATGTTTCATCAGTAGCTGTGTTTCTATTAGAGATGTAGGCTAAACTTTGACAGTGTTCCGCTGATGTCGAAAAAAAAAGTTCCATTAAATAAGAAATCAGACGTGAATAAGTTTTATTTTTTTACACAATAAGTCATTAAAAAACATGCCACACCACCATCCTTCAGATACCTCTTGTTGACATCCGGTCATTGACCATGTGACTCATGTGATGTGAAAAAAAGTGTTTCCATTACAGTTTTGTGAAACAAACCAATTTAGTTATGGCAGGTGTGTCAAACTCCAGTCGTCAAGAGTCATTGTCCTGCAGATTTTAGATGTGCCACAGGTACAAAACCTGGAATCAAATGGCTTAATTACCTCCTTCTTGTGTAGATCAGTTCTCCAGAGTCCTGCTAATGACCTAATTATTATATTCAGGTGTGGTGCAGCAGGTTCACAGCTAAACGTTGCAGGACAGTGGCCCTCCAGGACTGGAGTTCGACACCTTTGGGTTATGGCCAAAAAGAAAAAAAAGGACACTTGCCAAAACAAGAGTTTTTGAAATTGGTGTTTTCATGAAACAAATTTATTTTTAAATTGTCAAATTGTACAAGTACATGGTCAATGGAAACACAACTAATGGCACTCATTTGGATTGTCCAGTAATTCTTTTGGCCAGATCCTTCAGAACCTTCTTTTAAATGTGTAAGGTCTATACATGGTATTGGGAAGGTTGAAGTTCACACGACTTGGTACAGGAGAGCATTTAGGTCTGTGATCTGACACAACTGACTATCAACAGTAGTAAACTGATATATGACAGTTTAAGTAAACTGTAGAACAAAGTGATTGCTTTGATGAATTGACTGTAATCCATTGTCTGCATCTTATGCCATAAACTGCTTGGTTGCTTCGTTTCCTTTAATGGCGGACGCCAGGTCTTGATCTTTACTCTTGTCTCCTGTCAGTCAGAAGAAAGGCACGTGCAGAGAAGCTGTAGAAGGTTGAAGAGCTGTCAATAGGATCTTTGTTATGCGGTCCACAAAGGACAGATGTTGGAGTCTATACACACATATGCACACACGCTCACAAGTCCTGACTTTGCCATCACATCCCCTTCCAGGGCAAGGCCAATTAAGCTGGCACTGTCTCTTGGCCTTAACTACACCCTCACTCTTCCACACACACACACACTAACACACACACACAGTTATACTCAAACACACTCTGCATCTCTCTCCTCTGACGCTTCGTCTGACAGGGACAGATGGACATGTGTGAGTCTGATAAAAGAAGCGTGCGGTCCCTCGCTCCCCTCCCCACTCCTGAAACGGCTCAATGAAGATTGATAGGACCACTTACATAAACCCTCCCACACAAGCAAATGCTCCTAGATTAATAGCCGCACTCTGGAGAACTCGTCAGACAATGGCTTTCCTAGAAGTCTGCGGAACTCTGCAGACTTCAGGCTGAATGACAGGAGCATTATTTAACATCCTGATGGAATTGATGGCTGTGTCTCTTTTTTTCTTTTACAGGCTTGTGAGGGTTATGGATAGTGAATCAATAAGAGCAAAATTATGTTTTTGCTCTTATTACAAAGGGCACTGAAGAGAGACTGGGGGACTGTTTGGACGAGGCGCCTCCAGATGAGTGAGGGACATAAAATGGATGAAAGCAAACATCAGGGATTGGACGGGGGGTTGGGATGAAGATGGGACTGGATCTTAAAAGTCTATTTAAAAAAATAGAAGATTATTTTGTACCTATTCACAAATACACATATGCACTAAAAGAAATACTTCCAGGGAAGGTATTTTTATTTTTTAAATTTTGTATGTCATTGTAATAGTAAAAGTACAGCACAACTTAACAAGGATAGAAAAAGTAAAGATAAAAACAGTTTAACCACATTCTGCAAGATTGCTTCTGAAAGAAAAAAAAAAAAAATCGAGAAATTGTACGTGCCGGTGTTTTATTGTAATCACTGTGGTCGGCCAGCAGCCAGATCAAATGAACATCTTTCCTGACTCCGTGTCCCTATAAGCTCCAATCAAGGTGCTGAATTGCAAACAGGACCAAAGCAACAGAGCGAATCAATGCAGCCAGGCCCCTGTGTGCTGCTGTTTACGGCAGTTGATCTGGATAAAACATCAACAGACCAACAGACAAAGGTACGGAGACATAGAAAGGATTTAAACAAGGCATCTTTATCTCAGAGTAATTACACACTAACACCTGCCCATAAGCAATCATGAAAATAATAAAAAAATACAAACCCTTATGTCTGGCTTAGCTCTCAAAAAACAAGTGCTGATATGCAAATTTGGGTTTGTGTATTTCAATCTCAATACCAAACTGTTATTTTATTTATTTATTTTTTGACTAGGCTGTATAATGTACACTGGAAAAACACTAAATCCTGACAAGTTTGTTTGATTTAGACAAAACTAACTTAAATGTGACCTTTCATCAAGTTGTAGGAGCTTGTTTTAAATCAATCATTTATTAATATTGATCAAAAGTATTAGCTCCATTGGCAATATTTTTTCACCGGAGAAATGTTACTTACTTTTATCTTTTACTTTTATCATTTTTACAGAGAGTATTTTGTTTTCTAGGCACACTGCATCATTTTGTAGCACAAACAACTATGTTACCTTCAGTTATGAAAAAATACTAAATATATAAAATATGAATTAAATGAAATTTGACTTTGTAATTTAACATCTTGAGTCTCTTTAAAAACTCCTGCTCTTTTTAAACTCCACCTTCAGGAAGTCATCACAACAGAGGCGCATAGCTCTATGAAGCTCCTAGTATGAGCTCAGCTGATGCACAGGTTCATCAGGTGTTTGCTAATTACTGCTGGCTAGTCTGAAGGAGCTGAGTGGGTGAGTGTTGGGGAGAGCTGCTCTGTGAGGCGGTAGTTTGGAAACTAAAAGCCGGGTTAGGTCCAACAAGGTGTTTTACTCATCTGAATGGTTGCCATGGGGAGTAAAGGATTTCTCAAAAAAACATGAAAGAATCAAAGCAATGCTTCAACTATGATTTGGATGAGGGAATAGCATTATGACATGATTTAAAGATCAATCATTTTACATCACACTGCCCCTTTGATGATTTATTGACTTAAAACAAGCTCCTATATCTTGCTGAATATGTTCTTCCAAGTTAGTTTTGTCTTATTTCAAGCATACTATGATATTTGCACTAGGCCAAATGTACTTGGTAAGAATTTGTGTTTTTGCAGTATAATGGATCAATACCAACATTAAGGTGCCCATTGAGACAAACAGTGCAGTTGACAGCCTTTGCTTTCACTTCAGTGACACAAAGCTGCTGAATGAGGCTCTGAGCTTTGAAGCCGTCAAGTGAGAAGTCGCTCTGATTGTCAGCTGAGGTCTGACCAACATGAAAGTGAAGAAAAAAGGGAGGAAAAAGTTGTGAGCACTTCACATAACCAAATTTATTCTGATAAATATCAAACATGCATCTGCTAATGAACAGATGAGTTCTGTTATCATCGGGACTAATAATGGAATCTGAATATGGGCAGATTATGTTCAGTTCCACTTGTGGACCGACACCCTGACCCATCTCACTCACATGGAGATGTGATACATACAGACCCCGGGCAGGGACTCGAACCCAGGGCCTTTCTGCTGCAGGGCAAGAAGGTTTGTAAAGTTACACAATCAAAAATGAACAATAATTTCTGTTAACTATCTTGCCAAAAGAAGAAGAAAAATGGGGATTAATTTTTCAAAGTCATATTTTCACCATGTTATTCATTCATTTATAATAATCGCACGTTCAAGCTAAATATTTAGTTAGCAGGATAAATATTTAGCTTCAAAATGAATATTAAATAAATGAAATAAATATTTTGAATATTTGCATATTTACTAAATATTTCGCTGTGAACTGAACACCAAAAGTGGACTATCAAAATAAAAGCTTTGTCTTGTGAACCTGTATATAAACTCCTGCTGGTGAACTGGTGTATCAAAGTTGATTTAGATCCATTAGTAAACATTAATAGTACCATCAAAACAGCTCATGTTATGCTTTAAGCTAAAATGTTTTAAGCTGTATATTTAGCTTCAATTTGAATATTTAGCTGAAAGCAAAATATGAATCTCTTTCTCTCTCTCTCTCTCTCTCTCTCTCTCTCTCTACAGATATATATACATATATATACACTGTTCACAAAATTAAAGGGAACACTAAAATAATACTGTTGAAATGTATTCACCATTTTTATCTATTTGTTTTATGTAAATTCCAGGTGGAAAGGGCTTCATGTTTACCATGTCATTGATATATATTACAACTTCTATTGTAATTTACAAATTAAAACTGGGGATTTATTTTTATTTCTAAAGGTGATGCTAATGTGCTGATATTCTTTTCCAGCAGAGCGAGTGATGATGAGTTAGATATATGTGATGTAACTTTTCATAGAATAAGGCCTCTTTTGTTTTAACTATTACACTAATGCAGAAGTCGGGATAAATCAGATCTCAATCTGTGCTCAGCAAATATCCTTATAAACTGGATGCATCATCTAGCTTCAAACAGTGGCTCTCACAGAAGGAACTTCAAATCAAGAATTGATTCCCTCTCGCTCTCACAATCACACTTCACAACAATTCCCTGAAGACTTCTCTTAAGTCTTTGCTTTCTTCAGAATGCAGATTTCAAAGAGATTCTTGTTGAAACGACTTATGGGGGGTAAAGAGCTCTGGAAGTTTGGAAATCACAACAATGAGACTTCAAAACCGCAGCGACTCGTTGACGCACAAGCTCACACACAACGCTCCGCAAAAAAACCAAAAAAAAACAACCTGCACGGCGACTCAACCCACACATCCATCCCACACAATTATTCCCTTTCAGATAAGACATAATCTCAGTTCACAAACACAGGTTGCATGTTCTTTTTTTGGCTCATGAATTTAAAATGTGAGCACATTTGATCTTGCTGCCACAGACGGACAGAAATGATCTGCCCACCAGCAGCAGCAGCTAAGCAACATGACTACACTTGGCCACAGTTCATTCTTAGGTTAGGAAACCTCTTCAGACTCTGGATCAAGGAGAGTATTCTCCTTCCAGAATGAGTCTCAGCCTCGTGTGTTCGGGGTTCTTCCTGCTCGTCTAGAACCTGTTTACTCCATTGTCACCTGCTATTCTTTTGTCCAAAGCAGCACTTTGCAAATTCACCTCTCAACAGAGCGAACTCTAAGCTCAATGAAACTGAAAAATTTAACAACCCAAGTTACTCCAGTAACGCATTTTGCTTGTCATTTGTACATTTTACACGTTTCGACTGGAAAATATGAATCAGATTTTTTAGGTCCTGCTGAATGCCACCATGTTTGTTTATATGTGTGTGAGAGAGAGAGAGATGGATCTTCAACATCATCGTTTAAAAACAAGACGCGGCTTGTCTGGCCACATAGAGACATGAGTTCTGGCATTTATTCCCTCTGGAAGCCAATTGTAAAAACGATCGTTTTTTTGTAGCCTAAATGACAGAAACCTTTTCCTCTCTGTGTTGATGGGGCCTTGGAGCACAAGATGTCTTCTGGATTTCACATTAGTGTTTTGTGAGTCTCACTGTACAAATAAAAGTAAAACCGAAAAAGAATGTGATAATTTAGCAAGTTTAGAAGTTGTTTATATAAAATAACATAACTTAATCATCAGCTTCTGGCTGCTACTGAACCTTTTGAATCCTGTAACAGCTTCTCTTCCTTCCTTTTCATTTTGATGTGATTTTACTTGCACACATGATTGGGAACCTTTTCTCAGGATCAATACTGGGAATAAAAGTCTAAAAGTCTTCATCACTAATGTGTCTGTTGTGGCGAGTCACTAAGCCTTCACTAAATAACTAGAATTATGATGCAGTTAAATTACACATAGGTAGACTTTTTACAAGAGCAATTGGTAGCACTGGATTTTATTAGGGGATATCAAAGTAAGGGAGAATTGAATACAAGTGCATGTATATCAGTTTGTGTATTAATTTAAAATACTTTTGAAATGATATTTTTCTTATACTAAGACCACCAATATACTTTAAAAAATCACATAACTCAAAAGCAACAATTCTAATAACTAATGATCAGGGGTGTCACATAGGGGGGGAAAGTTATGACAATTCTATGGGCCCCTGACTGACAGGGGCAATTAGAATTCCTCGTCATAAAAATAAATGTATTTTTATTCATAGAAATTTAAAAAAAATTTACAGTTTCTATCCTGCTAAGAAAAAGTATAAAATCAGGTTTTCAAAAGAAAAACTAGAGAGAGAGAAAAAGGTAAGAGTGTGAATTTGTAAGCCAGTTTTTCTCCGAGAGGTGGGTAGACTGTGTGAGATTGTCAACCATTTAGCATAGTTAGCATAGCTACAGACTATGTTTGCCTCCTTTTCATTACCATTAAATGAATTAAGGAAAAGAAAATTACCAAGATATTCATATATTTAACTTGTCCCTATACCTTTACTACTTAACAGTAGGTGAGTCAGTCAGCGGCCGTTCTTAACCCACGCCACTCCTGATCTATTCTCTCCTAAGTGAAATTAAAGCTGGTGTATGTAACATATAATTTTTTTCTCATATTTGTTAAAACTGTCATTAAGTTGTGGCAGCATGGTATGAGAGATAATCTGTGAAAAATCTATTTCCTCTGCCTTCTCCCAGTGCTATCTAGAAACAACCAGACAGTGGCAGGAGTGTTTTAGTGCTGTCAATCACAATCTCATGTGGCTGCTCATCCTTCCTCCCCCTCACTCTGTGCTATGCTGTAGCTGGCAAAGCACAGCATATAGCTAGCATAGTGCAGAGCACATAACACATCGTTAGCATAGTGCATAGTTAGCATAGTGTATAGCTATGCTAGAAAATGGACAAATTTTGACAAAAAAAAAGACAGGAGCCGTCCAGCAGCCCTGCTGTAGGAGACTAAAAACATGTAAAATGGAAAACTAGAATCAGTATGAAGCAGCAATTATGCTAAAATAATAGAATTATTATTAAATAGTGAATAAAAGTAGGAAAAAAACATTTTACAAGTTGATCTTTCTTAACATATTTTATATTAATGTCCGAATGTCTGTGGGTTTTTGCTAAGGAAACTCCGGCCAGAAGCTAACTTTTTTTTGCCACGGATAAGTTTGGGAAGCCCTGTAGTCTGGTGTCCAAAGTAAGCAGATTAAAATCTGCTGTGTGAGGCTTCCAGAATGAAACGGTAGGGTGAGTGCCCAATCCCCAGCTGACTCGCTTGGCTTTATCAGCGCCAAGTGATTATTCTATAAAAACAAAAAAACAACATAATTAAAGTCCAAACCTCAAACACAAAGGGATTCAGGAATAATAAGCGTGCTTTTGAAAAACAAACCCACAAATGAAGTTAGAAATAGAAGTTTACTCATTGTCTGCATGTCCCTTGTGTTCTTGTTATGGCCTCCTTCCAGTGGCAGCCAGTCTGATTTGGTTCAGAGGGGCTCTCTCTCTCTCACACACACAACAGACACACACAATGCGCTCAGACACATGCTCAAAGACATTTTGTTTGTTTAAATCAGGCATGACAATAGAGCCAGCGCCTCCAACTCCATCCGCCACACACTCCACGCAGAAAGCCAACAGAGGATAGAAGCTTTCCTCTATGGACGGGTTTTTATTCAGTGGCCAGGTATTCTTCTGTTGTTCCCTATCCGTCGTTCAGCCATTACGACCTGAGGAGGATATTTCAGAGCCGTCCGTCTGCACTGCTGCTCTGCAATGAGGTACAAATGTGGAAGTGCTCTAAGGTTTGGGCACTGATGAAAGGATGTGCCATCTTTGCGATGAATCAGAAGGTACTGAAAGTTTTAAAACACTTCCCACTGTGACGTATCTCTGGGAACTGGTGTCTGAAAAACCTGTTAAAATCTGGAGTGGTTCCCCTTGTCTTGAGAACCGTTCGTAGTTAAAATGATGAAAGACTCAAGCTGTCCATGAAGTCGAAAGACTTTTAGATTTAGTCTACATCTATGGCCTTCCAATATACTCTTACTGCTTTGATAGCATTATAACCTGATTTAAAGCTCCAAAAAGTCGATTTTCCATTTAAAAAAAATTGTACTAAGTTACTCCTAATGAGAGTTTACACTCAGGAAGGAGACTGGAGCCATGCTATCACCTCTTTCCTGCGTCGAGGCATCAGCTCTAACCACTGCGTCATCTCGCAGCTCCAGTCATTTACCTTTACATCAAAATCGGATCCTTCAGTGTAATTACTGCTGAGTGATGAAATGTCAGGACACCTGTTAAGTCCTTGGAAATAAATTCATTTGGGCATCAAGACAACACTGCGCACACTTTAGAGCTCATCTACCCATGAAGGTCCAGGCCTTTGTAAAATGTGGAATTTAGATTAAAGCAGCACCATTGGCCAGCTTGCATTTGTGTGTGTGTGCGTTTGTGTGGGTGCGTGTACATTTGTGTATGTGTATGTGTGTGTCCTCAAGGGCCATATTCAGCCAATTTGAGAAGTTTTATGAGGCATGTAGACAAAGTGCTGTGTCAAGAAACACTTTGGTTTGAGTTCAATTTGTGCATTCATCACCTCCGTTGGCTGTTCCCTCCCTGCCTTACGGATCTTGTCTTCTCTTACGATCCGTCAGCTTGTGGCGGAATTTGACAAATGTTTGGGATTCCTGGTTGATCCAGGTGGAGAGCTGGGGGGAGCTACACACATTAATGTCAACAAGAAAAGAAAACCGTGTTGCAGAGTTTGCATATTGCAAGTTGACCTCTACGATAGTCAAAATAATAAAAACTAGTTTTGTAAAAAGAAAGGTAAATATCTGGACACGAATAAGCTAAACCACAAGAGCTAACAAAAACGTTATCTTGAATTATCTAAAGTGAATTCAGTTGAGGAGCTGTGCAGTTACACATATGAACTATACCATGATTGTTCAGATATTTTTCTGGACATGTTATTCAAATTCATTGTCAAATAATAAATGTGAATGGATGTTTTTAATGAAGCTCTTGGGTGTTCATGTTCATCAAATAACTTGTCTGGTCCACTTCAAGAACTCGAGAACTCCAATGTTTTTCATGAAAGCTAAGCTGAAAAGGGGTGTCACTGTGGACTTTTTTAGCCCAGAAGAGAATCCATAAACAAGCATATTTAAAGTACTTTATGATCTCTTAGGCCATCTGCTAATAATCTGCTTTAACGAGAACACAGGGGTGAGGATTAACTTATTATTATTATTTCTTCTCCAAAAACCCAAAACACAGTTCGAAGTTTGGGTTGCTAACCTCATGGTTAGCTCTGTTCTCTGTGGACCAGAAACCAAACACTCTCAGATAATAAGTTCAGATTTTGCCATCAACAAAATCCCAGCAGCCAGTAAATATAAACCAGTCTCTACTGGGGGAAATTTACAGGCTATCTGTAGTTAGGTCTGAATTAAAAAAAACACACAGGCTCTATGGGCTCCTGATTCACTGTGTTTGCCCTGAGGCAGAGGTTTGCTCTCACAGGGTTAGGCATTATAATGCCAAAGGCAGCTGAGTGAAATTTAATAATCATGATGCAAGTCTGTCAGCCTGTTACCATCAGGTTGTTAATCAGTTAACTTTATGGCTCGCTGACCGTTTATTTTGGTCCCAGTTGGTGTTTTATTCCCCCTTTGCTCTCCCACTTCTCAGTGCAAATAAAATAAATGTACTTCAGCTTTATGAGCCTTATATCCATTTGAAAAATGTATTCTAGTGGTGTAATGATAATAGCAACATGCCACAATGTTTCTCTACTCTAGCTTAAAATGGACCTTTTTGCTGCTGTACGAAGATGAGTGCGTTAAACTTTATCCTCTATGTTTGAGGCTCTATTTGAAGAAAGGCAGGAAGTATTCATTGTGTTGCTTTTTTAATGACAGAGTTGACTACTATTTGTAGGTTTTCACCAGTTTTCAGATGTCTGTGTGACAGCATTGTGAGTGTAAAAGAAGAAAAGACAGGATCTGAGATGAGTATGGGAACTGGCTAACCACTAGCAAAAATGAATTAGCTGTTGATGCCAATTTCTTTCCTAAAGTATTGCTAAAAATATCATCTGGTTCTCATGCATCCAGTGTCATACATATTGAGCAGGTTGTATTGTTATATCTTTCTTATCTCCTATCAGTTTTTATTTAGCTTCGTTACCCGGAAAGAAGCAGCTGAAATTAGCCTCCTCCTGGTGATGACCGTCGTTGTTCAGCGGACTTGGAGCTGCATCGAACGGAGTCAGTTGAGGTGGATCAGGTATACAATTAGGATACTTCCTCTGAATGCTTTCCATTCATGCTCCACTGTCTGGGTTCCTTTCTTAAACATGGGCACTACTTTAAATGGTGACTTTAAAAAACCCTTTGTAAGTCTGTATAAATATTTATCAGACATATTTATATATGTTTCTTTTTTCAAGTCATTGTTCAGACATCTTATTCAGTGTCAGATGATTTTTATTGTAGCTAAAGCAAACTGAATTAAACTACGTAAGCATTTTAAGAGTCTACAATTACAAAGTGGTTGCAAGCTAGCTAGCTGATGCTATGTGCCATTCTGTACTGTTGAAATTTATAATTTAATTTCATTGCTTTGATGTAAACATGATACACAATGGCCTCTTAAACGGTAGTTAGTTCAATAAAAAAAAATTCATCTGTGAAAAAAAAGTACAGTTTTCAGTCTTGGAATAGAAAAAGAATTAAATACTACCCAGTGGAATATGGTAACCTTCTGTTTTTATTGTCTTGTTTACGAATACCTTCACTTGACTTCTGGGAATGTTCAGGTCTGAAAAGTAAAAAAAAAAAAAAACCACACACACTCCACATCAATTCATACTCAACAATTCAGAGGTCAGGGTTACTGACCTGTGTTTCACTTTCATTTGTTCAGATATTCTGATTGCAAAGTTCCCTTTAAAATGACAAATATTAAAATTGAATCCAGATGTCAGACAGTGAGTCTCCAAGAATGTCTGGCTTTCCAAGAATTTCTCGGTGCCTAGACTTTTTCAGAAAACTTTACATTAAATACCACTGATGGCCTGAAGTACATCGCAGCATACTGACGTCATTTCAAATATCTGTAAAAAGGCGGAATAGGTAATATAAGTGCAGGAGGTAATGTAGATAAAAGAAATGAACAATACAAATGAAAGTTGAGTGTCTATCAATCATGTCTCATTCTTCTTCTCATTACCTGTTTCCGCACTTTCTGTCATTATCATCATCGTTTCTCTGCCTCTGTAGAATGAATCAGAGGCCCGGGCACAGAGTTAATTTCCCAGTCATTAGCCAAGTGTGTCTGCTTGTGTTTCTGTGCCTAGAGGGAAGCCAACTGTCAGGCAAAGTGACCATTCGCTGTGAGTTTCATGCAATAGGAGTTGTAGGACTACAGTTCACCCTCTGGGCAAGTCTGATTCAACATGAAACACATCTTCTCTCTGGTTTGATGTTAATGTTTTATGTGTTCTTGTGACACAGTGCAGCTGTTTTCTCAAAGTTTGCCCAAATTGTAAAAAGGAATTGTGAGATTATCTTCGGACTTGAGTTTGAGATTCTGACTCGTTTTGGACTTGCGTTGCAAAAAATAAAAGACTAGAGATTCAATTTAGTCTGATTTAACTCAAGTCTTAGTAACAGTTATTCAGCTCATATAGCAAAGAGTAAAAGGAAGTCTGTGTTGACGGATTATGGGATGTCAATGGATAATAGCAATCTGTTCATGTTAGCGATACTGGGTTGTGACGACACACCGGCCCTTACAGAACCCAAAGTCCTGGCGCTGGAAGACATAGCTCTGTTTGAGCATGGACTATGTTGTAGTTTGTGTGCAGTTAAAAAGAAAATGTCATATAGAATTTGGGAAAGAGTACTAAAAGGGTAAAATATGCTTTAAATGTCTTCAATGTCTTTTAAAGGGTAAGTATAAACTTTATGTGCCTGCCAGGTATTGAACTAGACTCAAATCTTCAACGGCTGCATTGAGGCCTTCTTATGTGGGTTGTGCTTAACCCACATGAAAAACAACCCCAATGGCTTAATTTTCTATGAGACACATAGTACATAACTAAGAGGGTTTTTTCAATTCGAACATAATTTATTACATAAATACATTCAGCATATACTCAGCTTCACAAGATAATACAATGGTATTCAATAGAAATAAATAACGGGTTATAGCCTTTAATGAGTATCCTTTCTTGGTTAATACAAGTGTTTCAAATGCAAACCTTGGACTATTTTCACCTTCTAGGGTAAAGTTTGACAGATTTGTCCATAATTGTACTTCAACCATTTATTTTTTATTAATGTAAAATTTTACATTTTTGAATGTAAAATTCTAAAATGTAAGTGGTTACAGTGAAATGAAGGTTACAAAGACCTTCACAATCTTCATGTTCAATGCAATACCATATGTGACATGGTTTATTCGACACTTTTATTGTGCCTTAAAGTGCTCTCACAGTAGCTGCTGTCACAAATAATTAAAGAAGAGTTCAAAACTGACCCATGCAACAGAAATATAATCAAACTGCTGAAATCTCAGACAGGGGATGTTGATAATTAAGTCGTGTGTGTACTTCTTTTATGTTATTTTCAATTTCTGTTGTCTTTGAGTCCAGTCATTTTTATAGAAAAAGTCTGGAATTATGCTCAGCTCTGGTAACAGCTACTGTTGGGCGCTACAATGTGAATTAAAGCCAACCCTATGTCCTAACAGCGGCAAATGTGTGTGTGCGTGTGTGCGTGCATGTGTGTTTGACTGTCAAGTACAACATTATCCCACCATGGCGAACATTTTCATGAAAGTGTTTTATTACCTCTTGAGTGAACAACGTTACTTTGGTGCCTGGGGGAAGGTGACTCATTCACACGTATATAACAGCACTGAGTGACCTGGGAGGACCTGCACAACAACTTAATCCAGTGTTAATCCAGCCATCCACAGCCTCTGGGTTGCTCCATGGTCCCTATTTGGCATTTGTGGGCTATGGCACAAAGCTGATCTTGGTTTTTCATTGTCAGGAAATTAGATCCAGTTCAATGCCCCAAAAGTCTTTAGATGTATTTAAATCCCCTGTGCAGTGAACTCTGCAAACTGACTTCCAGCTACTTTAAATCAGAAGCTTTCTCAAGTTTTGCTACTTTTCCTTTGAAGGAAATAATTTTTTCCTGGTTTCAGACTAAATCAAGTATATGGTCCTTTCTGAAGGGATTCGTACCTTTTGAACTTTTGCAGATGCTTGTGGTTGTTCTCTACAACCACAAGCATCTGTGTATTTTATTGGAATTTTATATGGTAGACAAGTGGCACATGGTAGTGAAATGGAAGAATGATGATAACGGTGTTAATCCTGCTTCAAATTCCAGGACTGGTTTTGAGAAACACAAGCTGCTTGCCTTCGGTTTATCAATGACAATATTCCTTAGCCACTTCTACAATATGTCCTCCAATGACACAGTTTTCCTTGGGCCAATGCAGAATAGCATTGGCCCAAGGAAATACATAGATATACATAGCTAGCTATAAAAATCCTCTGATTTCATATCTTGCTGGCCATTTGACAGTAGTTGCCGGTCCCATCAGTTGCTGGACTAACAAATTGACTGATGAAATGTGTGAAGTCAGTTAAGGTACATAGCATGCAGAAATAAACTCTTCTGAGATACAGAAGGAGCCAGACCCAGAGTCAACCCATAGTGCCCAGAACCTCCAGGTAGCATTGGCAGTAGTTTAGGCATTAGTCCCAGACCAACAGGCATTAGTCCCAGACCAACAGGCATTAGTCCCAGACCAACAGGCATTAGTCCCAGAATAACAGGCATTAGTCCAGTACTAACATTCATTAGTCGCGGACCAACAGGGATTACTTCCATACTAAGGGACTAATAGGGAATAGTCTGTTAGTCTATGAGACTAATCCCAACATGGACCACCACCAGAACACCTCACAGACACCAACAATCTGAGCCAACCTATAAGCAACAACTAAAGCAGAACTATCCTGCCACTTCAAGTTAATGCAAATGAAAAAGAAATGGACATTCTGCCTGAAAGAATTAAATGATTCTTGGCATCGTAAAGGCTGAGTGACCCTAACGTCCCAAGCTGATCACCAAGGCAGTATGAATCTCCTCAAACTGGTTGTAGTTTAGAAAGCTGTGGGGAGCTGTAGGGAAGCCAAGACAAAAGTCAAGACCAAATCATCTCCAGCTGGGTTGACTGGATAATTGTGTCATTGTTGGAACACCCAATGATCTTAAGAATCTTCCCTAAAGATATGTCCCTGTGCGTCCAATAAGGAATTCCACAGAAAACTGGATGCTTTGGGTTGTTGTCCTGCTAGAACTGTGGTCTCAATCTCCAGTACTCAAAGGCTAGTGTACTGAAACTTTTAGATGTATTTTTAATTCAGCACAACTGGGTCCAAAGTAGCTCATTAGCAGACCTCTGTAGAGCCCAACTGCATGCTAGTGAAGCGGTTTAGCCATTTAACTCCAGTATGTAGGACAATGGACACATCTAAATGTTGCAAGGACTGCAGTTTGAGTCCAATGTGCTTCAAGGTGAATCCCTGCCCAATCTCAGTCTTCAACAGGCTTTCCTCCACTGTCCCTGTGTCTTAGTGCCACCCTGTTAACTATATCCTGTATCATCCCATGGTTCCTAAAGAGTCTAGAAAAGTCTAGAACACAACGAAAGTATTTTGCAGGATGAATAACTATGAATACAGAGAGTGTATAAGAAATTTGTATTTCCAGACTTTCCTGAAGTCTTTTATGCCTGTGTTTTAGCAGGAACAATAGGTGCTGATAATGGTTGTATCAGCTGTCATTATGATAGAAAATGGCTTTAAAATCAACAATGAAAACATTCCCCCATACCCTTTATCTGAACCCACATTACAAGATTAAATGTCTTTTCTCCTCAGTCTTTCCCAGTCGTTTGCTCAATAAGGCTCCTCCAAGGTGACTCTCACACCCCACCCCACCCTCCTCTTTCCATCACACACTCTCCTAATACTCTGTCAGTCAGAAAAGAGCCAGCCGTAAAAGAGAGTGAGAGAGGTGTGTGTCTGTGTGTGTAAGGTTTGCATGTCTACGAAGCAGTCAGGTAGCGACGAGAGAGGAGGAAGGACCGAAGAAGAAGGTTGGGCTGGAATAAAGTGAGGCGTGCTGACAGAGAGGGAAGGAGAAAATAAAGGAGAGGATAAGGCAATGATTGCTCAGATCACAGGCGGCTGGCTGACGTCTTGTCAGGTGAAGCTGTTAACTTGTCAGTAACTGTGTGTGCTCAGACATAAGAAAAGTCAACCTGAAAAAGCTCGCATGCATGGAAGGGGAACCTGTATGCATAAAAGGGAAAGGTCTGGATAAGAGTTTAGAAGATAATCGTATGAGACGTTTAATCTAGCATGAACAAATAATTATTCAAAACAGCCTGAAGAACCGCACTGATAAGAGAACCAACATATACCTGGCCAGTCAGAAATATATAAAAAAGGTACAGCAAAGCCATAACTAAATTGAAACATTATTCTTAAAAGAAATCCTTTGGAGACCTACGTTAGACAAAACTTGAATAAGAACAAAAAAACTGAGTTCCACTTCATTAATTATAAATTGTGAGTTGAATTTATGTAATTGGGGAAGTCAATTAGCGATAGGTTTTTCGATATGTTCATTTGTGGATTTGGGTAGTTTTGTTCTTTTATATGGTGCTATGAACTGGTTTAACTTTCCTTGTAGGATTTTTTCTCTCTCAAATGTTCAAGATGATCAAACTATTTTTATCAAAAGATGAAGAGAATCAGACTAAATATCAAATGCAGTTTTCAAGTAACAATTTTGTCTTTTAATTGTAAAGAAGCTACCAAAACCAGCCCTCTCAGCTAAAACTGCTGTGACAATAACTATGTTTGCATCAAACATTTTATGCGCATTTTGAAGTATTGCATTGGAAAATATTGATGGACAAGAAAAAATTCAAAATAACTTCCTTCATTTTCTAAAAAAAGGTTTTCATCCTCACTTGAAATGTGATTGTATCAAGCACTGAAGATGATTCCCTGAGTTTAGAAGGTTTGTTTTTAGCTTAACAACCGCTTCCATCTCTCTTACCTTTATTTTCTCACTCTTTTTCTTCACTCTCTTGTGGTTTATCACATAGCGCCCCCTCTGGTCTGAAGGAAAAACAGTGTTTTAGTTATCTAATCTGCACATTAGTTGTACAAACACTTGGAAATTCAACAAGGTGGTTTTTGGCTTTCTGGAAAAAAAGTCAGTGCGCTAAAGAGATGGAAACACATTTGCCAAATACGTTCTGATGTTTACCTTGCATGATCGATCAGTTGTTTCTGTTGTTAGAATCTTTAAGTTAACGTAAGCCACACGAGGGTTAAGAGTCCACTCTGTGTTTTCATTTAGGTTTAATTTTTAGGTATTCACGGTGGATTTGTTGATGTGCTTCAGTACTTCACTGTTTCATGTTTTCGTCATCTGTTGCTGATACTTTAGTCCTTATTTTATTCCCACAGAGTTGGAAATGGCCTTGTGGCCCTTGCCAAACTGATAGATGTCAATACATTTGTTTTTTTTACTGATAAATCAAAGCATGTCTGGCAATTCTTTTTTTTTCCTTTTATTTAACCAGGTAAACCCCATTGAGATCCAGATCTCATTTTCAAGGGGGACCTGGGCAGAAATCTTGTTGCCAGTCTGGTTCTTTAATTTCTTAAAGTTTGTAGTTTATAAATACATAAACCCGTTCTCTAAGGATTTTCTTAAAAGCATGGATTTCTTTAAAAAAACATTTTAAATAAGATTGTTTTCCTTAATTTCAACAGAACCTCTGAATAGATCCCTTAACACTGTTTATTAGTTTCAGTCATATATATACTTTCCATTGCTCGATGTTCATGCTATAATCTGAGGGTAACAAAAACATCCTATAAACCTGGCAAGAATGGTAAAAACAATTGATGACCCATACGATTTCAGAAATGTCCCGCTGATGTCCAGTTTATGTTTTGAGTCTTTAATGATACACAGATTTTATAAAAAAAATGTACATTGTTGAGCAGGTAAAATAAAAATGAATTTCATTGTCCACCAGTAGTTCAAATAATGCCACTTTTGGGTAAGATTTGACACCACAGTTTGGACACCACTGGGGTTTTGTCATTTTTTTAAATGTTCTTTAGTTTTTTTCCTATTAGTTCTGCCTTGTTTCCATTTCCACTTCAGTCCTTTCTTGGTGATTCTAGTTTATTTCTTGTTTCTATTTATTCTCTGCCACTCTAGTTTAATTATGCTTCTTTCGTGTTAGATTTATTTCCCGTTTTCCTGAGTACTCTCTCTTAGTCTGTCTCCTGCTCCCTCAGTCACACCTGCAGCCTGCTCACTCATCAGCTCAGGTCTTTTATTCAGTGTTCAACCTCCCCAGTCTTTAAGCACCTCATTCTCACCCACTGGGTTTTCCTGTCTACTCCATGTTCCTCCTTGCCTAGAAGTTAGATAGTTTTATTATATACCTTTGCTATGACTTCTTTGTTGTTTTTTGTATTTTACCTTTTTCATTAAATCAAAAAATTCACTGGCCACCTCCTCTGTCTCACTGCATTTGGGTCCTATATTGACCATCTACACACCATGACAACCACTCCTACATACTGTATCATCATAATTTTTGCCCCAACATGTGAACAAACGGTCCAAGGCAACAAGTTGGTCTCTTCCTCTTTCAGTGCCTTGTCCCAGCTGAGAATGGCTCTGGATTATTTATGTGCAGCCACATAAAGCTTTCCCCTTCTCTCCGTCTCTGTTATTTTGCCACCAGTCCCACCATTTTCTTGCTCTTCCTGCCCACTCCATCAAACACACAGACTATTTTATGTCCCCTCTCAGTATTCATGTAGCAGAGCATATGTCTTTTCTCCTTGCATATTTATGAAGTGTTCAGTGGGCCTCCCTCCCCCCGGGGCTATCAGTAGTTATGTGTGTGTCCTTTATGCCTCCATTAAGTGACACGCTCCAAGTCACCACTCAGGGTTAAATAGATGAAATTATTGCCCCCTTTCTGACAAGTCCCATCTAACATCTGTGAGTGTGTGTTGTGGCCATTAGCGAGAAAGCTTCTTCCTCCGATCTGCTGATATCCAACCTCATTGAAAATGGGTGAAAACATCTTCGACGTCCCGACGGAGCCCGGCAAAGACGGGAATCAGGTTTGGGTAGCAACTAGTAACATTTCTTCAATTACATTTACTGGAGTAATTTTTTTCAAAACTAGTATTTTTTACTATGCTGCGCTTTTTACTTGAGTAATTTTACTATGAAGAATCACCACATTTCTGGATTCTCTACCCAATGTGAATAACTTCACTGCATGAACCAAAAATTCACCAGACCGACCTGCAGTTTTTGTTACAGTTTCATAAGTTTTTTTTAATTATTGAAAGAAACAGATTTGACATATCTCCTGATATGAATTATTGTCATTCTGGTCCTCAAAATACCAAAATTTCCTCTTAACTTTATATTCTGGTCTGTCTGAGGATGTTATTTTTAAATATTAAATGATCGATAATTTGATCAGTTACTCAGTTGATCAGTTTTACCAAACATGTTTTTACTCCTACTTGAGTAATTTCTTGGATGACTACTTTTTACTTTTACTTTGGTAAAGATATGTGGAAGTAGTGCTACTTTTACTGGAGTATTAATTTGTGGCTACTCTGCCCACCTCTGGTGTCTACAGATGTCTACCAATGAAGTTATGATCTGCTGCAGTATTTACGGTGGCGTGTTCGTTTGCTTCTCATTCTAATACCGCTCGCTGTCTTTCATCCCAAACATCCTTTTCCTCAGTAGATCAGCTATCCCAAGCTGCATTTCTAAATGATCCTCCCACCTCCCATATTAACAGCTGCTAAAAGGGATTTTCTTTAGCACTGCAAGACTTTCATCATTTAGGTTTTCCTTTGATCTCTTCCAGACATGTCATCATCGCTGGCTGTGGGTTGGAGTCTCTCATTAGGAGGAATTTTAATCTACAGGACAGGTGAGTTAAACATCGCTTCAGACTTGGTGCTTAGTCACACCAGGGACACACACACACACACACACACACACGCTCACGTGCACGGACACACACAGTCTGAGATTTAAGCACATACTGTTTATTTCAAACATATTTACATTCATATTCAAACACTTTGTTACGCATTTAGATAACTATTTGTTTGAAAAGGAGGTAGACTGAAGTATAAACTTATTTGACCCAACTCTCCTTGTTTTGTGTCTTACTTTACACATTTAAATAAAAAGGAAAAAAAGAAAAATGTATATACATTGATCCCTTGCCATAATGTAGTTCACCTTTCATGGTCTTGCTGCTTTGCGGATTTTTTGTGTGCAGTTTTTTTCAGTTTTTTTCATGTTCTGCATCCTGATTGGCTAAAATATACGTAATAAAGATTAGCCATTCAGGAGATGGAAACTGAAACTTTTTTTGAGAATCTGTAATGTTTCCAAGCAGAAGTTTTTTACTGATGGTAAAAACTGAACTCCAGTTACTCAGAAACCGAAATGACTTTCCATTTTGGTTTCTCTTCAAATGGTTCCTGATGAAATGTAGCGTGATAGTACATCGAGTTCCTCACGAATGCTCTGCATGTGTTCAGGTTTAAAATGGCATTGCATGAATGCACTGAATTAAATTCCCCATGCTGAAAATGACCATGTCCACTTCATTTTAAGCAGGTTTTGTATCGACCAGCAGAACTTCCCCTGATGTAGTAAATCTGGCTTATTCAAACATCTTCACCCAGATGTCACACTCTGGACCCAACCAGCTGCTGACCTCAGAACTCCCTGTGATGGCATGCTGGGCGAACATTTCCATTCTTTGATAAGGGAAAGAGAACATCAGAAGGGATTAAAAGGCATAAAAGAAAGAAAAAAAAGTGACGCACAAATGGAGTGCTAGAGAGAGCGACACAGAGACGGGCGGTGTCAGAGTGGGAATATGGAAATGTAATATCCGGCTGATAAATCATTGTGATTGTCAGGTGCTCAGTCATCTGATAATGTGACAGACAGAGCGGCCGATGGCTTCCTCCCCAGCCCTCTGCTAATTATAGACAGACATAATGAACTTGGTTCCAGAGTAAGCCGCACCAAGCACACGTGTGAAAATAATCTCATCTTTATTTGTGTTTCATTTACGGCACGGTAAACCGCAAACTGGCCTTTAAATCTCTGTGGGAAACGCAAGGATGTGTTCTGGACCAGAGATATAAATATACAAGATGTATTCATACTTCACCAAGTACAGCCTAGTGTTGTTTTTATTGAGCAACAGAAAGAACACTGGTTATGAGTAAAATATGAAGAACAGCCATATGTGAGGGAATCTACTGTGTCCATCTTCAATTACCAACACCTGCTGCTAACGCCAGCCTCAGGTTAACCAGAGGTAGGTTCAGTAGTTGCAACTGTGCCTTCATTTTATGATATTATCAATCAGATGCAAACCAAATTGTTTGTAGTTAGCCCACCGTGTTTAAATTTAATTTAATATCAAAATTCAATGTTAATTTTTTTCCCTCCTTCACTGCATCACATTTTTATGTACGTTTTGTTTTTTTTTAAAAAACTTATAAGGTTAAAAACACAATGCGCAATAGTTTCCAAAAATAAAACTGCTTTTCCAAGGTAAATACCAAAACAGCAGACCAACAATCCAATCCAGTAAGTCTTATGCTCTTCCTTCCTCACCAACACCAGGCAGAATTTTTTAATGGCCGTCGCCTTTTCCAAGTCTGGTCGATTATACCAGCAGTTGCAGAGGACCGTCTCATAGTAGGTTTCGCAAGAGGCTGGAAAACATTTTCGTACATCTGAAATAAAGAGCATAAACAATATTCAAGAAAAAAATTAAATAAACACACAAACGGACAACATAAGTAGATACTTGCATATTATTACGTCACTGTCCATGCCTTGGAAATCCAGGCCTGCCTGAAGGCTGACCCTCACGTTGTGAGGCGAACACATTCCAAGGAAATAAATGTTAAAGTAAATAACAGATAAACATTTTAATTTACTGTCTCTTCCATGGTGTAAGGATTTAGGTTTCTGTGTTTGTTTCCTGTTCAACAAGCCCATTGAGCATTAGCGTCTTTGAATATTAAACTTCTGGAATAAACCAAATTCACCTAAGGGAAGGACATGTCAGCATTATTAGATCCATTTTGCGATTTTGAAAAAATCAGTTCTTGTTCACAAACTCTAAACCTGGGTCTGTAAGAAGCCTTTTGGGTGCAACAAATTTGTTAAAGCAACCAAATACACAACTCATGACCTCAGCTGCTGTTTTTGATTTGAGTGGGTCCATTTGGTGAAATAATCAATTGTCACACAAATGTACTGACTACCACTATTTACCATCTGTTTACCCACTAGATCTATTCCCACCAACTCAACAGGCTCCATCACCTGTGAACAGATATGGATGAATCGTTAGTCCCAGTCATTCTACAGCTACAATCATGTCATCTGGTTCAATTTAACTTCCTCCCACCTCTGAGGTTATATTCACTCTTTTCTTTAAGATTTGCCCTTTTGCTCAGGCATTGGGGGCAATGAGCAACATGAAATAAAAAGATAAATTGGATTAAGAACTATATAAAAACCCTAGATAAAGAGAATTAAATGCATAAAGACACACACACCTATTTCTGGATGTCATTCTCCATCCCTAGCCAATAATAGTGACTGGCAAGGGCACTGTGGGTTTTTTTTGCCATCCACATGTCCCTCCCACATCACTATGAAATTCAATGAAGAGTTTGTTGACCTCCTCTGCTGTGGACACAACTTTGGCCAGGTGTTATGTCTGGTTTCTGTCTTCGGTTTAGGCAGTCATTTGCATTCTTTAATGTTAGGCTTTATGGGATTATGATAATATATAATTACATTGCAAGTTGATGCATTCATATTTACGGCCTTGTAGTTACGCACTTACATTTGAGAACAAATCTTTGCTTGTTTGTTGCCCCTTCTGGGTATGTATTCTCAACTTTGAAGTCCAAGATTTCATTCAGTTTTCTGGAATCCATAGACAAGTTCAACTGACTAGTGTTGTGGCCCTGGGCCTTGTAGGCTGAGTGATAAACATAATTTATTTTTATCAATATAAAAAGCTTAGGTATTGTGTGGGAACATTCGACAAGCAAGTGGCTGATGCTCTGTACTCTGAGTCTGAGCGGCCTTGAACACACACCAAGATGTCTTGATGTGTGTTGATGGGAGCAACACACATCAAGAGATCTCACTATACCATAACCAAGGCAGAGCAGAAGAGAATCAAACCGTATGGGGACAGGTGGTCAGAATACTGAGTTACGACAATTTCGTCAGATTTGTTGTCATAGATCCAGTGCACAACCTTCTCCTTGGTAGAGTAAATTGTGTTCAGACTTTGGGCAGAACTGGGAATTTTGTAAACAAAATGCCTTGCTGAACAGCAAAGAAGAGTGGAAACCATGTAAGTACCCTATGAAGTTGGAAGAATTTCCTTATGAAGTGCTTCCTGCTTGTGATAGAATTTATCAAGAGATCTTTGACGATCAATACCAAGAGTGCTGTATAAATATCATGAGAACAATAATAGTATTGAAAGTGAGCATGCCTTTTCCCTGACCGGGAATCAAATCAGGCCGCAGCTGTGAAAGCGACACATCCTGACCAGTAAACCATCAGAGACCTTCTTTCCAGATAGAATCCATCAAGACATCTTTGACAATCAATAGCAAGAGCGCTGTATAGATGTGATGAGAACAAGAATAGAATTGAAAGTGAGCATGCCTTTCCCCTGTCCAAGAATCAAACCAAGGCCTCGGCGGTGAGAGCGCCGAATCCTGTCCAAAAATATTCCTCACTCATCATTTTCATGGTAGCGCACATCCCAGAAAGTTTTGACATAGTTTTTAGGGACCTTCTTTCCAGACAGAAATCATCAAGACAACAATGTTGATTAATACCAAGAGTGCTGTAGAGATGTGATGAGAACAACAATAGAAATTAAAGTGAGCATGCCTTTTTCCTGACCGGGAATCAAACACGGGCCGCAGCTATGAATGCGGCACAACCTAACCAGTAAACCATCAGAGACTTTCTTCCAAATAACATGCATCAAGACATCTTTGACAATCAATACCAATAGCGTTGTATAGATGTGATGAGAACAACAATAGAATTAAAAGTGAACATATCTTTCCCCTGACCGGTTATTGAAACCAGGCTGCAGTGGTGAAAGCACCAAATCCTGACCACTAGAGCATCAGGGAGGATGTTTTGTGATAGAAATCATCATGACATCTTTGACGATCAATACCGAGCGTTGTATAGCTGTGACAAGAACAATAGAATTGGAAGTGAGCATGCCTTTTCCCTAAACGGAAATTGAAACCGGGTCACAGCGGTGAAATGCAAATCCTGACCACTAGACCATCAGGGAGGATGTTTTGTGACAGAATTCATCATGACATCTTTGACGATCAATACCGAGCGCTGTATAGATGTGATGAGAACAACAATAGAATTGAAAGTGAGCATGCCTTTTCCCTGACCAGGAATCGAACCCAGGCTGTGGTGCTGAGAGCGCTGAATCCTGACCACTAGACCATCAGGAACCTTCTTTCCAGAGAGAAATCATCAAGAAATCAATGTTTATTAGTACCAAGAGTGCTGTATAGATGTGACGAGAACAACAATAGAATTGAAAAAGAGCATGCCTTTTCCCTGACCAGGAATTGAGCCCAGGCTGTGGCGCTGAGAGCGTTGAATCCTGACCACTAGACCATCAGGAACCTTCTTTCCAGAGAGAATTCATCAAGATATCATTGTTGATTAATAAAAGAGTGCTGCATAGATGTGATGAGAACAACAATAGAATTGAAAGTGAGCATGCATTTTCCCTGACCGGGAATTGAACACGGGGGCAGCAGTGAAAACGCCGAATCGTGACCACTAGACCATCAGAGACCTTCTTTCCAGATAGAATTCATCAAGACATCAAGGATTATTAATACCAAGAGTGCTGTATAGATGTGATTAGAACAACAATAGAGCTGAAAGTGAGAAGACCTTTTCCCTGACTGGGAATCGAACCCCGGCTATGGCGGTGAGAGCGCCAAATACTGACCACTAGACCATCAGGGAGGATGTTTTGTGATTGAATTCATCAAGACATCATTGTTGATTAATACCAAGTGTGCTGTATAGATGTGATGAGAACAATAGAATTGAAAATGAGCATGCCTTTTCCTTGACCAGGAATCAAACCCGGGCTGCAGCTGTGAAGGTGCCGAATCCTAACCACTAGACCATCAGGGACCTCCTTTCCAGATGGAATTCATCAAGACATCATTGTTGATTAATACCAAGAGTGCTGTATAGATGTGATGAGAACAACAATAGAATTGAAAGTGAGCACAACAATTCCCTGACTGGAAATTGAACCCGGGCCACGGCGGGGAAAGTGCTGAATCCTGACAACTAGACCTTCAGGGACCTTCTTTCCAGATAGAATTCTTCAAGACATCATTGTTGATTAATACCAAGAGTGCTGTATAGATGTGATGAGAACAACAATAGAATTGAAAGTGAGCAGGCCGTTTCCCTGACCGGGATTCAAAACCCAGGCATCGGCAGTGAAAGCACCGAATCCTGACCACTTGACCTTCAGGGAGGATGTTTTGTGATAGAATTCATCACGACATCATTGTTGATTAATAAAAGAGTGCTGTATAGATGTGATGAGAACAACAATAGAATTGAAAGTGAGCATGCCTTTTCCCTGACCTGGAATCAAACCCGGGCCGTGGTGGTGAGGGTGCCGAATCCTGACCACTAGACCATCAGGGACAATCTTTCCAGATTGAATTCATCAAGACATCATTGTTGATTAATACCAAGAGTGCTGTATAGATGTGATTAGAATAACAATAGAATTGAAAGTGAGCAAGACAATTCCCTGACCGGGAATCGAACCCGGGCCGCGGCGGTGAAAGCGCCGAATCCTGACCAGTAGACCATCAGGGAACGTCTTTCCAGACAGAATTCATCAAGACATCATTGTTGATTAATACCAAGAGTGCTGTATAGATGTGATGAGAACAACAATAGAATTGAAAGTGAGCACGACAATTCCCTGACTGGAAATTGAACCCGGGCCACGGCGGGGAAAGCGCTGAATCCTGACAACTAGACCTTCAGGGACCTTCTTTCCAGATAGAATTCTTCAAGACATCATTGTTGATTAATACCAAGAGTGCTGTATAGATGTGATGAGAACAACAATAGAATTGAAAGTGAGCACGACAATTCCCTGACTGGAAATCGAACCCGGGCCATGGCGGGGAAAGCACTGAATCCTGACAACTAGACCTTCAGGGACCTTCTTTCCAGATAGAATTCTTCAAGACATCATTGTTGATAAATACCAAGAGTGCTGTATAGATGTGATGAGAACAACAATAGAATTGAAAGTGAGCACGACAATTCCCTGAGCGGGAATCACCCTGGGACATGGCAGTGAAAGCGCTGAATCCTGACCACTAGACCATCAGAGACCTTCTTTCCAGATAGAATTCATCAAGACATCATTGTTGATTAATACCAAGAGTGCTGTATAGATGTGATTAGAACAACAAAAGAATTGAAAGTAAGCACGACAATTCCCTGACTGTGAATCGAACCCAGGCCGCGGCAGTGAAAGCACTGAATCCTGACCAGTTGACCTTCAGGGAGGATGTTTTGTGATGGAATTCATCAAGACATCATTGTTGATTAATACCAAGAGTGCTGTATAGATATGGTTAGAAGAACAATAGAATTGAAAGTGAGCACGACAATTCCCTAACTGGAAATTGAACCCCGGCCACGGCGGGGAGAGCGCCGAAAGCTGACCACTAGACCATCAGGGAGGATGTTATGTGATGGAATTCATCAAGACATCATTGTTGATTAATACCAAGAGTGCTGTATAGATGTGATGAGAACAACAATAGATTTGAAAGTGAACACGACAATTCCCTGACCGGGAATCGAACACGGGCCGTGGCGGTGAAAGCGCCGAATCCTGACCAGTAGACCATCAGGGAACGTCTTTCCATACAGAATTCATCAAGACATCATTGTTGATTAATACCAAGAGTGCTATATAGATGTGATGAGAACAACAATAGAATTGAAAGTGAGCAGGCCGTTTCCCTGACCGGGATTCTAAACCCGGGCATCGGCAGTGAAAGCACCGAATCCTGACCACTTGACCTTCAGGGAGGATGTTTTGTGATGGAATTCATCAAGACATCATTGTTGATTTATATCAAGAGTGCTGTATAGATATGGTTAGAAGAACAATAGAATTGAAAGTCAGCACGACAATTCCCTGACCGGGAGTCGAACCTGGGCCATGGCGGTGAAAGCGCCGAATCCTGACCACTAGACCATGCGGGACCTTCTTTCCAGATAGAATTCATCAAGACATCATTGTTGATTAATACCAAGAGTGCTGTATAGATGTGATGAGAACAACAATAGAATTGAAAGTGAGTATGACAATTCCCTGACCGGGAATCGAACCCGAGCCGCGGCGGTGAAAGCGCCGAATCCTGACCACTAGACCATCAGGGAACTTCTTACCAGATAGAATTCATCAAGACATCATTGTTGATTTATATCAAGAGTGCTGTATAGATATGGTTAGAAGAACAATAGAATTGAAAGTGAGCACGACAATTCCCTGACCGGGAATCGAACCCGGGCCGCGGCGGTGAGAGCGCCGAATCCTGACCACTTAAACTTCAGGGAGGATGTTTTGTGATAGAATTCATCACGACATCATTGTTGATTAATAAAAGAGTGCTGTATAGATGTGATGAGAACAACAATATAATTGAAAGTGAGCATGCCTTTTCCCTGACCGGGAATTGAACCCGGGGCGCAGCAGTGAAAGCGCTGAATCGTGACCACTAGACCATCAGAGACCTTCTTTCCAGATAGAATTATTCAAGACATCATTGTTGATTAGTATCAAGAGTTCTGTATAGATGTGATGAGAACAACAATAGAATTGAAAGTGAGCATGACAATTCCCTGACCGGGAATCGAACCCGAGCCGCGGCGGTGAAAGCGCCGAATCCTGACCACTAGACCATCAGGGAACTTCTTTCCAGATAAAATTCATCAAGACATCATTGTTGATTAATACCAAGAGTGCTGTATAGATGTGATGAGAACAACAAAAGAATTGAAAATTAGCATGCCTTTTTGCTGACCGGGAATCGAGCTCGGGCCGCAGTGGTGAGGGCCCTGAATACTGACCACTAGACCATCAGTGACCGTCTTTCTAAATAGAATTCATCAAGACATCATTGTTGATTTATATCAAGCGTGCTGTATAGATGTGATAAGAACAACAATAGAATTGAAAGTGATCATTACAATTGTCTGAACGGGAATTGAACCTGGGCCATGGCGGTGAAAGCGCCGAATCCTGACCACTAGACCATCAGGGACCATCTTCCCAGATAGAATTCGTCAAGACATCATTGTTGATTTATATCAAGCGTGCTGTATAGATGTGATGAGAACAACAATAGAATTGAAAGTGAGCACGACAATTCCCTGACCAGGAATCGAACCAGGGCCGCGCGGTGAGTGCGCCGAATCTGACCACTAGACCATCAGGGAGGATGTTATGTGATGGAATTCATCAAGACATCATTGTTGATTTATATCAAGCGTGCTGTATAGATGTGATGAGAACAACAATAGAATTGAAAGTGAGCATGACAATAGTCTGACCGGGAATCGAACCTGGGCCATGGCGGTGAAGGCGCCGAATCCTGACCACTAGACCATCAGGGACCTTTCTTTCCAGATAGAATTCATCAAGACATCATTGTTGATTAATACCAAGAGTGCTGTATAGATGTGATGAGAACAACAATAGAATTGAAAGTGAGCACGACAATTCCCTGATCGGGAATCGAGCCCAGGCCGCGGCGGTGAATGCGCTGAATACTGACCACTAGACCATCAGAGACCTTCTTTCAGATAGAATTCATCAAGACATCATTGTTGATTAATACCAAGAGTGCTGTATAGATGTGATGAGAACAACAAAAGAATTGAAAGTAAGCACGACAATTCCCTGACTGGGAATAGAACACAGGCCGCGGCAGTGAAAGCACCGAATCCTGACCATAGACCTCAGGGAGGATGTTATGTGTGGAATTCATGAAGACATCATTGTTGATTAATACCAAGAGTGCTGTATAGATATGTGATAGAACAACATAGAATTGAAAGTGAGCAAACACATTCCCTGACGGGAATCGAACCCTGGCGCGGCGGTGAGAGCACCGAATCCTGACCACTAGACCATCAGGGAGGATGTTTTGTGATGGAATTCATAAGACATCATTGTTGATTAATACCAAGAGTGCTGTATAGATGTGTGAGAAAACAGTAGAATTGAAAGTGAGCAGACCAATTCCCTGACCGGGAATTCTCAACCCGGGCATCGGCAGTGAAAGCCCGAATCCTGACCACTAGACCTTCAGGGAGGATGTTTGTGATGGAATTCATCAAGACATCATTGTTGATTAATACCAAGAGTGCTGTATAGTATGGATTAGAAGAACAATAGAATTGAAAAATGAGCACGCTATTCCCTGACCGGGAATGAACCCGGGGCCGCGCGTGAAGCGCCGAATCTGACCACTAGACCATCAGGAGACTTCTTACAGATAGAATTCATCAAGACATCATTGTTGATTAATACCAAGAGTGCTGTATAGACTGTGATTAGAACAACAATAGAATTGAAAGTGAGCACGACAATTCCCTGACGGGAATTGAACCCAGTCGGGCAGTGAAGCGCCGAATCTGACCACTAGATCATCAGGAGACCTTTTTGAAGATAGGAATTCATTGAGACATCATTGTTGATTAATACCAAGACTGCATGTATAGATATGTTAGAAGAACAAAGAATTGAAAGTAGCACGACAATTCCCTGACCGGGAATCGAACCCGGGGCGCGGCGGTAGAGCGCCAAATCCTGACCACTAGACCATCAGGGAGGATGTTATGTGATGGAATTCATCAAGACATCATTGTTGATTAATACCAAGCCTGATGTATAGATGTGATGAGAACAACAATAGAAGTGAAAGTGAGCACGACAATTCCATGACTGGAAATTGAACCCGGGCCACGGCGGGGGAGAGCGCCGAAACCTGACCACTAGACCATCAGGGAGGATGATATGTGATGGAATTCATCAAGACATCATTGTTGATTAATACCAAGAGTGCTGTATAGATGTGATGAGAATAACAATAGATTTGAAGTGAACACGACAATTCCCTGACCGGGAATCGAACACGGTCCGCGGGGGTGAAAGCGCCGAATCCTGACCAATAGACCATCAGGGAACATCTTTCCAGATAGAATTCATCAAGACATCATTGTTGATTAATACCAAGAGTGCTGTTTAGATGTGATGAGAACAACAATAGAATTGAAAGTGAGCAGGCCGTTTCCCTGACCGGGATTCTAAACCTGGGCATCGGCAGTGAAAGCACCGAATCCTGACCACTTGACCTTCAGGAGGATGTTTTGTGATAAAATTCATCACGACATCATTGTTGATTAATAAAAGAGTGCTGTATAGATGTGATGAGAACAACAATATAATTGAAAGTGAGCATGCCTTTTCCCTGACTGGGAATTGAACCGGGGCACAGCAGTGAAAGCGCTGATCGTGACCACTAAACCATCAGAGACCTTCTTTCCAGATAGAATTATTCAAGACATCATTGTTGATTAGTATCAAGAGTTCTGTATAGATGTGATGAGAACAACAATAGAATTGAAAGTGAGCATGACAATTCCCTGACCGGGAATCGAAACGGGCCGCGGCGGTGAAAGCGCCGAATCCTGACCACTAGACCATCAGGGAACATCTTTCCAGATAGAATTCATCAAGACATCATTGTTGATTAATACCAAGAGTGCTCTATAGATGTGATGAGAACAACAACAGAATTGAAAATTAGGATGCCTTTTTGCTGACCGGGAATCGAGCTCGGGCTGCAGTGGTGAGGGCCCTGAATACTGACCACTAGACCATCAGTAACCGTCTTTCTAGATAGAATTCATCAAGACATCATTGTTGATTTATATCAAGCGTGCTGTATAGATGTGATGAGAACAACAATAGAATTGAAAGTGAGCATGGCAATTGTCTGACCGGGAATCGAACCTGGGCTATGGTGGTGAAAGCGCCGAATCATGACCACTAGACCATCAGGGACCATCTTCCCAGATAGAATTCGTCAAGACATCATTGTTGATTTATATCAAGCGTGCTGTATAGATGTGATGAGAACAACAAAGAATTGAAAGTGAGCACGACAATTCCCTGACCGGGAATAAACCCGGGCCGCGGCGGTGAGAGCGCCTAATCCTGACCACTAGACCATCACGGAGGATGTTATGTGATGGAATTCATTGAGACATCATTGTTGATTAATACCAAGAGTGCTGTATAGATGTGATGAGAACAACAATAGAATTGAAAGTGAGCAGGCCGTTTACCTGACCGGGATTCTAAACCCGGGCATCGGCAGTGAAAGCACCGAATCCTGACCACTTGACCTTCAGGGAGGATGTTTTGTGGTGGAATTCATCAAGATATCATTGTTGATTAATACCAAGAGTGCTGTATAGATGTGATTGAGAACAACAATAGAATTGAAAGTGAGCACGACAATTCCCTGAGCGGGAATCGAACCTGGGCCATGGCAGTGAAAGTGCTGAATCCTGACCACTAGACCATCAGAGAACTTCTTTCCAGATAGAATTCATCAAGACATCATTGTTGATTAATACCAAGAGTGCTGTATAGATGTGATTAGAACAACAAAAGAATTGAAAGTAAGCACGACAATTCCCTGACTGTGAATCGAACCGGCCGCGGCGGTGAAAGCCGAATCCTGACCAGTAGACCATCAGGGATTTTTCAGATAGAATTCATCAAGACATCATTGTTGATTAATACCAAGAGTGCTGTAAGATGTGATGAGAACAACAATAGAATTGAAAGTGAGCACCTTTCCTGACCGGAATGAACCGGCACGCAGTGGAGGCGCCGAAATCTGACCACTGACCATCAGGGAGGATTTTGATGGAATTCATCAAGACATCATTGTTGATTTATATCAAGCGTGCTGTATAGATGTGATGAGAACAACAATAGAATTGAAAGTGAGCAGACAATGTCTGACCGGGAATCGAACCTGGCCATGGCGGTGAAAGCGCCGAATCTGACCACTAGACCATCAGGACCTTCTTCCAGATAGAATTCATCAAGACATCATTGTTGATTATACCAAGAGTGCTGTATAGATGTGATGAGAACAACAATAGAATTGAAGAATTGAGTGAACGACGAATTCCCTGACCGGGATATCAACCAGGGCCGCGGCGGTGAAAGGCAATCTGACCATAACCATCAGGAAGATGTATGCAGAATTCATAGACTCATTTGATTAATACAAGAGTTGCTGTATAGATGTATGAGAACAACAATAGAATTGAAAGTGAGCAGACTTCCCTGACCGGGAATCGAACCCGGGCCGGCGGTGAAAGCCGAATCCTGACCACTGACCTTCAGGGATTTTTGATGAATTCATCAAGACATCATTGTTGATTAAACAAGTGCTGTATAGATGTGATGAGAACAACAATAGAATGAAAGTGAGCAGACAATTCCCTGACGGGAATCGAACCCGGGCCCGGCGGTGAAGCGCGAATCCTGACCACTAGACCATCAGGGACTTTTTAGTAGAATTCATCAAGACATCATTGTTGATTAATACCAAGAGTGCTGTATAGATGTGATGAGAACAACAATAGAATTGAAAGTGAGCACGCATTCCTGACCGGGAATCGAACCCGGCGCGCAGTGAAAGCCCGAATCCTGACCATGACCATCAGGAGACTTTTGATGGAATTCATCAAGACATCATTGTTGATTAATACCAAGAGTGCTGTATAGATGTGATGAGAACAACAATAGAATTGAAAGTAGCAGACAATTCCCTGACCGGGAATCGAACCCGGCCGCGGCGGTGAAGCCCGAATCCTGACCACTAGACCATCAGGGAGGATGTTTGTGATGGAATTCATAAGACATCATTGTTGATTAATCAAGCTGTGTATAGATGTAGAAAACAATAGAATTGAAAGTGAGCACGACAATTCCCTGACCGGAATGAACCGGCCGCGGCGGTGAAGCGCCGAATCCTGACCACTAGACCATCAGGGAGGATGTTATGTGATGGAATTCATCAAGACATCATTGTTGATTAATACCAAGGTGCTGTATAGATGTGATGAGAACAACAATAGAATTGAAAGTGAGCACGACAATTCCCTGACCGGGAATCGAACCGGGCCGCGGCGGTGAAAGCGCCGAATCCTGACCACTAGACCATCAGGGAACTCTTCAGATAGAATTCATCAAGACATCATTGTTGATTAATACCAAGAGTGCTGTATAGATGTGATGAGAACAACAATAGATTGAAAGTGAGCACGACAATTCCCTGACCGGGAATCGAACCCGGCGCGCGTGAAAGCGCCGAATCCTGACCACTAGACCATCAGGGAGATGTTTAGATGAATTCATCAAGACATCATTGTTGATTAATACCAAGAGTGCTGTATAGATGTGATGAGAAACAATAGAATTGAAAGTGAGCAGCCTTTCCCTGACCGGGATCGAAACCCGGTGAGGCGCTGAATCCTGACCACTGACCATCAGGGAGGATGTTTTGTGATGAATTCATCAGACATCATTGTTGATTAATACAAGAGTGCTGTATAGATGTGATGAGAACAACAATAGAATTGAAAGTGAGCAGACAATTCCCTGACCGGGAATCGAACCCGGCGCGGCGGTGAAAGCGCCGAATCCTGACCACTAGACCATCAGGACTTCTTCAGATAGAATTCATCAAGACATCATTGTCCTGACCGGGAATCGAACCCGAGCCGCGGCGGTGAAAGCGCCGAATCCTGACCACTAGACCATCAGGGAACTTCTTTCCAGATAGAATTCATCAAGACATCATTGTTGATTTATATCAAGAGTGCTGTATAGATATGGTTAGAAGAACAATAGAATTGAAAGTGAGCACGACAATTCCCTGACCGGGAATCGAACACGGGCCGTGGCGGTGAGAGCGCCGAATCCTGACCACTTGACCTTCAGGGAGGATGTTTTGTGATAGAATTCATCACGTCATCATTGTTGATTAATAAAAGAGTGCTGTATAGATGTGATGAGAACAACAATAGAATTGAAAGTGAGCATGCCTTTTCCCTGACCGGGAATAGAACCTGGGCCATGGTGGTGAAAGCGCCGAATCCTGACCACTAGACCATAAGGGACCATCTTTCCGCATAGAATTCATCAAGACATCATTGTTGATTTATATCTAGCGTGCGGTATAGATGTGATGAGAACAACAATAGAATTGAAAGTGAGCAGGCCGTTTCCCTGACCGGGATTCTAAACCCGGGCATCGGCAGTGAAAGCACCGAATCCTGACCACTTGACCTTCAGGGAGGATGTTTTGTGATGGAATTCATCAAGACATCATTGTTGATTTATATCAAGCGTGCTGTATAGATATGGTTAGAAGAACAATAGAATTGAAAGTGAGCACGACAATTCCCTGACCGGGAATCGAACCCGGGACCGCGGCGGTGAGAGCGCCGAATCCTGACCACTAGACCATCAGGGAGGATGTTATGTGATGGAATTCATCAAGACATCATTGTTGATTTATATCAAGCGTGCTGTATAGATATGGTTAGAAGAACAATAGAATTGAAAGTGAGCACGACAATTCCCTGACCGGGAATCGAACCCGGGCCGCGGCGGTGAGAGCGCCGAATCCTGACCACTAGACCATCAGGGAGGATGTTATGTGATGGAATTCATCAAGACATCATTGTTGATTAATACCAAGAGTGCTGTATAGCTGTGATGAGAACCACAATAGAATTGAAGGTGAGCACGCCTTTTTCCCTGACCGGGAATTGAACCCGGGGCGCAGCAGTGAAGGCGCCGAATCGTGACCACTAGACCATCAGAGACCTTCTTACCAGATAGAATTCATCAAGACATTATTGTTGATTAATACCAAGAGTGCTGTATAGATGTGATTAGAACAACAAAAGAATTGAAAGTAAGCACGACAATTCCCTGACCGGGAATTTGAACCCGGCCGCGGCGTGAGAGCGCCGAATCCTGACCACTAGACCATCAGGGAGGATGTTATGTGATGGAATTCATTCAAGACATCATTGTTGATAAATACCAAGCTGATGTATAGATGTGATAGAACAACAATAGAATTGAAAGTGAGCACGACAATTCCCTAACCGGAAATTGAACCCCCGCCACGGCGGTGAGAGCGCCGAGACCTGACCACTTGACCAACAGGGAGGATGTTATGTGATGGAATTCATCAAGACATCATTGTTGATTAATAAAAGAGTGCTGTATAGATGTATGAGAACAACAAAGATTAGAAAGTGACACATCAATTCCCTGACCGGGAATCGAACACGGGCCAGCGGCAGTGAAAGCGCCGAATCCTGACCAGTAGACCATCAGGGAACGTCTTTCCAGATAGAATTCATCAAGACATCATTGTTAATTAATACCAAGAGTGCTGTATAGATGTGATGAGAACAACATTAGAATTGAAAGTGAGCAGGCCGTTTCCCTGACCGGGATTCTAAACCCGGGCATTGGCAGTGAAAGCACCGAATCCTGACCACTTGACCTTCAGGGAGGATGTTTTGTGATGGAATTCATCAAGACATCATTGTTGATTTATATCAAGAGTGCTGTA
This sequence comes from Poecilia picta, assembly GCA_033032245.1. Classification (NCBI taxonomy): domain Eukaryota; kingdom Metazoa; phylum Chordata; class Actinopteri; order Cyprinodontiformes; family Poeciliidae; genus Poecilia; species Poecilia picta. The sequence continues at coordinate 28,693,749 of CM065362.1, forward strand.
TAGATATGGTTAGAAGAACAATAGAATTGAAAGTGAGCACGACAATTCCCTGACCGGGAATCGAGCCCGGGCCGTGGCGGTGAGAGCGCCGAATCCTGACCACTAGACCATCAGGGAGGATGTTATGTGATGGAATTCATCAAGACATCATTGTTTATTGATACCAAGAGTGCTGTATAGCTGTGATGAGAACCACAATAGAATTGAAAGTGAGCACACCTTTTCCCTGACCGGGAATTGAACCCGGGGCGCAGCAGTGAAAGCGCCGAATCGTGACCATTAGACCATCAGAGACCTTCTTACCAGATAGAATTCATCAAGACATTATTGTTGATTAATACCAAGAGTGCTGTATAGATGTGATGAGAACAACAATAGAATTGAAAGTGAGCATGACAATTCCCTGACCGGGAATCGAACCCGAGTCGCGGCGGTGAAAGCGCCGAATCCTGACCACTAGACCATCAGGGAACTTCTTTCCAGATAGAATTCATCAAGACATCATTGTTGATTTATATCAAGAGTGCTGTATAGATATGGTTAGAAGAACAATAGAATTGAAAGTGAGCACGACAATTCCCTGACCGGGAATCGAACACGGGCCGTGGCGGTGAGAGCGCCGAATCCTGACCACTTGACCTTCAGGGAGGATGTTTTGTGATAGAATTCATCACGTCATCATTGTTGATTAAGAAAAGAGTGCTGTATAGATGTGATGAGAACAACAATAGAATTGAAAGTGAGCATGCCTTTTCCCTGACCGGGAATAGAACCTGGGCCATGGTGGTGAAAGCGCCGAATCCTGACCACTAGACCATAAGGGACCATCTTTCCGCATAGAATTCATCAAGACATCATTGTTGATTTATATCTAGCGTGCGGTATAGATGTGATGAGAACAACATCAGAATTGAAAGTGAGCATGACAATTCCCTGACCGGGAATCGAACCCTGGCCGCGGCGATGAGAGCGCCTAATCCTGACCAATAGACCATCAGGGAGGATGTTATGTGATGGAATTCATTGAGACATCATTGTTGATTAATACCAAGAGTGCTGTATAGATGTGATGAGAACAACAATAGAATTGAAAGTGAGCACGACAATTCCCTGACCGGGAATCGAACCCTGGCCGCGGCGATGAGAGCGCCGAATCCTGACCACTAGACCATCAGGGAGGATGTTATGTGATGGAATTCATCAAGACATCATTGTTGATTAATACCAAGAGTGCTGTTTAGATGTGATGAGAACAACAATAGAATTGAAAATTAGCATGCCTTTTCCCTGACCGGGATTCTAAACCCGGGCATCGGCAGTGAAGGCACCGAATCCTGACCACTTGACCTTCAGGGAGGATGTTTTGTGATGGAATTCATCAAGACATCATTGTTGAATAATACCAAGAGCGCTGTATAGATATGGTTAGAAGAACAATAGAATTGAAAGTGAGCACGACAATTCCCTGACCGGGAATCGAACCCGGGCTGCGGCGATGAGAGCGCCGAATCCTGATCACTAGACCGTCAGGGAGGATGTTATGTGATGGAATTCATCAAGACATCATTGTTGATTAATACCAAGAGTGCTGTTTAGATGTGATGAGAACAACAATAGAATTGAGAATTAGCATGCCTTTTTGCTGACCGGGAATCGAACTCGGGCCGCAGTGGTGAAAGCGCTGAATCCTGACCACTAGACCTTCAGGGAGGATGTTTTGTGATAGAATTCATCATGACATCATTGTTGATTAATAAAAGAGTGCTGTATAGCTGTGATAAGAACAACAATTGAATTGAAAGTGAGCATGCCTTTTCCCTGACCGGGAATTGAACCCGGGGCGCAGCAGTGAAAGCGCCGAATCGTGACCACTAGACCATCAGAGACCTTCTTTCCAGATAGAATTCATCAAGACATCATTGTTGATTAATACCAAGAGTGCTGTATAGATGTGATTAGAAAAACAAAAGAACTGAAAGTAAGCACGACAATTCCCTGACCGGGAATCGAATTCAGGGCGTGGCGGTGAGAGCGCCGAATCCTGACCACTAGACCATCAGGGAGTATGTTTTGTGATGGAATTCATTGAGATATCATTGTTGATTAATACCAAGCCTGATGTATAGAATTGATGAGAACAACAATAGAATCGAAAGTGATTACGACAATTCCCTTACTGGAAATCGAACCCGGGCCACGGCGGTGAAAGTGCTGAATCCTGACCACTAGACCTTCAGGGACCTTCTTTCCAGGTAGAATTCATCAAGACATCATTGTTGATTAATACCAAGAGTGCTGTATAGATGTGATGAGAAAAACAATAGAATTGAAAGTGAGCACGCCTTTTCCCTGACTGGGAATTGAACCCGGGGCGCAGCAGTGAAAGCGCCGAATCGTGACCACTAGACCATCAGAGACCTTCTTACCAGATAGAATTCATCAAGACATCATTGTTGATTAATACCAAGAGTTCTGTATAGATGTGATTAGAAAAACAAAAGAATTGAAAGTAAGCACGACATTTCCCTGACCGGGAATCGAATCCAGGGCGTGGCGGTGAGAGCGCCGAATCCTGACCACTAGACCATCAGGGAGGATGTTTTGTGATGGAATTCATTGAGACATCATTGTTGATTAATACCAAGCCTGATGTATAGAATTGATGAGAACAACAATAGAATTGAAAGTGAGCACGCCTTTTCCCTGACCGGGAATCGAATGAGGCCGCAGTGGTGAAAGCGCAGAATCCTGACCACCTTTAGTGACATAATTCATCAAGACATCTTTGATGATCCATAACAAGTGTGCTGTATAGCTTTGATGAGAACAACAATGCAATTGATAGTGAGCATGCCTTTTCCCTGACCGGGAATTGAACTAGGGCCATGGCAGTGAATGCTCCAAATCCTGACCGCAACACCACCATTCTTTGTCATAGATGAGGTCTTTGAGGATGAATACTAAGATTTCTTTAGAGACATGATGAAAACAACAATTCAGGTGTAAAGATACATGCCTTTCCCTGACTGCAAATAATCGTCTAGTTCAATTCCCATTTGGGAAATCAGACAAAATTGGACTTTGTCTTCTTTGAGAAATAAAATATGTTCAGATATGTTTCAAGACATTGATATGTTTTTTGTCATGATTTTAAAATACATGGTCTTTTGTGTATTGCTTATGAAGGGAAAAAACTCTTTAAAACATAGTAAAAATGTCAAAACTTTCCATTACTTTGGAAAGGTATTCACTACTGCTGAACTTTATTTTATTTCATAAAGTTGTCTTAAAGCAGGCCTTCCTGCCCACTTGTGCTGACAGGCTGGGTAAGGAGAGCAATTATTTGTTGGATCAACAGAGATCCTTGGCTCAGATCTTGCCTTTAGGGAACAGTGGCTTGAAGAAAGCCGTTGCTTAAAGATGTTTTATAGGAGATATGGGAAACAAGATTAAATCAAACTTTGATTTCTATTTTGGCCTACATGTAGACCAAAATAAAGACAAATAATCACAAAGCGTTTTGCATGTATACAAAAGGCTTTGTGTAGTACAAACTAAAGCTGAGCATACCATCCCTACTCTGAACTGAAGTGGCCTTCAGTTCAGAGTGATTAGACAGGAAAGTGGTGGAAGACATGCAGCAATGATCATCAGGTTGGGATCATTATGTGGATTGTCCTTTACCCCTGTCCTACCACAGCACCCCTGATTTACCCTCATTTGTTGTTGCAAATTCCTTCAGATAGACACTAGCAGGTTTGATGAGCTGGTTGGGCGCCTGGTCTGATTGGCCTCTGCACCTGTCAGCGCATTGCAGAGTATGTGGCAGTCAAATTGCATGTCCTTGCAACTGGTTGAGCCGGTTCTCAACCTTATCAGCTCGGCTAATGCATACAAAACAGTTCAATGTGCCACCAATCTGCTTGCTGCCTAACACAGATTATGCGGTCATAAAAACAGACCTTTGTGCAGATGTGTCCGGTGGACATCCGTTTTGAGTATGTATTGAGGATGAAGTCTATAGTATGTGGCAGCCTTTAAAGATGGTGGTAGTACAAGGCCTAAGGTGCTGTAGGGACTCTTTTTTCAGTAGAAACTGTGATGGTGGTTGGATTTGATGGAAAATACGGATGGAGCTTGAGATGGGAAGAAAACCTGGTTGAGGTCCGAAAGCCTTCTGACTGGTCCACAGGTTCTCCTTCCAGTAGAAAAAAATTTAACATTCAGTCAGAGCTGCTACGAAATAAAATCAAAATCATGTTTACCTATACGCTCTTCTAAATTATCTGTGCTTGAGTTATTTTGCGCATATGTACAAAGAAAGTACGAATGTATCCAAGCAGACTTTCAGCTGTAACTTCAGATGAAAGTTGCTTCAACAAAGTATCAGTTAGAGATTGTTAGGGGAAGGACTGGTGTAGGACACATACTTCTGTGTACAATTTTGAACTGTTACAAAATATCCCAATAAAATTCATGAAGGTTTTTGGTTGTAACATGACACAGAAGCATCCATTCCACTTTAAATTTTCAACATTGCAAGTACTTTCATAATGATCTCTTGAAGTAAAAGAGAAAAGCTCTAGCTAAGTAACAGGTAATGATTTAAGTATTAAAGTTCAATAGTTTCCAGTATATTTAGTGAAGGAAAACTTTGTAAACTAATCTGTTTTATGGTTCTGTAGTACCTTTCCAATTTCTAAATAACAAGATTGTCTTCATAAAGATTTGTATAACACAGCAAAACAGAAAATCATTTGGAGAGAAAGCTTTGGAAGGCAATGAAAGAGACAGAGAAGTAAAGAGGGGAAAAACAATGCTGATCTCTAAATCCTTTCAACTTCATATATTATTCATTGGTAATTAAAAGAGTTGAGCTGACTCAAGGCAAGGAAGACAGAGACGGAGAAGCCGTCTGCACTTAGACATCCCTCCGTTTAATCACTGTCCATGTGTTCAGGCTTTCACATGTCTAACCTCTCTTTGGTTTCTTAGAACAGCAAAGTTTTTGGCCGATACATTTTTTTTTATTTGTACATTGATTAAATAAGTATTTTTCAAGTTTGTTAGGATTTTAGGTTGTTTTGAGGTTTGTTTATCATTCTTTGTTCCTTAGCTTAATTAATTACATCAATCATTGTTCTGTTTTACTTTAGTTCAGTCCTTCTTAGTGATTCTAATTTATTTCTTGTCTCTAGTTGGTGTTACTCTGGTTTAATTATATTTCTTAAGTCTAGTTATCTTTTAGTGTTAGATTTATTTCCTAGTTCCGTTGTCCCAGTACCTCTCCCACTTTCCCCTCACACTTATAATCTGTTTCTAATCAGCTATCTGTTCCTTGATCAGTAATCAACCTCCCCAGTATGCATACACTCACTCTCAATCACTCCTTGCTGGTTCCTCCTGTTACAGTCCGTTTCTTCCCTGTTGTTCCTATGATTAGTTTTTCGTTCTGTCCTGGCTTCCTGCGCTCTCCATGTTTTTTTGTTGTTGTAACTTCTTGTTTCTTCATTCTTAATTAAATCTTCAAATTTAGCTCAACACCTTAGGTTTTAGCATCTGAGTCTGACGCCAACACACATCATGACAGTTTTTTCACACAAAAAATAAAAAATAATGGAAGAAAAACTTTGCACATACAGAATTGTACATAATCACTTGAATAGAGGTACAAAACCATTTTTAATTTGCTCAAAGGATTAAGGAAATGCTTTTTGATGTGCAGATGTGACAATGATTTGACACTTGAACAAGTTAGTTTTGAGAATTTACCAAAGCAACTGAGAAAAACTAAATATCTATGCTTCCAAATATATTTTAAAATGTCATAAGGTGATTTAAAGTGTACTTTTTTTACATAGGTTTTTCTAATAATTCTACAATTTTAAAGCAAACTTTAGAGATGATTTTTAAAGAATTTATCTCTAAAGATGGATTGAGTCCAGTAGAAAGAGGTCAAATCTTTACTCGGGGCTGTGGAACAAAGTGACAGAAAATCAGTGTCAGAAGCTGATAGGTCGGACCAAAAGGTCCGGAAACAATGAGCTTTAGTCTACTTGGAATTATATTCGGTCCATTTTGGAGTTACTTTCATTTGGTCATTACCTCATTCTTCTACACAGATACATTGTTATTTCCCTCCAGCTCCCTTCTAACCTCCTGTCCTGTCGATAAGAACAATAACCTCTGTAAAGTTTTAAAGAAATGATCCGCAACAGAGGAAATGTTCATTCTGAGTATACCCACACCCTCCCTCACCCCTCTACTCTCCCTCAGGCCAAATATTTTGCTGACCAAGACTCAGCCAGCCATCAAGAGTTACAATTTTCCCTCTGCTCACATTTCACTTTATGTCAAGTCCGCTCGTAACGGGGGCCAATAAACTCTGATATTCTCATTTGAGGAGCGGAGAGCAGAGCTTTTTAAGTCAAGAAAACTTTTTTTTCCCTTCACTCTTTCCGTTGGACCACAGTTCCCTTCAGTCTGCATGGGACGATCCTCAAATATGGATTTGACAGAAGACTACAGAGGAGGAAAAACATTACACTCAGCAGAAAAAAGAGAAGTGGTTCTGGAGAAAGTTCGGATGGAAAGTTAAAACCTGTCTCCTTCAGAAAATCTGCAGCCAGAAATTGAGTTTGAACAATGTAGGTTGCCCAGGTTGTGCTGAAGTGTGACATATTAGACCCAGTTCAAATGGATGTTGCCTTAATAATTAATCCAAGGGAAATTGTATTTTGCCACGTTGAATGAAAAATGAAACATTTACAGAGAAAAGCAACGAATAAATAAAAAACTGAGAGATTATGCATTTAATCTTCAAGTGTTTCTTTAACCCTGACACGAGGAGTTATGAATGAGGGCAGGAGAAAAAGCCTTGCAGCTCCATTTCCTGTCTAATATATGGTCCAGGCATTTAAATGGACCTTTATACCATAATGTGGTTCTACATTTTGCTGTGTGTCCTGCAGAGTATTTCAACTCCAACAACAAAATGCGACATGGCTTTCAAAATAAACTGTAACATTTGTATGAAAGTGAACCTTCACCTCGGTCTCAAGTCTTTTATCTCCATTAACAGGTTGTTTTGTAGAATTGCTCGGTTTTTAGCTTCATCCAACTTCCCATCCACTCAGGCCAGTGTCTATGTGTGTCCCTGCTGAAGAAAAGCGATGTATATTCAGTCTGATGTGAAGAGTTGGTTTTCTACATACAATTTGTGATTAGGCCAAAAAGTTCAACCATTGTCTAGCATGTCTTGATTACTTTGTGCCACGTTTGCTGATCTCCGAAGCCACTCTAGAGTTGCCAAACTCCTCTTTGCTGCCTCTAATCAGAACTTTTCTGGCCTGGAATGTCAATTGAGGTGGACGGCCATGTCTTGGTATGACTGCAGTTGCTCCATACTTCATGCTGTTGTCGGATGACAGATTGAACAGCGCTCTGTCATCTCCACGCTATATTCCATAATTTGTCTGCTGTGCTCCTTGGTCTTTGTGATGCTGTTTGTTCTCTGATGAACAGCATCTTATGTGACTTGGTTTAGTTGTGCAAGGAATGTCATAAAAATTGACACCTTCATTTGGTTTAGTTTTCTTTCTATGCCACAGTTTTGAAAGTGGACCGTACCGTCAGGACAGCTTCCTTACATCCATTGTTTCCTCCCGCCCATCGCAGAGACACAAAACCATGCAATCAAACTAAAACCAAAGGATGGTCTAAGTACCCTTAGAACCAAACAGTAATCCTTGGACTGTGGGAGGAATCCGGAGAACCCAGAGAGAGCCCAGGAATGACAAGGGAGAACATGCAAGGTTCATGCAAAAAGACCCCAGACCGGGACTTAAACCCAGCACCTTCTTGCTGTAAGGCAACTGCACCGCCGTGCAGCTCTGCAGCTGAATTGTTCCCAACAAAAATAAAGAATTGAGAACACAAATGTCATGTCATTTCCTTCAGTGGGTCTTGGTGCAGCACCACCACAGGTGATGAGGTTGAAAAGGTTGCTATGACACAGTGCAATGTGAAAGTGAACCTGCAGCAGCTGATAATTTAACAAATGTTGCAATGATGGTCTCCAATCAAACTGAGTTTACCGGTCTATGAGGTGTGAAAACACCCTGGACACATGGAATCTATGTATTTTTATTTTAAAATAGGTGACATATACACGTAATTGGATTCTGTTTTGAGGCATTAGGAGAAGAGTCCAGTGTGGTACTTAGCTACTTTCAGTGTTGTTAATGTAAATGTATAGTGTTCAAAGCCTTTAACTCTTTTTCTTTTCTCTATTTTTGTCCACTGATTTCTATCACGTTGTATTTGTCATATATATATCACAATAAAAAACACAACATTTTTGTTAAAAGAATAAAAACAATACAATTTTTTTCTGCTACATAAATACATTGATAGTGTAATGTCACAAAAGGCAAAAAACCTCTTGGGTATAAATACTTTTTTAAATAGTCTCACGCTACAGTATAAATGGCAGCACAACAGAATTTCCCAGAGAATTTGAGTTTTCAGGACAGAACGGGGCTGGAAACACGAACTAAAAAAGCTCAGCTGAATAGCAGGGCTTAAATGACAGAGTCCAGGCTGTAATCACAGATAAGGATGCCAATATGGTGGCTGCTGTGCAAAAGGCAGGTTAAGCATATTATCTACATTTTGCACACATTGAACCTAATGGTTAAATAAAAAAGTCAATTAAAGCTCTCCTAAATTTTTATGACCTTCAGCACAGAACTGTTTTTTTTGTGTGTGGTTTTTTTAGTTTTCTATCCTCACAGCACAAAAGCGACTCAAGGAGTCGAATGTCCCAGAAATCAAACTGATACTGAAAAGTAGGTAAAGAAACATCGCCAGGAGAACAAGACCTTTTTTCATTTTGTCGATGCAACCGCACTATTACATTTGATTGTAAATATTGACTTATTATGAGTAACCCTGCGGTTTTGGAAAACATTTAAGAGTATCCAAGAGCTCTTCTGCCCCAAACAAACCCTCGTAGTGATTTTGCAACACAGGGATTTTATGCAAGATCCTTTCAAGATCTATTACAACAGACCCAAGTATGCCCTTGAATAGCATTAACTAATGGGTTTGGCCTTAGAGGCACACCAGAAACCCACTATGGATGGCTGGGAACGTTATTGATGTTTTATGATCAGCGTTAGCACAGTCGTCCTGGTTGTATATATGTATGTCAGGCATAAAACACATATAGCACTACACTACTGCAGACGACATACCGTTACTGTTTAGCTTTATTTTGAGGAGCTTAGTATAATCTTGTTTTTGTTTTCTTTTTATGTAAAGAAACTCAAACCCAAATCAGCAACTTCACGTTCAAGAACATGTCTAAAAAACCACAATGCAGATTTTAAATTTGAAAGCGACAGATAAAAACAAAACAAAGAAAAAACAAACAAGGTCAAAGTTACCAACAATAAGATGTGGCAACACTGCTTGGCTCCCAAAGAGAATATTTTCCATCTGTTGTTTGATATTCTTTGGAAATGGAATATTATCATCATAGTATTTAAGACTTCAAAGGAACTTTATCTGATGTCAGAATAGGCGTCAATCGCTGGTCGTCAGTGAAATAATGCTTTACTTCAGATTGGACACTGAGCTGCAGTATTTTTGCCCTTTTTGGTTTTCCATCTCCATTTTCCTCCCCTCTTCACTCCCCCGCTCTCCTCCCAGCTTCAATCCGTTCTGCCATCTCTGCTGATGGGAGTGTAAATTGTGGGGATCTTTGAAGAGAGAGTGATGGTGGTCCTTCTTTCTTCTTTTTTTTTGACAAGCTACCAGATCGGTTAAAGTGGAGGACAAACTCAGAGGAGAGGGGAATGGAGTTTACAAAGGAAAGAAAGAAGAAAGGAAGGAGATCCAGGTCGTGAGAAAGACTCAGAGGTAAAAATGCGTGGGGAAAAAAGGACAAGAAGGCAGAGCGTTGTCTGTAAAATTGGTAGAAAAAAATGTCTTGATATTGTTCTCCTAATTTCAATCTGAATTTATCGTCAGATTTCTTATGGATGCATAGAGCTGGTTAGGGAATTCAAAGTGTAGGAAATGATTTGCTCGACTTCAACGCCTCTAAAGGGATAATTATAAACGTGGTGGGAATTGAACCCACACCTCCACAGAGAGACTGAGCAACATGTTTTACAACCCTATCAGGTTGTAACAACCTGTTACAACCCAAGTTGTAAACCTGTTAAATTTTACAACACTAACAGGTTATAAAACGGTAGCACTCATGATTTGCTAGGTATTTAACTTATTGCTCTATAGTGTACCTCATCCTCAACCTTTCAAGTGTAGGATCCGTTGCAAACTTAGTTATTGTCCTCTCATTCAATTGAAACCCAACTGCATGAACACCATCACATTTGGGGTTTGTTCTGTTTAAGGGTAAAGGCCATTTGACCAAACACATCCAGTCAGAGACGCCAGAGATGCTTGTGTTGAGTATTTTGAAGTGGCAACGTAAAATATATTTCAGGTTTTTAAATATGCCGCTTTCTTTTGTCTGGGTGAAATCATGTGAAATTAATCCCATAAAAAATGGAGCTTCCTTGGCCAAATGGGTTTACAACTGCAGTCTCAGTTCATCCTTTTTCCAAGACTTGAAAGCAGTACATGTCCTGTAACTTGAACAATAGAGATTTTTTTTTTTATTTTTTAATAGTATCAAAGAGGAAAAATAAAGACAATCCGTAGACGGTTCTTATTGTCCTGCTGGCAGGTTCAAGAGTTTTGGAGAGTTTCTCACAATGATCCTCATCAAGCCGGTCAACGAACCTCAGACCGACCGAGAAAACACTGACTGCAACACTGCTGATCAAGCTGTCTGTCTGAATTTATGCTGCTATTCAGCTTGAAGGCTGAAGGTTTTCAGACAGAGAAGCAAAACACTCCCAAATAAGTAAACTCTACCTAGCAACCACAGAGAATATCTGGTTGGCTCATTTTTACCCTGATACAAAAATACAGATCTCTGTAATGAAACACAGAATAAATCAGATTCTACATGTTACAAAGATTAAATCTCACTAACTTTGTAGATTTTTTTATTGATTTGTTTTTATGTCATAAAGATCATCCTTTTTTGTAAATTTCAAGCTAGTACCATTAACAGCCACATAGTGTGAAAAAATAGATTAAAAAATGTTTGATTACAGCAATTCCTTGCCAATAACCATTTTGTTTTTGAGTTTACATGGTTTTATAATTCAGAAAATTAAAAAAGCCAATGAGTTTACCTCAGAGCAAATCTCTTTACAGCTTTTCTTTTTCTCGTATATGACATGAAATACCCCGTTGCCATTTTCCATGAAATATGTGGACATTCATGTGGACATTCTCATTAAAAACAAAGGTTGGTTCTCTATTTTCTCCGCCTCCTTACAGACCCGATTGCTGCGTTCCTTCTCAGAGATTTTATTTGTGCAGGGGAGTATGTATGAAAGCACTTCACCCAACAAACCCAGTAAGTTCTCCATCATTTATCTGGGAGTTTAGCTGAGGTGAGAGGTGTGTGTGTCATTTGGTATTCCTATAGGTGAGTGAAAAAAGATGAAAACTAAAATATAAATAAAAAATGTCTTCTCAAGGAAATTACTTGCATTCAGTATAATTTTTTTTTCTTCAGACAGAGGAGATGTGGAGGAGAGGATTACAGAACAGGAAGCTTACAACAGAAACGGAGAGATGAAAAAGATTGATGAGAGAGACCGTCCTTTCCACAAGAATGCACACCACTTTTCCCTGTCAACAAAACACGGCCATTAATGGGCTTAAATGATCCTTACAGTGCCCCTCCCTCGCCACGGCAACACCTCACTTTTACACTCATGAATGAGCAAAGATGCCTGCTTGAAAAAAATGTGTCAGTCAGAAGAGATTGAGCTTTGTTATTACCTGGAAATCAATATTTTAAATTCCACCACTTAGATTAAATTTAGGATTTATCTCATTATGTGAAATCATTATGTGAAATCATTGAATTATGATTTGCATCACAGATGGACCAAAATGGGAACTTTTTTGTTTGCCGATGGATCACCTTTGTAAATTTAAATTGCAGTCAAGTAGTCTGTGAGTATACATAATTAAAAACAAACATCAAACACGGTAAATATGTTTCATTAAGTATTTAAAAAACAAATGGTTTCTACCACGATAATTATGTGAAATTAAATTAATTGTCTAATATTAAAAAAATAGTTTGGTGCTATCAGGCTTAGAGTCTGAGGCTTTTCCTTTATCAAACACTTTTTTTGCCTCTTGTTTAGTGGAAATATTGATGTTGATGAGATTTTCTCCAAAACTATAACCTTTTTCTACCTTTTTGTAGCTCCACTGTTGAAAACGAGGCTCTAATATTCACAAATGACATTGAAATAAAATCCAGCCCAACATCTGGTTTGATCTGATTCCTCTGGAACCTGTTGGAGGAAAAACATCCCAACTTCAGAAGATGAGCTTTTAACTTAACAGAGCTCTGTGGTTCCTCCTGTCAGTATGAGAGTCAGGATGAGGAGGCGCCATGTTAGGAAGAGAAGTGGAAGCTGCAGGATCTTCAGAACAAACAAGTCATGAAGTTGATTATCCTTCTGTCTTGACACAGGATCAAGATAACCAGTTTAAAAGCTAAAATGAATGGTTATATGCCAGACATGTGTTACTGGGATCAGGCAAAGACAACGTCCAGAGTTGTCTTTGTGAATCAAAATGGGTTTTATTTACCTGAATACAAGAAAACTCAGTCTGTCACACCTGGTGCCTAATGCTCCTCAGCAGACAAAAAACAGAACACTGGCTCACAAACGGCACATTCGAGGAACATGCGTAAAACAGACACATTCAATGACATATAGGAAATATTAGTACAGATGATCAAGGCACAAGACAGATACAAAATAAAGTTCTGAAGGAATTAACTTATTATAATAAACAAAACAAATTGGGTGGAGTACCGTGAACTATAATAAACATGAACAGTAAAATAAATAAATAAACTAATAAATTCAGTGTATCTCTCACATGGAAAACTGGGATGACTCCATGCCGCCATGATGTTCAGAATTTAGGTCTCATGCCATCAGAAGGTGTCAACATTGCAGCCAGTGGGTTGAGGGAGGAAATACAGCTTTATTTTGTAGCAATTCAAGAGCTACCAGCTTTTACCCCTTCACAAAAAAATTAATCAGCACAGAAACTCCAAAGCACACAAAGAATTATTTTTGTCATGGTACCCCCAAGAATTTAAAACTACTTTCACCCCTGGCCGTAACCCCGTCTGAAAGTCAACCACCAAGTTTTCTCCGTTCGTCATTTTTTGTTCAGGTCAATGAGTCCCTGTTCCTCTGGCATTGTCCAGAGCACTCCTTCATCCTATTTTCAATATAAGTCATTGAAGAAGAAGGTGAGAAGAACAATGCTACTGTTCAGAGCACATTTCATCCTGCGAGTATCACTGTCCCTCAGCCCCCATTTTCCCTTTCACCTCCTCTTCTATTAGCCACTATCTGGCCTTCATCTCTTTATTGGCTCCAGCCTCTCTGGCTTCCCTGGGCCGTCATCAGTTCAGCTGACAAAACGCTTCCTTCTGTCCTTTTGTTGCCGTCTTTTTCCTGCTCTTTATCTTTTTCTGCTCAATCACTTACTTCCTCCCCCCACCCTCCTTGTAGTTGCCTTCCATTTTCACTTTTGTCACCTGTGTCTTTTGTATGTTCTCCGAGAGTGAAGATCCAAAATTGTGTTCCATTCACCTCTTTCGCCAGTTAGGGGGTGAAGTTAGGAAGATAATGCCATCTTTCTTTTCTTAGTCTGGGCTTACAGTTCAATAGATGTTGATAGTCATTCTTTGAAAGGTAATTAAGTTGAAGCTTGTGGAACCGTTACGGTTCAGAACGCCACACGTCATATTGTACATCTATGATTTAGCAACAACCAGGAATTGATGAAATATCTAAAAAATATAGGATTTTAGTGAGTTTAAACATGAACAGAAGGATTTTCTACAAGTTGATCATTCTACTGTGTGTGCAGTATGAGGTTGATAAAGCATATGTAGAGTGTTTTAAATCCATAGCAGGACTTCATGTCTTCTAAGGAGTGTACAATGCCTCTACAGCCGCTTCTCCACTAGATGGCCTCTAACCCGTTCTGCACCATTTGTCCCCATTATCAGATCTTACTCAACTTTTCCGATTTTCATAAGGATTTTAGGTGTAGTACAAGCCACAAGGGATAAGGGAATGATTCACAGCAGTGGTCCCCAACCTTTTTATTACCGCGGACCGGTCAAGACTTGGACAATTCCACTGTGGACCGGGGGGCCAGTGGGCGTAGTCGGTAGTTGGTAACGAGTCGGACAAATCTGAGTGAGTTTCCAAAGGCATCTGATCTGTTTCCTGATCTGTTTCTTACTCTTTTTGCAGCTTGTGGCGCTTGTGACATCGGTGTTTGCGCGCATGTAACCGAGAGCATCCAGTTGAAGGATTTTACTTCAACTGGATGCTTAATACTTGTACAATACATGATGTTAACTTATCATGGTAAAGATACACAGTTTAACAGATTTGCTACCGTCTCTTGTTTTTTCTTCTTCATTTTATTTTCAGTTCTGGTTTCTCCTGGCCAGCTCTGAATTCTCTGTTCTCTGATGTCACATACAATTAATGATATGTGACTTCAGATTAGCCATAGATCAAACCATGTTGGGGAAGGTTACCACCGCATCAGCAACCTCTTTTTAGTTAATATTAATAGGATTATAGACATATTTCAGAGGACCAAACATCAGCATTTTACCAAAAGAACAGTGTGTGCATTTGTTTGATCTAAACCAAATGATCAGAGAAACAAGTTTGTCATTACTCTGCAATAGCAGAATGTTTATGATTTTATCCTATTCACATGATTGCAAATCTGCCTTAAATTTGCTTGATGAAACATTATCCATTGTAGCGTACAAAGTCTGATCTCCAGCTAAGCCGCTGCCACAGAATACATGCAAAAGTTCCTCAAATTTCACAATAATAATCCAATGTCATTTCTTAAGCTCATGCAATGCTATGCAGTCGTACTGTCTGCACTGATAAATATTCACTCAACACCGAAAACAGCTCCAACTCACAGCAGCCTGACTTACTTTCTTTGAGTTAGCAGCAAAAGTGCTGAAAAAGGCCTTTTGTAATTTAAATGTTTCTTATATTTCTAATAGAAATTGAAGTGGCTGCGACTTTAACATGTCATTGAACGCTCATGCACTTTTGACCCTTAGTTTCATGCCACTGTTTCTGGTTCCCATGAATAAAGTGTGTATGCAATACTGATTGTATTAAATTTAAGAGGTTAAGTAGCACAATGTGATCCCCATTTTCTTTTAAAATATGCCCTTGAATGCGTAGAATAAACCCGACAGCTGTGTGTAGTGCTTTGTGTTCACACGTCCACAGGCAAAGTTAAATAAGAAGTTTAACTCTGACATCTGGTTTCTGAAATGCCGGTAGCTGGTGTCGTGTAAATGAGAAGCTGCATTGCAACGAAGATGTTACAGTTTAACTTAAGAGCAGCTCTGTGTAAACAGGGCCTTAAAGAGGATTGAATTTTTATTCCTCGAACGTTCACTTAACTTTCAGTATAGAAAAAAACAAAAAACAAAAAGACAATATCAATGAAATGTCAAATGTCTACAGAATGTAGAATCAGGATGAGGTGCCAATATTCCAATACATATTCACAATGACAAATAGGAACCGAGTGAAGACTGACACAAAAACTTTAAAGACGTGACTGGAGTTGACGTTCTACAAAATTAACTTAATTTTCTTAAGTTTAGACCCAATTAAAACTTGGCTTTCAATACACCAACAAACATGGCACAGTGTTTAAGTCTGTGAGGGTCAACCTGGTATTAGAATAGTAGAAAATAACTCAACAATATCGCTTTTATCCTTCCAAATTAACTGCCTAATTGACAAGTTAATGTGATTGCTGTACAACAGCAAAACTGAGCTTTTGCAAACAGTGTGAAAAAAAAGATCTTGCTTTGGAAAGAGGATAAAATGCATGTTTTGCAGACCCTGATTAACAACTGGGTGAGCCGAAATAAATCTGTCTTCATGATGCAATTCTCAATGACAAGTCAGTAAAATATTGCAACATTTCCGCCTTGTGTGGGATTTATTTTGCCAACAATGGCTGAAAGCCAAGAAAATGGTTGAAATATCAAAATAGTGGAGGAAATGAAGGTCAAGTACTGTGTGTTTGTGGGGTCGGGTTTGATGAATGGACAGGATGAAAGCGTGACATAAAGACTTTGACATTTCGCAGGTTGCTGTGAACGATAAATGAAAAGTAACGTCGCATGAGGGAACGTGAGTGCACACTGGTACAAACAATAGAAAAAAGTGAAATTGAAATTGAACTGAAGTAAGAATAAATTCTCAATCTTTTATGACATTGTTTTCAATTTAATGGTTCAAAGTTGTCTACAGTGTAACCAATTTCCGGTAAGGTAGGCAAATGTTAGCGACTGGGTAAATTGTAAAACTTCAACATCGGAAGCAATCGTTTCTAAATAGCCAAGAGTCCTCTGAACAAAGCAAAGTGTAGTACAACTTGCTCTTTTATTGGTAACCCAAATAACAGAAGAACTTTATGAACAGTGAAACATTAAAACAAGATTTTGGGGGGCTAAATATTCTAGTCTGCAATACCTAGAGGGAAAATTCAAAGGAAAAAAGTTATGTTGTCCAGAAGGAACTACACTGAAACCCACAGAAGCCTGCTGGGCCCAAATCCTGCCAAAAATGTTGGATTAAAGTATCTTTTCCTTGTCAAAACTTTCCAAAGCGAGCCCTTGTGGTGTTTCCAGCTCCTTCCTACAATGTTCATATTAGGCTTAAACAAGTCTGAGCACAAGTGCGAGATTAGGTTAAACATCCCGGAGACGTTCTTTATAGTCGAGTCCCGGAATTCTTCGGAGACGTGGGGTTTTGTTAGACATCATTGGAAATGAATTTTTTAAAAAGTTACTTAACTCTTATATTTCTGAAAGATTAATGTCCGGGATATCAACTTTGAAATATAACAAAGTGGACCCAGAGGAATTTTCTTCTCTGGAGGATAATAAGACAAGAGGCAAACTGTGATCATTAGCTTCCAGTTTTCTCCTCTGACACCCCAGCGCTCTGCTGCGTCTCAGATAAAGCCTTTTGCTGGAAGACTAGAGCGCCTTAAATATCTTGAGAGGTGGGAAAAAAAAAAGAAATACAAAAATCCATTTTTTTGAGATGTTTCGAATCTGATGTGAATGCAGTGCTTTACTTAAGAACACACATCTTTGACACACTTGCTCTCCGAAGCTGTTTCATCTGTTCTAAATGTATCCAATAAACATGTCAGACTGCAATGATTCGGCGCTTTTACCAGCCAGTCGATGACAGCTATACGTTATTACGGCAAAAAGCAAATATTTATTTTATGACAGAACATGGGTCACATGCTCACGAAATGGAAAAATTGTGAACATGAAGTATTTTTTTCTTTCATTATTAATTCTCATAGTGCATTCAAAAACACTGACAAGTGTTCATACATCTTTAAAAAAAGCTATAATTATTTTCATTTCCGGTGAAAGCTACATTTCATGCTTTAAAATTAAGAAGTTATGGAGACATCTGGTGACGTGGGAGGGAAAAAAATTGTGGCCTTGATTTATCTCGTGCAAACAAATTGTTTATTTCGTGGCCACGACTTATTTTGTGGCAACAATTTATTCATGTTAACAACTGAATTATAACAAGTAGTTCCCACTGTATGGTGTCATACAAACCAAAACCTTTGAAATTCCCCTCCTCACCTGTAGTGGTGCTGCAACAAGAATCACTGAAGGGAACAAAAGAAAAACTTCTGAAGACACCGAGGGCAGCTTCCTCTGTCACAAAATGAAACAAAGTGGAATGGAATTAAATTTTAGTGGTTGTAGGATTTCTTTTTCGTCTTTGTCAAAAGCAGAGGAGCCATTTCTGTCGCTAGCATGAGTCACTCGCTTGTTTTGGTTGTATTTACCCAGAATGCCCTGAACTACGGTCTGCTTCCTGCTTTTGGAGATTTCTCCAGTCTGCTTGGCATTCACATTTGCATTCAAACCAAGTCTGAATTCACTTCAACCAAACCAAGACCAAGATTCTTCTTTCTGAAAAAAAATTTTAGCTGAAAAAACCTTTAATTTACTTTAGGATTTATATTAAAGTATTATTTAACTGAATGTGAATTGACTATACATTGATAACATTTAATAACCTTTGGGATATACAGTTTATCATTTTAAATATTTTAGACAGGGATTCTTAGTTTTTAAAAACATATATTCTTGAAAGCTCATCCCGTTCTTGTGCTCTTGTGTCACATTGTCTCATGATCTGGATGGATTGTTGCTCTGCTAGCTCCTTGAAAATATTTGTTTCAAGGTTTAGATTCGACAGGATAAGAAGAACTTAGCCATTTCCCTCATCTAACCTGCCAGCTCTGTAACTTGAAAGTGCAAAAACAGTTTAAGAGCAAGACAAAGTTTCCAATTCTCAGAAAACCTGTGAGAAATTTGAAGTGTTCTAACTCTGTGTGATTATCGATAATTGTGAATAAGGCTGTGGTTATTCACTTATCTCACTTAGTTTAGCCAGAAAAGGTTTTTCTCTCTTTCCTCAAGGATGTGACCTCAGTGCACTTAAAAGACATTTCTGTTTCTACCTTTGAAAAGTCCTTCCAACATTTGGCAGGTAAAGGTGAGCGAAAACGTCTCTGAGCCAGTTAAAGTGTTAAAATGTGTTTTAGCTACAAACACTTGCTGTGAAAATAACATCAGAAGCTGGACTAATAGAAGGAATTGCTTGTCTGGAATCGTCATTCTATATCGGCTGAAAACAGCGGTGATCACAGATGGAGCTCTGCTAAGGCCAAGCTCATCTACTAGGATATACTATCATAAATCTGTGTTTGGAAAATAAACGCTATTGACTGTGTTTGAGCTTGAAAAGGATGGCATGGCAACAACTCAATGCCCCAAAATAAAACTGGTTAAAATGACTGAGTTACCAGGTTACTTATTCATTTTTAACTGAGAAATATGGAAAATATGAGAGGGACACGTTAACAAAATTGTTGGTGCTGCTTTGTTAATGAACAAAAAGCCCACAATGGTCACTGAAATAACTTCAAACTGAAGAGTAATAATACATAACAAAAATATAAAAATCAATCAATGAAATGTGATCCAACTGTAACATTCTTCATGCAAAATGCCAAAACAAGTTCTCATAGACCAAATGTGTCAAACTCAAGACCCGGGGGCCAAATCTGACCCACCATAGCTTTTTTGTGGCTCTTCAGACTCCAAATTATATTAATAAGTCCTTCCAGTTTTTCACAATTCTACAAAATTCACACAAAATCAACAGATCCCCACATTTTTTCTGATTTCACTGCAAATGTTTCTCAAAAACATTGGGTTTAAGTGACTGCTGCCTCAGCCTTACTTGATATCAAGTTGTAGTCCATGATCAAAACGGCAAATAATAAAAAGCCACATTTAATATCAAACATGAGCGCAAATATCACAAAGATGCCGTACAAATATTTCTAAATTAGCACCACAGAATCTGTGATTTTGATTAAAAAAAAAGAAAAACACAATCAAAATCCTGGATAATACCTGATAAGTATGAAAAGATGTTCAATATTTAATTTTAAAAGAAATTTATTGAATGCTGAAACAAGCAGCAATTTATTGATATTTTAACAGTTTAATGTGTTTTATCAATACACTCTGGTGCAAATGGCTGTTTAAGAACATTCAGATTTTTCATATGGCCCAAAATGAAAATGAGTCTGACACCCTGGTCATAGACATGTGACAAAAATTGCATCATTTTATTCGCCAACATGCATCCGGCCAAACAAATCTCTATTTCAATCGAGACTTGTGGAAACATACCTGTCAATTCTCCTGTTTTGGCCATGAAACTACCACATTTTGCCACACTTTCCCACCGTGCTCCGGTATTCGTATTGTAACATAACCACAAAACACAAGGTAACTGTATCAGATGGTTTTTAGGACCGTTTCAGTTATGCGATTAAGTTTTCCAGTGTTTAAAACAGATTTTTGAGAAGCATCATGCTTGGTTTTAGGTGTGGCATGGATCATATCCATGCAGCGGGAGGATTCCCTTTACGGATGTTTAAACAAACATAAAATGAAAGAAAAGGCATAAAATGGTATCCCAGTAGATGGCAGTAATGCACGTTTAAATGTTGCTTGTCAACAGTCACAAAAAAGAAGAATAAAAAACAGCAGCCATTGTTCGCCCCAGAGCCACGAATCATGAGATTTGAAACTGGTTTTGGAGCCTCATCACCTGGTGCAAGACAATTACAATGATAACTAGCAGTGTTTCCAGGGTGACCAAATAAAGCCTATTTATGCCAAATAGACCCAACCACCAGGGGCGGATCTAGCGGGGTGGCAGTTGCCACCCCAGCTAGCGACAATGAATTCAATAAATAGTTATGGCAAATCGAACATTTAGCGCATGAAACTCTTTTTTCCGGACAACATTGAATGCAACACAATGTAACCTGACACCCACTGCTGAGTAGCGGGAAGTGCGAAAGAAGGACAGAGCGCGACGCAGCAGCGTTGATAGATATATGTGATTTATCGTAAGTCACGCATGCGCCATTTCTGTCCATTGAGTCATTAATATCGGTGGTCAGGAAAATACTACAATCAGCAAAGAATCAGAACAACGGACGCGATGTTAAGCAGTTAATTCAACCATAGATAATGGTAAGAAGGGCTTCAGATTTCACAGGTGAGGAAAAAGTTTTAATTTAAAGAAAACATTGAACAAGGTCAGTTATACTAAAGTAACTGTTATTAGCCTTCTATTGACCTTAACCGTAACATGAGCTGCGCAGTTCGGTGTGTTTTGGTTCCGTTGGCACTAAAACAGGTCAAACCGCCACCAAGTCATCAGTAGAGCAGCTGTTTAAATCAGCTAATCAACCACCGCTGTGCTCAGGAGAAACTTATTAATAATCACAATATAGACATTAAGCATAACAGACTGAATGTTCTGTTTTAGTGTTTTTGATACTTTTTGTGTGGGAAATGTTTGTTTTTTGGTGTTGATTCCCCTGATTGGTGATCTCTGCTCTCTCTGCTCCTTGAGCTGTTGTTTGTCGGTTGCCATGGCAACGGGTCCGGGTAAAGCCGCTACACTGGAGAAAAGGCGGAATAAAAGTGGTTGGAGCTATTTTTTCTTTATTTCTTTATCCATTTGAATTTTGTTACTTTATTCTTAAATTTCTATTTTTTTTATTATTTACAGAGTTTATTTGTAGGTTGATAATTGTTGATTTTATTTATTTTATTATTTTCTTGTTTATTTTCTAGTCAAGTCAAGTCAAGTTTATTTATATAACACTTTAAAACAGTACCACTGACCAAAGTGCTGTACAGCCACAGAATTAAACAAGTGAAATAGAAATTAAAAGCACACTAACACCAAAAATACAATCACTTAAATTGAAAACACATAATACAATACAAGAACATACCCAAATTTGCAGTCATAATAAACATCACCAAAAGTAATATAAAAACAATAAAAGTAACTAAAAGTGACAGCAGCTCAAACTGAATCAAAGGCCAGCCGAAAAAGGTGAGTCTTAAGAGCAGATTTAAAAGTTGCCAGAGAAGTGGCCTGTTTTACCGACATTGGCAAAGAGTTCCAAAGTGTGGGAGCTGCCACCGCAAACGCCCTGTCCCCTCTGAGCTTCCTCAAAGTCCTCGGCACCTCCAGGTACAGTTGACTCGCTGATCTGAGAGCTCAGGAAGGACAGTGTACATGTAGCAGCTCAGAAAGATAGGAGGGGGCAAGGCCATTTAAAGATTTAAAAAAAAATAAAAGAATTTTGAAATGAACTCTAAAATGGACAGGTAACCAGTGCAGAGAGGATAAAATAGGGGTAACATGTTCTCTCTTCCGCGATCCAGTTAAAAGCTGTGCAGCAGCATTCTGGACCAGCTGAAGATGAGACAGAGAGGACTGGCTTACACCAATGTATAAGGAATTGCAGTAATCCAACCTAGTTGTAATAAAGGCATGGATTACTACTTGAAAGTGCTCAGCTGATAAAATATTCTTTATCTTTGCAAGCCGCCTCAAATGAAAGAAGCTCGATTTCACTACGGCACTGATTTGCCTGTCCAATTTAAAATTTTCATCCATTATAAAACCCAGGTTTGTGACAAAAGGCTTTACATATTGTGATAGCGGACCCACGTCGACTGGAGGAGACCTGCAAGTGGTACCAGTGGTACCAAAAACAATCACTTCTGTCTTTCTTTCATTAAAATTCAAGACGTTCAGAGCCATCCAAGTTTTCATTTCATCAAGGCACTCCATTAAAGTCCGTACAGAAATGACTCCCTTCCGATTTAGAGGCATATAGATCTGTGTGTCATCTGCATAGCAATGAAAAGCAATGTTGTGTTGCCTAAATATTGACCCAAGAGGAAGCAAATACAAAAGAGGTCCAAGTACTGAGCCCTGCGGCACCCCACACAATAAAGGAGCAGGTGATGATCTAAAATCATCTAGGTTAACACAGAAAGACCTATCGGCCAGATAAGACCGAAGCCACGCTAGGACAGTGCCTTTGAGACCCACATAATGCTCTAAACGAGAAATTAAAACATCATGATCCACCGTCTCAAAGGCCGCAGTCAAATCTAAGAGAACTAAAATCACAGGGTCCCCAGCATCTGTAGCCAGAAGGATATCATTAAAAACCCTCAACAATGCATATTCAGTACTGTGAAAAGTTTTAAAACCAGACTGAAAGGCCTCAAGAATATTGTTTTCATCAAGGTAGGCTTTTAATTGGTTATAAACAACTTTCTCTAAGATTTTAGACATGAAAGGGAGCTTCGAAATAGGCCTGAAGTTGGAAAACAAAGAAGGGTCTAGGCTAGGTTTTTTGATCAGTGGTTGAACGAATGCCTGTTTAAATAGTCTTGGAACCACACCAGTAGACAGGCTACTATTTATAAAAACCATCTAAATTTAGACAGGAAGTAATGTGGGTCAGTCCACTTTCTATAAGTCCAGGGGCCTGAAGGACCAGCAGGCATTTGAGTTTGGGGCCGATGGTTTTTAAGAGTGGTAGCATGAGAACAAATGAAAGTTTTTATCTCTGTAATTGTTGGTGAAAGAGGAAAATGAATCACCAAGATCAATCAATAAGTTTGGACATTGAACCTTGTTTTGCCCGTGTTGAGAAACGTGACCCCAGTGCCTCAGTAGTGGCTCGGTGGAACTTTAATTGGATGTTTGGCTTGGCAAACAGACAGAAGTGGTTCAGTCTAGTTGGTTCTTCACCTGTTTATCAGCTTTATTGTACCTTTATTGTTTCTCACTGCAGCTGCTGCAATTCCTAAAAAACAAGTGACAAAAACTGAGCTAATCCCCTGTGTTCTCAAAACGTGGTGATATTTATAACAGTCGTCAAACTACGACTCCTACAGCATATTTAAAATAAAACAATATAAGTAGATATTCACCCTTTCTTGTATCTTGACAGAACTAACAGAAACTAAACTGTTTATAGATTTATATCATAGAGAATTTATCAAACATCACTTTTCTAATCTTTATTTTAAGTCATATTTAATAGATATATCTAATAATAAATGATGGCGCTACTAATATTTTTGTGACAAATTTCTCCTTGTTCTGTATTGGGATAAAATGGTTTTCTGGACACAATGCATGTCAATTGATATGCATAGCAGTAATGCATATCAATTAGCAGGAGTATGAAAGACGTGAAAATAATTAACTATACTACATTAAGAAATTCTATTTAAGCCTTGGTGCTACATGAAGCTGATTTCGAAACAAAGCAAATTAAAAACAATATTTTGTATTGTTTTCATATACTGTATATATACTGCCACCCCTGAACAAGTCCCTGCCACCCTCTTGCCACCCCATAAATATTTTTCTAGATCCGCCCCTGCCAACCACTGATCAAACCTTTAAAATGATCAGGAACTATACTAAAAAAGCAGATTACTTTACTCTGACCTTCTCATTCAACACAGTCAAACTCCCTCATTTGACTTTTGGATCTTAATATTTGTTTTACAATGGATCACAGACTTAGGAAGAAATAATTTGTTCCTCTTTTGGCAGCCCCATGCGTGTTCATCCACCCTATTTTTATTTTTACACAGATCTCAGTCATTCCCTGCAGGTCATCCCGTGTGTCTGTGGCAGGTCATCAAGGAGGATGCAATCACCGCTAATGTGTCAGCGGCTCGCTCCCCCGTGGACGGCCACGGGACAAATTTCCGGCGCTGTTCATGCATCAGAAACAGTCAATAAGTTCTGACGCCACAGAGTCTCCTCTACTGAGCTAAAACGTTGTCCGTTTCCCCCAGCACATGTAAACTGAATCAATTTGTAGCCTCTTTCACCTAGATTCTAGATTTGACTTAATTACAATTGAGGTCTGGTCTTGCTACTTGTCCCAAAGTTGCAGTGAAGGTTGTTAAAAGTCCAATCATCCACTAAAACATTATCTAAGCCACTCAGAGAGGCTCATTACACAATTTGTACCACATCTACTCAGAACTCGGTTTATTTTTGGAGCTTTATTAGATAGATGGGGGGTTTAACTTTGTCCTTCATACCCTTGACTCACTTTCCATAGCTACATATATTTAAACAAGTTTTGTTCCCTTTGACCTTAAGAAGGTGTTTCAGAATTTGTGGCAAGAAACACTTTTTACAGCAACGAGAAAAAAAGGCATAACAAGCCATAGAATGACTGTGCAGAAAGAGACGAGTGTGACCAACAAATTCACATCCCTCATGTGAATTTGGGATGTGAATCAGTAATCATAGAACTGATTATATACTAGGTAACTATGTATTTGACTGAATAGTAATGTTTGAGTAATGAACAATTTGGGAACCACAGAATTAAGCCATCCTGCCTATGAAAACTGTTTCCAGTGTGACCAATTCATGATTTTTGATGTAACAAGGAATCGTTTAAAGATGTGTTTAGCTCACGAGACAAGATGCCACACAATGGAAGGTTAACAAAAACAAGACTGAATTTGAAATCAAAATTTTAGGGGAAAATTGAGAATCAGTTTTCTTTTTCCCCCTTGTTTTCAGGTATAAAACGTTTCTTAAATCATTGAGAAATCTGTAAAGAGTGCAAAAGATTTCAGTCTGGGTTTGACTTGTCCATTTCTAGATTTTTTTTCAAATAACATCAACTGTGGGCCTAATGTTGAAACAGCATTGAAAATGTTTTAGAAATAGAATAAATACCATATTTATCTAATAAAATGTGCCTTTGGAAATGTCATCCTTCCATATAACTTTAAATGAATATGGTTGGATATAACACCCTGAACAGCCAGGGTTTTTTGACATCGTTGGGTTTCACCTCCCCATTTGTGGTCTTAATGACAACTGAGTCAGCAAATTTCTCCAGAATTGTCAGACATGTAACATATCTATATATATAAATATAGAAACATGTATTGCTGAAATGGACTGGTGACATGTCCATGGTGCATCCTGACTCTCACCCAATGATCACTAGTGATAGACACTAGCATGGATAAGCAAGTATAGACAATGGAAGCATTGATGATCTTAGTTTCTATTCGGTGTCAAAGTGTTCACAATTCTGATTTCAATGTGAACAAATGCCCTTTATAGTTACTGAAAACTGTGAAATAGCAATTTAGCTTTATTTACCAACAGCTTGTTGGCCAACATGTTGACAATTTTTGTATGATGAGCTAAATGTTTTACAAACTGCTTGTTATCAACTAGCTTGATGAGAAATAACAGCTGACTGTCTGAAACATACTGGTGTCATAACCTGATGTAGCAACCAGTTAGCACTTTGTGAAAGAGACTTCACATGAAGAGGTTGATGCTATGTCATGACTCATATTTTAAAGAAAAACAAACTAACTGTATTTTCAAAGACATTATTTTATTATTGTGATAACTCCATTGTGGTTGGGCTAGGCAGCTAATTACAGTTTTCATTTCGTTTCAAGCAGCTAATCCGTGGTGAGAGTTAGCTTAATAAGTTAACATAATAAGTTGAGGAAATATAATCGTTTCTAGCATTTAGAAAATATAACCATCTTTTAGTGTTTAGTTAGCTGAATCTTTTACTTAAATTGTAAAGAAGTTTGTGTGGGTGAGTTCAATTGGCAGGAAGAGCCATGGCTGGGTTCAAAATATCAAAGAACAAGTGATGGATGGAGAAAACCTTTTAAGACGTTGTTAAACAATATATCTGTGGAGGTATAGGCTCCTATCTTTTCAGTCATCTTGGGAGGACAGGAGATACTCAGGTCTCAGGAAATAAAGAGCCTTCAGCAAACAATTGGCATGTTAAACTATTGAACTATAAACTTATGAACTTTAGAGCTGTGAACTTTAAACTTTAAACATCATATAGATTACTCTTAGTATTGCATGCTCGGATTAAAAATGTATTATTTACCTGTAGAATTAAGGTAGTTGGAAAATGATTAGGATGGTTTAATTTTTATACGAATGGTGTAAGCAGATTAGGAATTGTATCTAATTACTTGTTCAGAAGGCATGAAGCCAGATGGTTGAAGGAAATAAATTAAAAAAACTAAAAGGATCTTCAGGGTATAGGAGGTGACCTGATTTAGTGAAATGGACTGACTAGAGTTAAATTTATAATCTTGTCTGGTGAAATTGACCTGCAGTTTACCCGAAAATTGACTGAAATATTTGTTTAAAAGCGTACATACGGTTTGTTATTTATCTGTTTGGATTAGGAGAGAGTTCCAGCCACGTCTCCTTAGACATTTGCAAAGTTGTAAAAGTCAGCAGGACTTTAGAGTTCTGGTTAACTTCACTGACAAAAAAAGAGAAAACTTCTCTTTGATCGCTCAAACAGAATTGAAGGGAGGTGCCGTCAGAGAAGCGGTCAGAGACAGCTTCCAATTGGTCGAGCGGAGAGACACCTTGTTTGAATAAATTAAAGAAAAAAGGATAAAACTTTCAACACGGAGTAACAAATCAGATTTTGCGCTTGCAATTTCTCCAAGGACGTTCTTGCTTTCTGTTTATCTTTTCCTCTTCTCAGGTAAATTTATCTGTTTGTGCTCTGAGGTTTTCTGATGTTTTGTGATGTGCTTTTCTGGTGATGGTTTGCATCTGTCTTGAATAAATGCTGATTATTGTGACGCTGTTGTCTCTGCGTGATCTCAGTCCTTGCGCACAGCATTTTTCTGAACCCGGGCAGAGAGGATAGAACGAGTAAAGTTTTGCAATTTTATTCTCTTAACACATACCAAAGCTTTCAGTGCCAGTTAAGTGTCTTTTATTGAATAAAGTCCCCCCACTCCTTTGCTCTCTTGCTATGCTCCAGCTACTTCCCCTCAACACAGCCTGCCATCAATGCTCAGGCTAGCTAGCTGTACCATTGGCAGCAGATCCAGTTTTTAAGCAACATTAAGTTGTTTCTCTGCCACTAGCATACATTGAGCAGCACATACGGACTCCTTTTGCAAATTGTCAACTTAATTTTACTTAGGGGCGTCACGTAAAAGGGACAGGAAACAACAGCAAGCCAGAAGTGTTCAGATTTTTCTAAAGATTGTGTATTCTTTTTCTTCCCCTTTAATTACGCTCTGCTTTCTACTGATTTATGAGATGAAGCAGCAGTGCCGACCGCCAACCAGACACTTCATAACCGCAACACACAAAAATATTACACAAGACGTCATTGTTGCGCACGAGAAATGATAGTTGAGCTCGCCTTTATCATTATCTTTTTATTACCTTGGTATGTTTATAAGTCTTTGCCTTAAGCCTGCGGTTTTTTCTGACATCAAATATCCCCGACTCGTATTTTCTATTTCCTTTCCACTTTTATGTTAATCACAGCAACCAAGGGAGGGAAGTTATGAATCACAGGTGAGTAATGTTTGTACATGAGGGTTGTTGTTTTTCTTAACGTGTAACCCAGAATTACAGCAAAGCACCTCCAAGAACTCAGACAAAAGTTTTCTTTTGAAGACTAAAATAAAACTTTTTATTGCTATTTTCCTTATAATTTCAGTGATAGAAAATTATCGTTGAGATCATGCTTTTTTTATTATTGTTTCAGCATCCCCTGAACATAACATAACCAAATGTTAGCTAATAAATTCAATTAATATAGGCATGCGATGTTATTTGTGTGAATGTTGCATACATTCACACATGAAAACTTCATCAACACATTCATAATTCATAAACTGGATTTAAAATGTAGCCCCTCGCTTTGCCCTGATCCCTTGGCTTTTGAGCAATGTTTAACATTTCTCATGGAAAATTAGGGCCAAAGCCGGGCTCAAGCTTCCACATGACAGTGGGAATATAAATAACTGCATGAATCCTGACGCGCCGCCTGAATAAGAAAACCCATCTGAATTTCAAAAACGTTTTCCTGTGCATTAAGCAGAGTTATCAGCATTCAGCGAAGCAGTGCCGGGTGCTGCTCTAACCAGACTACAGAGACGCCAGAAAGAGCGAGATCATCATGACTGTCAAACGAATTAGTTGGCCAAAGGGGGGAAAAGATGAACAGGCATCACATTTTCTCCCGGCCCAAAAGAAGACAGTTGGGAGGAAAAAAAAAATCTTCCCAAACATCCGATGGCGGTTGGAAATGAGCTGCGGTGGCCTGGATTTCCACATTCAAACTTGCAATGGATATTGTAATCATAAAGTGTAATTTTTCTCCCTATTTTGACTTTCACTTTGTTTTAAATTTAAACTGAACATCTTAGTTCATAAAAATTATGTTAGTTACTACTCCTGCGTGTCATCGAGAATTAAATGAACTTTGAACTCAAGAAAAATTGTTTTTAAATGGTGAGTAAATTAAATAAACTTCAGTTCACTCTGCCAGCGTTAAGCTAGCTATTGGAGTCAAAACCCCTAAATCTGAAACCAAGTCAAGACAAAGATCAGCTTCCCAACATATACAACAATGAATGTGAAACATGATCAAAAGTGCTTCTCAAATTAATCTTCAATTAATTCAACAGCCTACAATCCCATAAAAACACATAGATATTAGACACCTAGAGCTGAGACGAACATAATCTTATTCATAACCAAAGCTAAATGTGTGATACAAAATACCAAACATTCAACACTTGAAATGTGGAAAACTTGTGTACTGTACCAAAGACAGTAATTCTATGTCAAAGTTTATGTTTAGGAACAACTTTTGTAAACAGGAATCATTCATAGCTTTGATACGTCATCAGAGCAACATGAGATACCAAATATGAAGAGGTCAGAAAGTCTGTGGACAAACTCCTTGTGGTTTATAAAAGTAAAAAACTGATTAATTGGGAGCAGCTGCTCCCTTTCTCGGCATGCGAGTGAAAGGAGAAGGGTGTCGGGAGTTTTAAAAAATCTCATAATTAGGATTGAGTCACGTTATTCAGCTCTAGTGCAATGGAAAAAACCAGAAGAGAATGGCAGAACAGGAGAGGCTTAACCCTTGTGTTTACAAATGGGTTCCAACAGACCGCACACCCATTTCATTTGTTTCAGTTGCCTCAGTCCTCGCACCCACAAGGGTTAAATACTGTGGCGTTTGATTACTGGTAATTGATTGGAAACAGGGCACAGCTGACAGGGAAGGCCGAGCAGGCAGACTGAGGGAGCTGAACAGAGATTCAATCCACAGAGAGGAGTAAACAATCATTTAACTCTTGTTCGTGCGAGGACTGAGGCAAACGTAGAGGACTGTGGAAAATGATACAAGTTTTACGTGTGTAGGGTCGGTTGGACCCCATTTCTGGACACAAGGGTTAAGAGTACAAAATCCAAAATGTACAAAGTACAAAATACTAAAATAACTCAGAAACTAAATACAAATGAATGAACAGATGTGTTTAGGACGAAAAATATCACATCTTTTTCCTTTGGTTATAGATAATTCTGACAGTAAGACGGTTGGGAGGACTATCAGTCATCATGCCAGATAATGAGGGAAAAAATAGTGTTTTATGAAGTAAATCTAAATGTTTCCTTAGGGTTTGGAGGCAAAGCACAAAAAACAAAAAATGGCAAATCTTCCACAACTAATTTGCAGGTCTTACACTTCCTTCATCCATCCATCCATTTTCTTCCGCTTATCCGGGGTCGGGTTGCGGGGGGCAGCAGCTTCAGAAGGGAGGCCCAGACTTCCCTCTCCCCAGCCACGTCTTCCAGCTCCTCCGGGGGAACCCCAGGGCTGAGAGACATAGTCCCTCCAGCGTGTCCTGGGTCTTCCATGAGGCCTCCTCCTGGTGGGACCTGAACACCTCACCAGAGAGGCGTCCAGGAGGCATCCTGACCAGATGCCAGAGCCTCAACTGGCTCCTCTCGACGTGGAGGAGCAGCGGCTCTACTTTGAGTCCCTCCCTGATGACCGAGCTTCTCTCTCTAAGGGAGCCCAGCCACCCTGCGGAGGAAACCCATTTCGGCCGCTTGTATCCGTGATCTCGTTCTTTCGGTCATGACCCAAAGCTCATGACCATAGATGAGGGTGGGAACGTAGATCGACCGGTAAATCGAGAGCTTCGCTTTTAGACTCAGCTTCTCTTCACCACGACGGACCGGTACAGTGCCGCTTCACGGCAGACGCTGCCCCAATCCGCCTGTCGATATCCCGCTCCCTTCTTCCCTCATTCGTGAACAAGATCCCCAGATACTTAAACTCCTCCTTCCTTCCTAATGTTTACAATACTAGGTAACTTCTTAAACGCTTTCATGATTTAAAATAAAGCTTTAAGCTTCTAAAAACACAACAAAAACACATGAACATGCTCTGAAAAACAGGCTTTATGTTCTGCCTTTGGAGATTAAGACTACACCCATTATTCCTGTGAAAGCATCTATCTATCTGCATGCCGCTCGTTTCCCGTCTAGAACTTGATTCGTAAATGCATGTGACAAATGATGGACGGATGACTGATCTATTATCAGCCAGGGAGGATAATTAGCGAGCGTAGCGGCGCTGCTGTGACAGATCCATCCGTACACCAACTCACCATCTGCACAAATGTTTTTCACCAGCACACCCATTTGCATTGGTCTTCAGATTGTTCCGTTTACATGCTGTGTAGGTGAGCTGTGTGTGACTGAAAACCTGTTAACAATTAACACACACAGAAGAAATGGAGGTGGTTGGACAATCTGTGCACCTTTTGGGAAATTAGATTTTTTCCTTTTATGTTTGTTTGTTTGCTTGCAAACCTGTTAATAATTCATGCCAATTGATTTTTTTCCTAATTCAAAGGCACCAGCTCTGTTGAGATTCTTTAGTGGAAATTCTTCTAAACAGGTACTGCTCACAACATTTGAATATTGTGAAAAAGTTCGATATTCTTTTTCCTTCAATATTTTAAATCTTTCTTCCATCAAAAGTGATGGAACACAGAAGTCCACTTCTACAAAATTCCCTTTTAAAAATTTGCACATTCACGACTTTTCATGAAGTTTATCGTGACTCTCTGGCGTATAATTCATAAAGTGTCGCTGTGATGGAATCGCTGGGCATTTTCACTGAACATTCCCATCATAAACCCACAAAGACCAGGCGACTCCAAGTTCCCCTCTGGCCATTTATAGATCATAAGTGGACAAAGCAATCTCCCTTACAGGCACACTGAGTGGTCACTACCAACAGAGAAGCGTAATATAACACCGGTCTGTTTACCTGCCACACTGCATTGGCACATTCACAAAACATAAGGAAAAGGGGAAAGGCAAATAATCCTTCTTTGAACTGTTTGTTAAAATAGGCTCTTGTTGAAGATTTATTGCTGAAAAAACAGGAGGAAAAAAGTTTCTTCTTTCATTGGGAATCGTGCCTTTGCATTGACACAAACTGAACCGAGGCTCAACACCTTTGGAAAACTTGAGATGTGACGTTCATAGATGTTCTCCATCCCGTCTAACTGAGCTTGAACTACTTTCCAAAGAGTAAAGGGCAAAACTCTAAATTTGTAGACGATGTATTCGACAGAGGGCAGTTGAATACAAGCATCACATTTAAAAAAAATTTATTTAGGAAAGCCATTTTGTTAATTTACAACAAACTCATACAATAGCATTTTATCTGGCAGCTGAAATGCTTAAGATTTCATATTAGGTCAATCGCTCCACTTCCATTTACCACAAAATTGTGGATATTGGAATTACAAAAATAAATAATAAACAAACACTATAATTTCAAAAGAATCTCACTTTTTGATAAAACTTTTGCACTTCAATAAGGTATTTTTTTCCAGCCATATCAAAATAAGTGTGTTACACAAAACGGCAGTGGAAACACTTTTTTTGCATCGTGTCGATTTGTATCCAGCAGCAAGGCTCTTATTTGTAGACTCCGCCTCCTCGGACAACACGCAGCCGGCTCCACCACAGCAGCTCATCAAAAGTTGAGTTTGTCATTCCAGTGTGCTGAATCCGTCACTATTCTGTAAAATTGCTTACCACAGTTTCCTCAAACATAGTCGCTCCAACGCCTGACACCAACGTCTCCTCTAATTGGCTGATAGGTGATTAGCGCAGGCATCACAGCTGTATTATGAAGATCTCACACATAAATCTTTACCACCGTCATGGTTTTAAATTACTTAAAATGTGAACAAACTCATTTATGTGTGATTTTTTCTTTGTACTTCTTATTTAATGGAAACACCTCAATTGTGAAACAGTTTTTTTTAACATTAGCACAATGTCGAAAGTGTTTCTCGTACATTTGTAATGGGAACGCAGTTTAACTTGGAGGGTTACATTACCCTCCTGTACAGAGGTTGTAGAGTGTGGCTCCCTTCTTTTCCATCTCTCCGTTTATGACCGGTACAGATTGAGATTAAGTAACTGAAGGCCACAGAAAGTGGCATGAGTCCATGTCCCCATCCAGCCATCAGCAGGCTGCTACAGACACTGAGATCAGATGCCCAGTCAAATGGTCATTTTTAGTATTTTGCTTTGGATTATTTCTTCATAAAATAACATGGAAGTACTTCAAGCTATGCTCAAGTAATAAAACTAGCATCATAAAACCCGTTGGAAGGAAATAAAAGAGCAAGAATCATCCCTAAAACCTCCGAACCACAGATACATCACAGTTACTGTGGTTTGTGTGGCTGACTGGTGTCTCATTGCAGCTCATTAACATGTAAATTGGGTCATTTTTGTTGGCATCCACTTCATCCTTTCTCTCCTCCCAACTTTGCCATCATTGCTGCCCCTGGTAGATCTAAATTCATTAAAGTTTTCCTGTTGGCTGTATAACGTCAGCTTTACAGATTTTTTATTGTAATGAGAATTCCCAGAGCGACATTAAAACACAACTGAGACGTAAACTACAAAACTGTTAAGACGCTGTAGCTAAACTATCCTCCCGGTGTTCATATACTTTAAAACATCAGAGTGTTCCTGTTGAGCAACCTGTGTAATCTCTCACAGTACTTAGAAAGAGGTGAAGGCGTTATAAAGTTGAGAGTATCGGGATTAACCTTTGGAGCTCAAATATTTACTCTGTGACTGAGAGATAAGTTGTAATCATTTATGCTAAAGAAATGTTGCAGCAGGAATATTGAGCTCTGAATAATTTAAACTTCCATCTAGCAGGAGAAGAGTTTATCTGGTAAATGGTCGAGAGGGAATTTGAGATGGAAGTCGAAGTAATTTCACCACGTTAATCCGCCAATGGCTCAGTTTTAGCTTGCTAACTTTGAAAATACTTAGCACACTTAAGCGCTAAATTACTTGGCTGTTTTGTGAACCTTCAGTTGAATAAAGTTCGACTTCCATGTTGAAGTTTTGGTTGTCGACTGTTAGGGATTATTCAAGTAGTTAGCCATTTATATTCATGCTGTTATGTAAATCGTTCCATTTCCTCTCCTCAAGATCTGTTTTTGTTCTCACTGATAACTTTATTTAGAACAAAAACATACAGGAACAAAATAAATAGGGAACGGTTGTTGAAATATTTACAACAATAAAACAGAACCATGGTTCAGATCCTCCCACCACAAACTAAATGAAAATATATATATTCATCTATTTCATCCTTAAGCTTTTTGAAGAGTGCAATTTGGTCTAATTATATTGTGATTTGCTGAAAGGTGTTGCAGGTGTGCAATTTGTGCTTTGTGAAATACCTTTTCAACGAAAATAATATGAAAACTGACAGAATCTGGGAAAATGAAAAACTGAAATGTTAGACTCCAAATAGCCGGTTTATGACAGAACAGCCAGTTTTATTGAATGATGTGGCTTTGTTCTAAAAGAGCTCATCAAGCTTCAGTAAAGACAGCATCAATATAACACTTATGGGCTGTGAGCTCAGTCTGCCGTGAGTCTAAGGTTGACTGCTGGTGTTTTTATGCTTACCTACTGTATTCTGCTGCAAACGCTTCAAAAACGCCCCTTTTGTGTTTTCACAAATAGGATAAAGGTTTAATAAAAATGAAACAGTGTTTTCAAGGCTTTACAGTTTCTGTGTTACTGGTTACTATTGTTTCAAGAAAGATCAAGAAAAAAAATAGAAAATAGCCACCATGGAACAGACTGGAGATTATTGTTATTATTATTACTGTCATTATTATTAGAAGACAAGCAAATACAAAATAATTGTACACTCCAGGCTTTTGAAAGCTTTCTTCTGGCTCGTTGTATAATATGTGTTCTGCAGCAGCAGATACTTAGTTATGTCGATCACCTCGACGCCGGGTAAATCCTCAAGATTACTCTTTTACCAAGATCATATGGATCATATCCTAAATATACATGTATTTTTTTGCATCGACTGTTTCAGCCTAGTTACGGCATTGGTGTACTCGCTGTGATCCCCTTTTCTCTGTTTAGAACTGGAGAAATCGACTTCCTGGCCCCCATCCGAGTCTGAAACCCAGCAATTAACTCCTCTTTGGAAAAGCCTAAAACACCTCAAGCAAATGTTTGAACACTTTTAGCGAAAGTGAGGAAGTTTTTTAGAATTTTACCATTTCCATCAAGCTTTTCTAACGTCAAACTCAGAAAAAGACGTTGAAGGAAACACGCCAAATGATGCTGAGTCAGAGGCCCAGTTACTTCTAAAGAAATGTTGGCGGCAACCAAACCTGTGAAGCCAAAGTTTCATCCTAAACGAAGAGTTGCCAAAACTTAACTTACACAATTCAACACAATTAAAACACCCGTTAATTCACAATTAAACAAAGAGTAACTAATACCATACAGTATTGCATGCAGTCTACCATGCATACCAGAGTAAACAACCAGTCATTAAAATGTTTGTATTCTTGTATACTTGACTGATTTGCTGCAGACTAATTAACTCCAGCTGATATAGCATAATGCCATCCTTAGTTTTTACAGTGCTGTAAAGTAGTCACTATTTTTAAGTTCATAAAAGACTTAAGTATGCTGAGATTTTATGGTGAAGGCATAGAATTCTCTAGGGATCTGTTTAATGGCGATTCAACAATAAAAACGCATCTGGTCTCTTATATCGTTAAAAAAGAAAGAAAGATGGGTTTACTAGCAGTCTAGGCTTTAATTCAGTTTTAAATGAAACGGCAAGAGAGGCTTGTTTCCCCCTCCAACATCTGTAAACTGATAATAACGACTGACGGCTATAAAAACAATGAATTTGAATGTGAAATGCAGGATTTGACGAAAACAAAAGTGTTTCTGCAAAGGAAATATCCAGATCACTCCCAGTGATGTCACTGGGAGTCATGACGACACAAAGGTTTCGGGGTGAGTTGTTGACTCGGGCATTGTGGTGGACGACCGGTTATAGACGGCTTCCAAACATTCCCATCAAGTCGGACAGACT
This sequence comes from Poecilia picta, assembly GCA_033032245.1. Taxonomy (NCBI): domain Eukaryota; kingdom Metazoa; phylum Chordata; class Actinopteri; order Cyprinodontiformes; family Poeciliidae; genus Poecilia; species Poecilia picta. Next base: position 28,729,767 of record CM065362.1, read on the forward strand.
TTTTACAAGATGACTGTAACGTCTCTGACAGAAGGGGCCGTTTGGCTTGAGTGAGGAAATGATTTCCATCACTTATGAACCAAGATGGACGCCAACAAAATACTGAACCACCAAGTATCAACAACAATTAGGATCATCTTCAGAACTTAACCAGGTATGAAGCTCTTCATATTTAATGTTATTGTTTAATTAATTAGTTTAGTCAATGAAATCATAATTTACAACATAATAGTAAAACTAATTGTGCGGCTTCTTCAGGGCTTAGAAAAACCTAAAATGTGTGACAGCAGAACAATAAGGTTTGACCTGAAGAGAAGTGGTGCTTTGTTAAGAAAATGGTGCTCAAGATTATAAATGCTTCTCACAGATTGTTGTTAGCGATTGTATATTTTACAACAGTTTAATTATCTTTCATTACGGTTTGTTAAAAGAGTGCTATTCATATATAGATCCCTCCTCCAGCACATTCCTGCAAATAGCTGTTTCTGTCAGAGCAATCAGAGAACACCTAGATGGTAACATAGCTGATGATAACGAAGTTTGAGTCTGTCATACCTTTGCTGCAGGCTCGTGTAAACACACTTTAATTATCTCCAACCAGACACACACCGTGGCCTTCCAGGCATCTTGTAGGTGGTGTGAGTGGAAACGTTGTTCATTCGCTGCAGGCGCACAGACACAAGCAAATGACATTATTTGGTCTATTTGACTCATGTGGTTTATTAATTAGTGTTTATTCATCTGTGGTGTCTTTGAGTTTATCCAAATCTGCACATTCATAAGACATCTGCAGCAGATGCAGGGAACCAAGGATTCTTTTATGTTCACATGGAGCTCCAGGTGCCTACAGATGTCTGTATGCACCAACAAAGAACGACAAAGGAGCAGATCGCCACGGTAACATTTAAAGACATTTGGTTAAAAAAAAAGGGATTTTTTTACTATATAAAAAATCCCTTCTCATCCTCTGCGGGTGGTCTCTCTCTCTCTTTCATCCTCTGAGCTCGGTCCTCTACCAGAGGCCTGGGAGCTTGAGGGTTCTGCGCAGTATCTTGGCTGTGACTAGTACTGCACATTTCTGATAGATGTCTGATTATATTCCTGATCTGTTTTAGCCATGTCATAATATATATATTATATATATATAATTAGAATCAGATCAAAATGTAATTTTTTTGTCTACAAAAATTGTAATGAGTGGAGATAGACTCAACACCCTGAACGCTGAAGGTCCAAAAACAACCAGAGCTACAGTAGAACAGCTTAGAGTGTGTGTGTTAGAGTGACCCAGTCAAAGTCCAGAGTTATTTTAAAAAGACAGTGAGCAAACATCTCATTCTCCAAATATACAAATTTTCCCCAAAAACCTCCCAGTTGGAAGTAAAAAGTTAAATGTGTCTCTATAAAAACACACAAGGGCTGAATCAAGAATGTACACCACTCTTTTCTGATCTTTATATGCAAATAAATGGAAAACTGTGCTTAATTTTCCCCCAATTCACAAGTGTGCACCACTTTGTTTTGTTTCATCACATAAAATCCAGTGAAAATATATCATTCTGTCAGCAAAATTAGGATAATTTCAAGGCATCAATAATGCTGCAAGGCATCATTGATCTAAGTGCTGAAAACTAGAAAATGCATCAGTGTGATATTTTTTGAGACAGCTGATACTTAGGCTGTGAAAAAAGGTATCTATGATGCAATTCTTTAAAAAGAGTGAAAACTTTTCATTATTGTCAAAGCCAGAACAGGCTCCTGCTTCCTCTGCAGATCTGTAGCTTTGACTGCCAGCGTTGTCTCAGTCTGTGATCTAATGTTGCTGTTGTGTTTCCTGATCAGTCACTGTGATATCCAACATAAGCCTCGACATGTAGGATTTTAATCTCAAAGCTGATTTCATAGCAACATTCTTAATATAATAACCTCTCAGTATTCCTACTAAGCGTCAGTTACTGCATGTTAGAGTTACTGACTGACTTTAAGGATGTATCCACACCAGCGATGTTTAGTCCGCTTTAATCCAAATCTGCCTACAAACCTGGATCTGGGTTCGGTTGAAGGAAACTCTGGTTTGGTTCAAATGAACATGTAGCTGTGTTTCCATTACAAAATGTTACCAGAACCTTCAGTATTTTGTTAATTCTGAAAAACACAATATCACAATTGTGGGACTTACATTAAATAAAGTAATGCAATACAAATCACATGTGAATGTTTGTTCAAACAATAAGTCATTAAGTAATGTCCCCCTCCGACCACTTCCTGTCACGTTCTTCTTCATAGTTTGCATTGTGGCAACACTTGCATGAAACACAAAGTGTTTCCATTGCAGTTTTGCAAAAATAAAACCCAAAAACTCGCTTCATCCTAGTGCCAAAACAATGTGACTTTATATAGAAAAATATGATTTTTCAAAATTCCAGTTTCCATTGGAAATGGAAATGCAGCTAGTGAAGGCCAAGTGAAGGCTGTCCCACTATGCACAAGGTCTATAGCACAAGGGCATTCTGGGTAAATACAATCAAAACAAATGCATGTGTCTAGTTATAGCAATAGAAATGCTTTTGTGGTCATTTACCAAAGACAAACGAGGAATCCTACAACTGCTCATTTCTGAAGCGACTTCATTTTTGTTTACATTTTGTGAAGAAGGAAGTTGCGCCAAGTGTCTTCTGGAGAGGTTTATGTGTCGTTTCCTTCAGTAGTTCTTGGTGCAGCGCCTCCATAGGCGTGGAAGGGAACAGGTTATTCAAAGGGATATTGGTTTGTGGATACCAAAGGCTACAGTGTGAAAATTTCTAGCTTCCTTCAATTTGTCAGATTTTTAAATAAGAGTTTAATGTTGTTTAAAACTACTACTTCATCCATTTGAATCCCATGCACCAATCACAATGTGAAATGTGTGTGTGTCTATTTCCCCACCCACAGTGTGTGCATGGTGTTGATTCATAGCAGCTCTTACCATTAAAGTGAGCTGAAGGGCGCCGCTAATGGAGCGTGGACAGCTGCAGCTGTATTTCTATCACCAACCTGTACTTTTCCTATTGTACATCCCGCCACCTACTGTAGGACCGCTGTTCGTCTCCACGGTGACAGCACCGTTCATATAAATTGTTTAAGGCACAAGTGCTTAGACCTTTCCGTTGAAGGGCTCAGGCTTAAAATTTATGCTGCAGTAACTGACTCCAGAACGAGGGCTTGTTAAAACATACCAGAGTCTGTGTTCGAAATCCAAAGGAAAAGAAGTAACAAGCAGCCAGAGCAGGTGCAGAGCTAGAGAACTGCAGGGAAGTAATAACAAGAGCGGATCATGCTGTCATAAGCCGACTGTCAAATCATTCTCTGTGAAACATGCAACTCTCGGCTCTCTTTAAATGTTTAAATGTTGAAGTCAGAGTGACTGTTGAAAGGACTGAGACGAGGTCCATGTTACACAGATCCTCACAAGTCGGTGTTTTTAATCTGGCCTTTCAAAGGCACTAGACGTGCTTTTACAGATAATAATTACGAGAAAGCAGTCAGTAGTTTGGCTGAGAATAAACAAGTATTTTTTGCACCACCAACAGCAACTTCAGTAATTTTACACGACCATTACACTGAGCATCTGTTTACGCAAATTAACAAATTCCCCCAGCATTTATTGAACTGCAGACATCACCAGCAGTGTTTCCATTAACCATAGAATTGCACTAATTGAAAATAGGAAAATAAATTTGCTTAACGTAAGCATAGCAATTTTGAACAAATTCAAGATTTTCAACAAAAAGTTTTTGTGCTAGGATGAGGTGCTTTTTCCCCCAACCGTATTGAAATAGATGTATTTATTTTTTAAAAGGTTTTATTGGCTTTATTTGATAGTGAATTGACAGGAAACTGGAAGACATTCAGCAAAGGTTGCCAGGTCAGGAATCGAACCTGTGACGGCCCACGTCGAGGACTAAAGCCTTCTTATGTGGGTTGTGCTAGTGTATTTCTGAAAACTGCAAGGGAAATGCTTTTCCCACATCACACGTAATATGATCAACAGCCGGATGTTACTACTGAAATGACAAAGAAGACAACAGGAAGTGGTAGGAGAATGACGGTCCTCCATTGCTCTTCTGTAAAATGGCCGACTCCAATTTTCCCAAAAGCACCCCAAGTTATAGATAGACGATATATGATGAGCGTTAGTGCCATGGTTGAAATATGAATATATCTCATGTAACTGTTTACATAGGTTGCTGCCATGATTTTTAATGACTTACTAGTATTCTGTTATTACTTAGTTTTTTTAAACCTACTGCAGCTTTTAATGAGAGGTGTGAAAGAACATGCAGGACTTAAACACGTATGACGAAAAACTGACACCTCTGGGATAATGTCCTGTGGATGCTTGGCATAAACCAGATCATTCCAGGAGGAGAAACAAACAAAGAACATACCAGCTGGAAGTATGGAGTTATAAGCATCGTGATTCGAGGACGGCTATCATGTGCCCCCATTAGGGTTTGGCTATAGACATGAGTGGAAGCCAACAGAAGGTCTTGGTGAAAATAGAAAGACAGAGTGTGTTTGTATGTAACAAAAAAAGACTGTAAATGTGTCACTTCATGAGATTAGATTCCTCTTTTGAAAAGAAAAGGCTTTATTTGCCGTTCAATATTGTCGAGCAATAACAGTTGTGTTGAAAGGGAAAGAAAGGTCTGGCAGACGGGAGGCAGATGGAGAGAGCAGAGACACGGAGGTGAAAGAGAGGCAGCAGAGTCAGACAAAAGAACAGAGGCAACGGGAAGATGGGGGGGGGTGGGGCGAGCCCTGGGGTATCCCTGCAGACAGAGATATAAGGCTATAGCTAAATAAAAACAGAGGAGAGACAAAATAAAGTATTGTGAGCGATATGAAAGCACTCTGTCCAATCACACACACACATCCACACACACACTCAATATGTGACAATAACGTTCGGGTTTCTTCGGTGCGATTGAAGTCGTGATCTTTAATAAGAGCAGAGTGAAGGTGTGCATTCAGAGAAGAGTTTCCTCTTTTCCAAAACCCGTTATTGTTTTTCCAATCAGCCAGTAAAAGTTGAACAGAACAGGATGCTGCTAAGGCCGTTCCCCTGGCAACTACGGGAGGAACTCCTTATTCTGCTTAGTTTTAAAACAGCAGTACTACGTCTTATCTAGTCTTATCATTTTATAGCAACAAAACATGTTCACTTCGGTTGTAATGCTATGGGCATCAAATATGACTTAAATCACAAAGTCAAATTTCTTTTAACGTCTTGAAATTTGGCTGCCATCTCATTAAGAAGCTCCTGTTCTTTCTGAAACTCCACCTTCAGGATGTCATCACAGTATTTATCCACTATTAAGCCTTCAACAACGTTTTTACTAGAGTTTCACTGAGAAGTACCTCCTAAAATGAGCTCAGCTGATGCTAAGTTCCACCAGGTGTTTGCTAATTGTTGCTGGCTAGTCTGAAGGAGCCTTGGAGTAGCTACATCCTCGAGGGCGAGGCTACTATCCACAGAGGCATTTTGCACATCTAAATGGTTGCCACGGGAGATTAAGGTTTTCCTCAAACATGCTTAAAATAATCAAGGCAACGCTCCAGGTGTGATTTTGATGTCTGAATAATATCAGAATATGTGAAGCTCAAAAAGGTGATTTTACATCATCTTACAGCTTTAAAGTTTTGACATTCAAACTAATGACATTAAACCACAATGGATTCTTTTTAGACATGTGTGGCATGTGCACGGTCATCCCTCACTATCTCAATCACATTTACATCCAGGCTTTGACTAGATCATGTCAAAAAACCTTTTTTTTAAACTTTTATAATCATTCATGGTTAGATTTGAAACAGCAAACAAGCCCACAGCATAACAGAATACAATCAGTACAATATTTGACCTAAAGTCAACATATTTTTGAAAAATGCCAAAAAATTCAGCTTTTATCTTTTTTATTTTTTTTTTCACTTTTTGTTTTTACTTCAAGAATGAGATGTTGAAGTGCTCTTGAAGTAATCCTGGTAGTCTGGCCATTTTTATAAAACTTACATAAAACATACACGGCTTTAAAGTGATATCTTGATTCCAGAGGTCAGTTTTGCTAACAAATGTTAAGAATGTGGTTAATCAGTTATCAAAGCATCTGAAAATAGATTAAAATCTAAGTTTTCTGAACCATATGTTAATCATTTTAACATTTTTACTTATTCTGAATGATTGCAAGAATATGTTATGGATGACTGCAGGAGCTGTTGTTAACCTTTAGATTGTTGAATGAACAAAACAACAGAAAAAGGAAAACTTCTCCCTTGGGGATTGCTGTGTTTTGGTGGTGACTGATTGTCTCTGGCAGTGTTGTGAGAGCCTGTTGATTTAATCCTTTCCATTTTACACAATTGAATCAAAACAACACCATACTGTCTCACAAACATTATTGCCCCATACCCATCTTCATCCATTTTTCGGCAAACATTCTCTGTGTAATATCGCATGACAGTCAGGAAGGATATTGATATCGGGATTCTTTCCGGCATTAAAACTGGATTATTAGATTTTAATGTTTTTAGGTTTTCATTTTGTGGCTGTTTTATCACATTTTGTTTGGTTCATACAGCGTGCTTCAATTATAGAGGTTTTTCTTTTTATGGTTTTGTTGATGTAGGTTTAGCATGTGAGCATAGGCGCCAAATCCAGAGCACCATGTGTGCCAGACAGCCTAAACTTGTCATTGTTTTAATGACCACAGCAACGAGTCATGCAACCATGGTGAGAACCATTGATATATATGTGACTGGATAGGACAGCACCTATTAGTCGCTATAACTAGTGATGCTCAAGGCAGGCGAAAACTTCCAAATGCCCAAGTAATAATTCATTTATATCATGTAATAATGTTATTCCCTCATCAAAAACATGAGGGAGTGTTGCTTTGATTCTTTCAATGCATGTTGGAGGAATCCTTTAACCTCGGTGGCAATCTTTCAGCACAGACCTTGGGAGGATCTAGACGATCCTGCAGAGCTGCAGTTTAAAAGCTTCCTCTTCAAGCAGAGCCTCTCCCCCACTCATCTCCTTCAGCCTAGCCAGCAGCAATTAGCAAACTCCTGGTGGAACTGCAGATCTGCTGAGCTCATTATAAGAGCTATGCTTGAAAAAATGTTTAAGGGTTAATAGAGGAGGCATGTTGTGATGACTTTCTGAAGGCAGGGTTTCAGAAGAAGGAGTTCCTTAAACAGACAGAAGCCCAATTGCAAGGTGTTAAATTACAAAGTAAAATGTTATTTAAGTCATACCTGATGTACATTTATAACATCTGAAGGTAACATAGATACTTTATTGTGACATAAACTGGCACTATGTGCTGCCCCTTTGATGAATTCCTGGTTTACTCATTTTCTATAATCGTCCTCATCCTTTACATGATTCTTTTAAACTTTTTATTTATCCATAAAATCCGAGCCATATGTTTTGAAATTCCCCGTCAAATATCAGTGCGGTGAGCTGAGATCATCCAGAGTTCAGAGACTCAATTTTCAGCCCTATTTTGTTTTCTGCTTTTGCTCCTCTTCCATGTTTGCCAGGTCCCACACGTCGTCCCGTTCTCCCCGTCACCGACTTCTCTGCATAGGCACCAAATAAGACCGTAGACCATTGTATTAATGGACCTCTGACCCCTTTTGTGCTGTCTGAATCTCAAAATCTGACCACATGAGGCATAAACCACACACAGCTACACAAAGCAAGCAAACAGCCTGACAACCTAGATTCTCCTGGCTGTTTGAAAAGAGGAGGTTGACTGATCCCCTATAGACTCTGGAATCATGAAAGAGAAGGCAAGACTCAGAAGAAAAGGACTAAAAGGTCAAATCTCAGATGAGAGAAAGAGACAGAAAAACACAAACAACTAGCACAACAGTGAGCTAGCGACACCAGGAGATTCCTCCTGGGAGACGTGGAAATGAGATTCATTGAAGACGGGTGGGAGAGAAATTAAAGTTTCACAGAACTTAAAGTAAATCCTATTCATGGGGGGCAATTTCCATATGCATGCAGCATTTCTCACCACACACACATTCCCAGACACACAGAGGTTCTCTCCTTGCTAATAAGATCCATAATACTCGCCACAGAGACAGACGAGGACCATTCAGCTCGCACAATGCCTGCGTTATGAAGCCTCAAAACAGCAAAGATAGCTGCTTAATGAAAAATAATTATGATAAAACTAAGAGAGGGTGTCATATTTGGAGAGAGTGTCATGTTTTTGTAAAATTCACCGTAATGGAGAGAAACATGACTCAGCCATATGCAGTCAATGGGGAATCACTTGTTTTCAAGGTAGGAGTTGTCTAAAGATTTTAAACTGCTGTGCCTTTGGAATGACGACTTAACTAAAGATAACTTGTGTACCTGCTGTGTACCTGTTACTTTGGAATAAGAAAAGACTGTGTGACCCTAACCTTGACCACCAAAATCTAAGCAGCTCATCCTTTGACTTTATGTGATCTACAGTCTTTGGTATCCCAGGTTCAATGATGAGATTTTGTGTATCGTCTTCACCTCCAAAGAGGACTCTGAAAGACACTCATCCTGCCATCGTTCTTTGCTAATTTAATGTGGAGACAAAGTGGACAAGGTATTAGTTTTGTTCATTTAAACACTTAACCACCCAAGCAGACAGCATACTACTCTCCTATCTTTTTTAGTTTCCTTAATTTCTCTACTTGGTACATTAGCAAAATACATTTGGAGAGAGAAAAATATTATAGAGAAATGTGTGTAAAAGCTGGTGGGAAGCGTTTGAACTTTTGATATTATTACGTAGTGTATTGACTATTTGTCCCCAAAATTTAAATCCAAAAAACAAAAACCTCAAAAATGATCCAAACAAAAGGTGAACCTATCTCAAATATTCACCTGATGCACCGTGGATTCTGGTTTACGCAGCCCAAAAAGATCAAAAAGTCGAAATACAGTTTTTTGGTTGTTTTATTTCGTAGTTCAGGAAAAAGGTTACAGGCTTCACAGGACTCTCCTTCTCCTGCTCTGATTCTTGCACCTGTTCTCTGGCTGATAGACTGACTGACGACTGAAGACTGATGATTGGTAAAAAACCTTGTGACCATCCACGCGCATAATAAGCTACCTATAAGAACCACCTATTTATACGGTGAAATACCTACATCCCAACTGAAATTAATTAACTAATTAAGTTAATTCCTAATCAAATAACTTATTCTAAATAACAAATTAAACAAACATTATAATGATAAATCAACTAGAAAATAAACAAAAAATAAGAATAAACTAAACAATTTAAATTCTAAGATTTAACTGAAAATGGAGAAATAGCTCCTACACATAGCATGATAATCTGAATACTCAGAATCTCCTTCCATTTATTTCTTCCAAGTATTTCCTCTTGGCTTACTGGAAAACCACAAGGACAGTCACACAGTTTATATGATGAGTAAAGCCAGGAATATTACTAGTCATCCTTTTCAACCACCTCACCAATACCTTCCAATGTTATCATGAAGGATATAATAAGGAGTACAGGCAGCAACAAGGACCATATGTAAGCACTGACTTGTGTGAAAAGCAGTTAAAGGAATAAACTCTGAAAGGTTTCTCCTGGAGAGAAATATGATTTGTTGCTTGTTGAAAAAAAATATTCTAGTCGGTTGCACATCCCTTGATTTTTAATAACTGCACAGTATTTAATGTTGTCATTCTGTCCTTACTGTCCAGGATATCATTCCTAATTAAGTTATTTTTATACTTTGATCTTTGTGTAACTCTATATGGCGGGTCTTGTGTTACATTCTATTGTGCTTATTTGTTTTAGATTCTACATAAAACTATGAGGAGGAAAACATGAAAACATTCACATGGTGGGTAAAAACCAAAAAGACAGTAAAGTATTCAAATTTCTAAATTTGCTTTTACACTATGTGCTACTAAATGTGTCATTTGTGTTCTGGTAAATATTTTTTTAACAGTGATAACATGAAAGAAAATTCCTTTATTGTTGAACAACAACTGAAGATCCTAAAGAATAGAACAAACTGACCTTGTGGTCAAGCAATTCTCTCTGCACATGTAGTTTAATATGTTAGAGTTGCTTTGTGAAAGCTGATCAAATCATCAGAGGCTTTGCCCTAAATAATTCCCCAATAAAATCTTTATTAGACCATAAACCAACGTTTAAATTCACCCAAGGCTCTCTGACCTGTTTGACTGTAAGATGTTTCCATGGTTCCAATGTTGTTTCATGGTCTATTAAAGGTTCCAGTGGAGGGTTGCAGGAAGTGAAAGGTTGTGTCCTTTGATCTCCCACTGCAGTCACACTCACTTCCCGTCTACATGCTGGGCAGACTACTGTCTGCAACACTAACGACCTCTTCCAAATTACCGATCAATGCAATATTGACTTTATGAACCTTCTCATTCAATAAGACTACCGTTTTTATATTTAAATTAATCATTTGTCTTCTAACTCAGTAGGGATATAGTTTCACTAAAGAAACATAAAAGAACTGGGTCTGTTAAAAGGCGAACCAGTGCCTGAACATAATTTTTCTCAAATATCCAGTGACATCTGTGAGATGAGATGTTTGTGACATTTAGTGGCAATAGCAGCTTTTGTTTAGTCCACTTTAATCAAACTCCAGTCCGTTTGCCTAGAAAGTCCAGCTCATTTGGGGAAGTGTGAATGCTCAGTCGAACTCTGATTTGGATTAAAAAAGTGAATTCTGGTCCGCCTAAAAACCTCCATCTCAGTTTTGGTTGAAATGAACACTGGTGAAGTTCAAAGCAAACCGGAAACCGCTCCGTAAGCAGGAAGTGGACTATAGTGAAAAGTATTCTCGGTAAATACAATCGATTTGTTGTCTTCTCTCCCAAGGTTGTAGGACACAAGAGAAATGGTACAACCACTAAAATTTCACTCCACCCAATTCTTGTTTACATTTTGGCCAGTAGGAAGTTGCCTTCAGTGACTTCTTCTGAGGTTTTTGCATCATTTCCTACTATGGTTCTTGGCGCAGCGGCTCCATGGGTGAGGAGGAAAAAAAGGTTTTTCAAAAGGTTTGGTTGATTTGACACAGTGCACTGTGAAAGAGAACTGCACCAGATGAGAATGTGTAAAATCTTGCGACTAAACTGAGTAAACAAACAATCAGGTGTGAAAACACCGCTAGTTATTTAAATCAGCTCTGTTGGGCCAAGGACATTTTCTTAAAACAAGATGGAAACTAATTTCCAAGGACTGGAATTTAACCTTTCTGCTATAGATTATGGATTAGACTATTTTTTTATTTTATTTTGTCTTCCTGGACTCTGACAAGTGTTCTCACTAACTGTGTTTTCACTGACCATATAATTGCGCAATTTGACATATAACAGGAAATAAGATCAGCTACCACAATTATGCGGATGATACACAGCTCTACATCACAATGTCACAAGGTGACTCTGAACCCATCCAATCACTGAACAGATGCTTAGAACAGATCAATGTATGGATGTGCCAAAACTTTCTCCAGCTGAACAGAAACAAAACTGAAGTTATTATCTTTGGACCGAAAGAGGAACGAACCAGAGTCAATGCGCAGCTTCAGTTACTACAACTACAAACCAGCAATCAGGCCCGAAACCTGGGAGTAGTGATGGACTCTGACCTGAACCTTCAGAGTCACATCAAATCAGTCACAAAGTCGGCTTTCTATCATCTGAAGAACATCTCCAGGATTAGAGGACTAATGTCTCAGCGAGATCTAGAGAAGCTCATCCATGCGTTTTATCTTTAGGCGCCTTGATTACTGCAACAGCGTCTTCACAGGTTTGACTAATAAATCAATCAAACAGCTGCAGCTGATCCAGAACGCTGCTGCTCGCATTCTCACTAAAACCAGGAAAATAGAGCACATAACACCAGTTTTAAAGTCTCTACACTGGCTCCCTGTAGCTCAAAGGATAGACTTTAAAATACTGTTGTTAGTTTATAAATCACTGAACGGTTTAGCACCACAATACCTTAAAGATCTGCTAGTGCCGTACCAACCGTCTAGACCCCTCAGATCTTCTGGTTCTGGTCTGCTCTGCATCCCCAGAACCAGAACGAGACGAGGAGAAGCAGCATTCAGCTTCTATGCACCACAGATTTGGAACAAACTTCCAGAGCACTGTAAAACAGCTGAAACACTCAGTGTCTTTAAATCTCAAATTAAAACCCACCTGTTTAGAGTTGCTTATGGATAGACTGAATGATTTTACTTTTAATAATGATTTTAACTCTTTAAATCTTTTTCAAACTCTGTCTTGTTCTGTTTTTATTTTTATTTCAAATTGTGAAAAGCACTTTGAAATGCCTTGAATCCTTGTAAGATACAAAAACTCTGAGGTTTGATAATCCTTGTATAATGTCGAGGTTTGAGATGTTTTAAAATGTTTTCACTTTTAATTTTTACTTTTAATAATGTTTCTATCTTCTAATCTTTTTCAAAATCTGTCTATTTCTGTTTTCATTTCCATTTTAAATGGTGTAAAGCACTTTGAAATGCCTGACAGTCATGTTTTTGGACTGGAAGGAAACCGGATTACCTGGAGAAAACCCACGCATGCACAGGGAGAACATGAAAACTCCATGCAGATAGACTGCGGCCAGGAATCAAACCCAGAACCTTCTTGCTGTAAGGCAACAGGTCTACCAACCGCGCCTCTGTGCAGCCCAAAATCAGTAATTTTTTAATAAAAAGTTTTAGCGCTGGGATGAGGTGGATTTACTTTTTCTTTTGGTTTATTGTACCAAAGTGCAATGGGAACACTTTTTTCACGTCACATGATCAACAACTGGATGTTGCCACTGGCAGAAACCACAAAGCAGAAGACAACCGGAAGTAGTTTGAGGATGGTGGTGCTGTGTGTTTTAATGACTTATCACATAAACACCACCATGACTTTAATGTCTTTTCTTATGCAATTGAAACACCATAAATGCAAAACTGCCAATATTCTGCTAATGTCAAAAAATACAACACTCCATTACAAAAGCACACATTTGTAATGGAAATGGAGATAAACTGAACTCCTCCAATTTGATGATTCAGTTGAACTCTACAGCTGATATAATTAGTTTACCACACTTAGCCAGCTTTTTCATTGTCCAGAGCAAGTCTGTATTAGGATTGTTGTGCCTTTTTGACACCTTTTCTTGTTGACTAACTTTTAAAATAAGGTGCTTTCTCAATATCAAACTTTCAGAATACATGACTTTCAAGCTAAATTTCACTTTCCACATTGAATTCGAAGCTTAACATGATGATGATGATGAATTTGAACGTACACTCTGCACACGCCGCATATCGAGTTCATTATGGTCCATATGTCGACAGCTGAGTCAGAACTTTGCAGTTGGACTCTGCAAAATTAACAAGAATGTGTTGAGCAAGTTTCGCATATGCACTGTGACCGACATATGAGACGTATGGGAGTTCTTTGGGACAAGTGTAAAATTTAAAAGACGCCAACCAGCTGTCAGGCTTAGCGAGCGAGGAAACACTGGGTTGAGTCTGACATTATGAATGGGTGCTTTAACTAATAGCTCTGCTGGACAAAGTTTAATCCGGATATTTGGACGTCTCAGCAGTTGCTGGAATGAAGGTGCCAAGAAAAGGGTGGAAAAAGAATTTGCTTAATTTGGGGATGCTCAAAGCTCACCGAACCTGATCTTTTTTCAAGACTTTGAAACGTTTACATACTTCTGTCAAATTGTGGTTTCTTTTACTCATTTGGAAGTTGCTGTTTTTTTTGTCAAGGTGAATACAATTTACTAAAAGTTTTAAAATTAAGTTAATTTTGACTTAAACTTCAACAATTAGCCAGGAAGTTGAAGCAGGAGAGACATGGTGTTTGTTAGGATTCCGTTTTGCATCCACAGCAAGAAAACATCTTCATCTGAAAAAAATTTATGGTAAAGAAAAAACAGAAATATAAACTGATTGAAAATCATAGAGATCAGAAGTAGGCTTCTCAAAATAACAAATTGATCTGTATGATAAATTATCCCAGAAGTTATCGCGATAAACGATAATATATTGCTGTTTTGAGACCATTTTAATCTAATACAATGCTAATGAATAATGATAGTGGAAGAACACGTTCTCAAAGATGAATACATTTTAAATTCTAATGAACATGTTACACTGGAACTGGAAGATATTTCAAATATTGAAGATAAATAAAACAACAAATAAAATGGAATGGAAATGCCTGTGTAAACTAAATCATCCTTCATAAAAATGGCTGGTTGAGGCCAAAGCACCAGACTGAAGACTTCTATTGTACAATTTTTGATAGAAAGAGAGAAAACCGATAAATCATAGAAATAGAAATTATTGATTATTATTATTATTGATTTTTTGCTTATTGCCACATTCCTAATCAGAAGAAGAGGTGCATTGTCAGAATCTGATAAATTTAGAGAACTTTTACAGTTAAAGTCAAGATGACTGAATGCTGAAAACAAATCAGATGTTTTACCAATGTACCGGTGGAAGGGTTTGCACACTGATCCAACCAGCCTGCAAAACGTTTTTACATGTTTTTGTTTGACATGTGCATTTCTTTGTCACATTAGAGCTGGAAAAAAGTGATTTTTTTTTCCAGTCTCGTTTGTTTACGTCACAAAAAACTGACTGTTTTAGGGTATGTAAACTTTCGAGCTGAGTACATCCTGTCTCATTCCAGTGATGCAGGATGTGTGTCATGTGGTCAGAGCCCGGAGTTCCACCTCTGATGATGATCGGCGGCGAGAACGTAATCTCCCCAGCTGCAACATGAAATACAACAATATCCTGGAATTTGTAACAAGCCTGATGCATACCGCTGCGTCCCATCTCCGTAAATGATCTCATTTCCTAAATTAGCAGATGCAGATGAGGCCACGGCATACCAGAGGAACGCCGTTCAGTAGAGAACGGGGGAAAAGATCCTATTGTGATTGCTGTCTTAAGCAATCACACCCTTCCTCCCCCCCATCCTGAAAACCCCTGTGGAGTTAACAAGTGCGCTTCTTCAAATGGATTTCTAATTGCCTTGTTTAGACAAATGGGCCTCTGTAGCAAGATGCTATGCAGGCCGCCTGTGATGCTTATCCCAACCGTCTCCAAAGGTAGAAAATTGGCCTTTTAAAAGTGTTTTACAAATAGCTTTTAATTAAACACAAGAATTAAAAACACTTCAGCTGAAAATGTGTGGCAAAATGTAAAGGTGCTGTTGGTGTTTTAGTGAAAAATCTAAAGGACAAGAGCCAAAACATTTCCTGTAAGATGGCTAAAATTAAAATGTTAGAAAGTAATTAGAAAGTTGCAAGTCAAATGCAACAATATAATAAACAAAATGAACATGGTTCTTGTTTATAAAACGTTCTTTTATCATATCTTGTATCAATTATAGTTAAAAAAAATTCTTATCACGATACAAAAGAAAAAGCAACTAATTTTATTATAAATTTAAAATCTATGTGCTTAATTAATCAAAAATACATTTATATTTTTATCTTCACTTGTACTTTGCACTGTGAAATGGTTGGTAGTTTATTAGTTTTAATTATTTTTCTTTATATTTTTACTTCCTACTTTAGTCGAGTATCTCTAGCCTAACAATTTTATCGAAGTATTTTAACACGAGGTTGGAATATTTTTTGGCAATAAATTTGTAAATTTTGGAAATTTAGATGAAATTTAGATTAAATTAGATTAGATGAAATTATTCCTTCATCTTTCATTTAGTTTTAAACAATTCAGGCAGGTTGTCACAAAACAATAACTGAGACTGAAAACTATTATTTAATGATAATCAAGTGGTGCCCCAACTTGGAAATGTACTAATTTTGGTGAGTGCTTCTGGCACTTATTAATAACCATTATTAAAACAGCACCATGTATTTCCTTTCACCAGTATGTTTGTCAATATTCCCAGTAAAGTTGGAGTTAAAGTTTACAATATGATACGATATGATTCTCTGCAGTTCTTGTTTTTCTTCCATGTTTGAAAGCAGAACCAAGCCACAGTGGTGAGCTGCTGGCTACACAATCGGTGTTATTTTTTTTTCTTTAGAATTGGACCAAAAAAAAGAAAATGATTTCAATATGAAACAATAAAACAAATCTTCTCGAGCGGAAAAGGCTGCGGTGAAATATTATGTTTCTGGTTGCTGTTCTCATCACTTAAAAATGTCAAACAGAAAGTGAGATGATAGGTGTGTGTAAATGTACGACATGCTGTTCATCTCTCAGATAAAACTGTCATCCTTAACAAGACAATAAAAAGCTTTGAAACTGTTGATTTTAAAATTATGAATTTTTGCATGTCTTTTTACATTTTTTTAATAAGTAGGATGCAAGAACCCAAAGAAGAGGTCAATAGCGTCTCACACTGGAGTTACAGAGCATTGTCTCCGTGTTCCTGAAACAGACTACTTCCTGCAGATAAAACAAAGAGAAAGCTGGGAAAACAGCTGGAAACGGGTGAATAATCACTGCTCTCATAAATTAAAAGCCGAAAGGTGGAAAAAAGGCTCCCTGTCGTCATGAGGACATAGAGATGTGTTAAAAAAAAAACAAAAAAAGTAAATGATGAATAAATTGATGTGATCAATGATAATAACTGTCTCAGATGTTGTTCCACTGAGGTCTAATTTGATCATTTAAATCATGAGAATTTCAGACTTTGATTTGTGTTTGTCACCTTGAAAACTAATTGGGAGTCTGCAGTGAAAATAAAAGCCACCGGACGTAAGAAAAGAAACGGACGCATTGTTGAGGTTGATTAAGTGGCGTTATCAAAGGAAGTTCGATAACTAAATGTCATCGTGAGAGCAGAAAACATCCCTTTAGCAAGGCGACATTTTTAAAACAGATCAGAGAAGAAATATCAAACAACTCAACGCCGTAATCGTATATGGGTTCATCTGCGGCAACAGCTGCGTGTGTTAAAAGGCTCCGTGGCCGCAGAGGTTAAGAGCCAAAACACAGCTCTGTTATTTGGTGTTAATCTGTCGTATATGTAGAGATTAAAGACAATTAGAGCAGAACGACGACCCTGACCTGGTCCCAGTACTCTGCCAAAAAGAAAAAGTAGAGCGTTATGTATCGGTTTGTTCCTGGACTCAGTGGTTTCAATACATTTTTTAACTGCTAACTTTAGAAGATGTGCTGTTTTTGAATTATGTCAATTGTTTGAACTCTCAGAGTTTTAGTGCTGCAAAAATACAAAACATCACAGTATATATCACAGTATATATTAAGTAATTGACTTAAAACAAGCTCCTATATCTTGCTGAAACGTTACTTGTAAGTTAGTTTAGTCTTATTTAAAGTATACCAAGATATTTGCACAGGGAACTTGTGATGGACCAAGCAGTTAAGGAACAGTCAGGCACAGGTTTAAAGTCAAAAAATAATTGGTTTTTTATTTAACCCAAACAAAACTTGGGTAAATAATAGAAAGAATGACAAAAATTGGGCCCAAAAGAGGTCAAAGTAACAAACATCAACTCAGACTAACTCAAACAAACAGACCTAACAAACAAAGACACAAGGGGAAACTTAAATACTGGCTGATCAGGCCACATACAAAACACCAAGGGGAACATACACAAAAACCTAACTGAAACTAACACAGACAAATCCCCTTCCCCCCCGTGGATGATGAGTAGTGGTGTGAACCAATTTACAGTCTCAGCTGGCTGACTCCACCTCTCTGCACTCCTGAAGGATTGGAGCAGCCAGCACTGAGGAAACTCAAAAACAAACAAAAGTTAAATCAGGCAGAACACAACAATGTAAACTAAAATGTGCGCACTTATTCCAGAATACAATGTAACGTGTTGCCTTCTAAACAAAACCAGTTATTCTGCAAATTAAATCCTAGATTTAAAGAAACCCAAATACAAGTGAAAGTGAACCTGTTGTGTGTGGTGTGTGAATGTTACCACATTTGTGTGGCTGTAACGGCAGCCATCACACACTCCCCCTCTTCAGATCTCTCGCTGGGACAGCGAGAGAGACAGTCTGCGATGCAGTTGTCCTTGCCGGGGATATGGTGGATGCTGAATCGAAATGGCTGGATGGCAAGGTACCATCGCGTAATCCTTCCATTAGTATCTTTCATCTTTTCTATCCATTGGAGAGCTTTATGGTCGGTTTCCAAGGTGAACTCTCTACCAAGAAGGTAGTATTTGAAGGAATCCAGGGCCCATTTAATGGCCAGTGCCTCTTTCTCAATGGTTGAGTATCGTACTTCCCTTGGAAACAACTTGCGGCTAATAAAAGCCACTGGATGGCGCTCTCCAGGGGGTCCCTGCAACAGAACAGCTCCCAAACCTCTCTCAGAGGCATCAGTCTGTAGAATAAAAGGTCTCTCAAAATCAGGGCTGTGCAGAACTGGACTCTTACTGAGAGATTGCCGCAGGTCCTGAAAAGCGGTTTTAGCCTCCTCTGTCCAGAGGATCTTATTAGGGCTTCGGGAACCAGTGAGGTCCGTTAATAGCGCGGCCCTGGTAGAGAAATGAGGGATAAACCGATGATAGAATCCTGCCATACCCAGAAAGGATCATAACTGTTTTCTGGTCTCAGGCAGAGGGCAGGACTCAATAGCAGTGATTTTATTTATTTGAGGCTTTATCACTCCATTTCCTATAACAAACCCCAGGTACTCAGTTTCAGCCTTGGCAATTGCACACTTGGCTGGATTAATAGTCAACCCTACAGATTGGAGGCGCTCCAACACCTTCTTCAGATATTTGATCTTCCCAGGTAGAACTGAAAATGACTATGTCATCAAGGTAGGCTGCAGCAAAATCAGACATGTCAGACAGTACCTGGTCCATCAATCTCTGGAATGTTGCCGGGGCACCATGTAGTCCAAATGGCATGACTTTAAACTGGAACAGGCCCCACGGGGTCCGGAAAGCAGTAAGTTCTTTTGACCGCTCCGTCAGAGGTACCTGTCAATAACCCTTGCACAGATCTATGGTTGTTAAATATCTGGCCTTTCCAATCCGCTCAACCATGTCATCGATGCGGGGAGCTGGATATGAATCAAACTGGGTTACTCCATTCAGGTACCTGAAATCAATGCAGAAACGTATGCTGCCATCCTTCTTTGGCACCAAGACCACTGGATGGCACCACTCACTTCTTGATGGTTCGATGATTCCAAGTGACAGCATCAGATCGACTTCCTCTTTCAGCGAAACCAACAGGCGCTCAGGTATTCTGTAACTCAGCCTTCTCACAGAAGCGCCATCTTTTAATACAATGTCATGCTGGACAAGGTCTGTTTTACCAGGGTTTTCCCTGAAACATATTTGAGTTGCACAGATTTCTCACCTGAGCCTGCTTTTCTTCTGAAAGGTGGTCCAGATCCAGCAATTGAGGTGAGGGTTTTGGCAGGTACTGGTTATCCTCTTCCTCCTCCTCTGTCACATCCTGAATAAGAAAAACATCTGCCTTTGGCCTCTCCACCCATTCTTTGAGCAGGTTGACATGGAGCACTCTGGTGGAACGAGGCTGATCTGGAATGGCAATCTTGTAGGTTGTTTGCCCCAGTTTGCTCTGGATTTCATATGGACCTTGCCATTTTGCCAACAGTTTACTGTCAGCACTGGGAAGAAGCACCAGGACTTTCTGACCAGGACTGAAAGACCTCTGGCGAGCTGACTGGTCATACCAGTTTTTCTGATGTTTCTGTGCTTCTTCCTTATGAGCTTGGGCCAATGCCGTCATCTTTTCCAGTCGTTCCCGCATCTGGACAACATGAGAGACAACATTTACAGCTTGAGCTCTTTCCTTGTTACCCTCCCATGTCTCCCTTAACAGAGATAGGGGACCCCGGACTTCATAGCCATACAGCAATTCAAAGGGTGAAAAACCAGTAGAGGCCTGTGGCACTTCTCTATATGCAAAGAGAAGGTAAGGTAGCCACTGGTCCCAGTCTGTACCGGTTTCACTGACAAACTTGCGTAACATTTGCTTCAAGGTCTGATTGAAGCGCTCTGTCAGGCCATCTGTCTGAGGATGGTATGGAGTGGTCTTCAGGCTCTTAATTCCAAGGAGTTGGTACACCTGCTTCAACAAAGTGGACAGGAAGTTAGTTCCACAGTCAGTGAGAATTTCAGTGGGAAACCCAACTCGTGAGAAGAGCTGTATGAGACAGAAGGCAACTGCTTTAGCTTTTATTGATTTCAAAGGAAAAACCTCTGGATATTTTGTAGCATAATCCAGGATCACAAGCATGTAACGATTACCTGATCTACTTCTTTCTAGGGGACCAACAATGTCCATTCCCAGCCGCTCAAATGGGGTGTTTATGATTGGCAAAGACTGAAGAGGAGCTCTGGGGGTATTTTTAGGGAAGACTTTTGGCACTGGGGGCAGCTCTTGCAGAACAGAGTCACATCAGATCGTATTCCAGGCCAATCAAAATATTTTCTGATGCGAGCCATTGTCTTGTGCTTTCCAAGATGGCCAGCCCATGGAATGGAATGTCCTAAAGACAGCACCACCTGCTGGACAGGTTCAGGAACCACCAATTGCAATGCTGACCCCTGCTGACGATATAGGATGCCATCTTTCAGCAAAAATTCCTCCCGGCCGTTCAACCTTCGTTCAGAATGTTTATTTCCCTCTGCTTTCTGAAATAAAGGTGTTAGAGCTGGATCACTGTGCTGCATTTCTCTGATGTTAGCAGGGATTTTAAACCCCAAAGGTAACTCAGGCTCAGAGCTAGAAGGTGGTTTAACAACAGTGTGTTGAAATTTCTCTTGCCGTCGCTGTCTGCGGGACTTGCGAGACTTCCCGGGTGTGGTCTCCAGGTCCGCATCATAAAAAGGCAAGGCACAGAGTGGTTGTATAAACTCCTCTCTCTTTTTAGCTTGAGATCTGGTTAATGCAATGTTGCACATATTGCTGGAGTTCAATAAATCACACAACACAGGCAGATCTTGACCCAGCACTGCTGGAAATGGCAGATTCTCAGCCACACCAATATTTAGAAGATAAAGTTGGCCTTGTACTTTAATATACAGGTCTGCTGTTGGATATAACAACTCATCCCCATGAATGCAGCGGACAGGGATTGTTTCCACATTAACTTTATTTGCTGGAACAAAGTTTCTGTGCACCAGAGTTTGAGTGCTTCCTGAGTCAATTAGTGCCTTTAATTGGTTACCCTCAACTTCAATTGAGGTCGTCCTTAAACCAAACGCCATGCTAGAGTCCACACTTTGTCTGGGCACAAAGCACATTTGTGTTATCTTTGCGGAGTTCTTCGGGCACATTGGTTTTGTGTGTCCTTCCATCCCACACAGATAACAAATCACTGTCTTGGCTGGGACTCTTGATGGTTCATTCAATGACCGGACCTTTAGAGGTTTACTCACCCCGGCCTTTTGGTAATGGGGAACAGGCCTTGCAACCTCCCTCATCTTCCATGCATTTTGACTCCAGGGTTGTCCTTTTTTCCGTGCGGCCACAAACACGTCAGCCAACTGCGCAGCCTCTGCAGCTGACTTTGGGTTATGTTCTTTAATCCATATCTGCAACTCAGGAGACAGCATTCTTAAATATTGTTCCAAAATGATTATTTCACCAACCTCCTGCACAGTTTTTTGTTTTGGCATTACCCACTTTCCATACAACTCCTTCAATCTTGCATACAATTCTTTTGGATTCTCCTCAGGTTTGACTTCCAATGATCGAAATCTCAATCTGTATGTTTCAGGATTAATGTCGTATTTTTGAAGAACAGCTTCTTTAACTTTATAATACTCCAAAGAGTCATCCATATCCATGTTAACATACGCACCTCTTGCTTTGCCAGTGAGTCATGGGATCAGATGGAACACCCAATCTGCTTTTTTCCACCGGCAAACAAGAGCCATGCGTTCAAATGTTGTTAGAAAATGTTCAATGTCATCCTCATCTGTCAGTTTTTCAAGTCTGGGTTCATGAGAGTAAAACTGACCTGAGGGAGCATGTATTTGCTCATTACAGCAGGCAGGGTCGTCACCTTCATTTGACTCTGCATCAGATTGTTGAGACTCCTCCACTTGAGGCTCAGGAGCAGGGGTGGTACGCGCTTGCACTTCCACCTGTAGCAGCTGAAATTGGTGTCGTAGTGCTCTGAAGCGCTGTTCCTGCCGATTAAACTCCTCCCTTCGTCTTGCTTCCTGGGCTTCCTGCTGACCCATATGAGAACGAAGAATGGAAATAACTTCTGATATTGTTGGTTCCTTACTCTCAGTACTATCCACCCCTCCAGAGGCTCCATTTTCCTCTCCAACTTGCTCCTCCATTCCAACAGGCTGGTTTTGAGGATCTCCTTTTGGTCCTTTGGCACTCCTTCCTGCTCTTTGCATGGTTTGGTAAGGGGAGAGGGCTACTAAAAAAAATAACCTGCGCCTTTAACTGCAAGATCCCACTTCTGACACCACTGTGATGGACCAAGCAGTTAAGGAACAGTCAGGCACAGGTTTAAAGTCAAAAAATAATTGGTTTTTTATTTAACCCAAACAAAACTTGGGTAAATAATAGAAAGAATGACAAAAATTGGGCCCATAAAAGAGGTCAAAGTAACAAACATCAACTCAGACTAACTCAAACAAACAGACCTAACAAACAAAGACACAAGGGGAAACTTAAATACTGGCTGATCAGGCCACATACAAAACACCAAGGGGAACATACACAAAAACCTAACTGAAACTAACACAGACAAATCCCCTTCCCCCCCGTGGATGATGAGTAGTGGTGTGAACCAATTTACAGTCTCAGCTGGCTGACTCCACCTCTCTGCACTCCTGAAGGATTGGAGCAGCCAGCACTGAGGAAACTCAAAAACAAGCAAAAGTTAAATCAGGCAGAACACAACAATGTAAACTAAAATGTGCGCACTTATTCCAGAATACAATGTAACGTGTTGCCTTCTAAACAAAACCAGTTATTCTGCAAATTAAATCCTAGATTTAAAGAAACCCAAATACAAGTGAAAGTGAACCTGTTGTGTGTGGTGTGTGAATGTTACCACATTTGTGTGGCTGTAACGGCAGCCATCACAGAACTAGACAAAAACATAGTTGGTGATATTTTGTGTTTTTGCAGTGGAAGAGTTATTTCTCCTTACAAATCATTTTAAAATATTTCTGTTCTTATGAGCTCCTCCTTCTGGAAATGTAAAATGATTTTCCAGTTTTCCTCTAACAAAACCAGAACTGCCTAACTGAGTTGTGTTTGGTTCAACGAAAGGAAACGCACTGCTTCGCATTATTTCTTTTCATGTTTAAACAGCAAATTTCAGAAAAAACACAAACTGTAGTGGAATTTATTTGAATTTTATGAGCAAAACCAGAAAGTGAAGCAGAATTAGGAAATGGAAGGGTAAACGATGATATTCAGTTATTTTTTTTACAACTAAAAATCTGTGTTTTGCATTACTGCCCTTCACCTCCCTTATTCTTCCATGGTCAACATTTCATTAATTAGTCACACTTGGTTCCCATGACACCCATTAAACCTTCCCAGTAGTTGAAAGCCGGTCAGTTTCCTCTCCTCTGTGTCAGATCTTGGACTGTTCTCCATTGTATCTTTTCCTCCATTGTGAAGTTTATTCCTCAAAGTAAACCACGGTTATCCTAACCCTAATCCAGCCCTGAAAATATAAGCTTTAAAAGTGAACACACTTCCCTGACATTGAACTTCAGTAGGAATAAGTTAAAATTCATAAAGCTCCTTTCTGGGGGTCGTGACTGTATGAACAAAAGGGAGGCAATAAGGGCTTAAACCAAACAAACAGGAGGCCAAATTTTGTAAGACAGCTCTCATAAAGACCGACTTCTGAAAAGTTTTCGTACAATGGAAGCCCATAAAAGTCAGTTGAATAAAACGTGACCCCGAAATGATTTGACCATACAAATCGTAAACAAGCTTGTGTCTGATTTTTCTTCTTGTTATTTCTTATTTTTTCCTGTTAAAATCAAAGCGGGCCGCTGCCCTCTCAGGTCCTGCTAACCTGTGCGGCTTGTTAAAACTCCAAAGAAGGCAGCGGCACATTAAAAAACACAACAAAAGCAACTAATGAGAACACTGACATGTCCTGATCTCGGCGTGAATGCTCCGCGGAAAGGTTAAAGAACAAGTGGAATTATTGTCCGGCGATAAGTCTGCCGCCAACGCTGCTTCTGCTTTTCACATTCAGTCCATTCAATCCAGTCGAAACAGTCGAAGGGAAGAAAAATCAAACTTTTTGAAAAAGTCAGACATGTCAGTTGTGGAAGTTTACGTGAATAAGAGCTGTGTACAGAAGTAAGAAAGAAAAAAGAAATTGTTTATAAAGTTGGACTTGGTAGTGTCTTCTGAATTAGTTGCTCCATCTTCAGTCCAACAGATAATAATAATAGAAAAGGTTAGATATACTGTATTATTAATTCTCTTTATGGCTGATAAGCTGGAGGCTATTATCAGACATAATAGCTGTCTGTACTCTGTACTGTACATAGTACATAGTACAGTACAGGATGTACAGAGTACAGCCTGTACTTGTGCCAGTGGCGGAACAAGTTGGCATCGGGCCGGGGGCGGGGCAAATTTCCGGGCCCCCTGACCAATCACCTGGCCCCTCACGTGCAGCAGCTGGAACCCGTTTAGGGGAGGGGGGGGGGAAGACATATGGTGCAGCAGTATTTACAAGTCCAACAAAACCTCAAATTTCTGTCTATTTTGTTTTTAACTTGTGTAACAGATCAACATGGAGTGATCTGATCACTTTAAAATGGAAGGAATAAGTTTGTCAAATGTGATCAAAATATTTCACAAATGAAATATTGACTAGTGTGTCAGATTGGACACACATCAATACGCTTGGATCTAGATGCTAACATTGCAGCTCTGGCTGCTTGTTTGTGCTCCTACAAGTTTGCTAGTTTTTTTCTTCACAGCATTGTACAGTACTTATGGACAAATATTTTTACAATCATTCAGATTAGATTACTAGATTTTTTTCCCGTAAACATGGAGCTTTTCTGCAATTCCTCAAGGTGGATGGATCAATCCAAAATATCAATACCAAGTCGATACCAGTATCGGATCGACACTAGTGTTTTAACATTCATACTTCAGTTTCAGATTCCATCTTGAAATTTTATTTTATTTTTGTGTCTGTTTGTTTTGATTTACTCTCAAATCATGCATTTTTAAATTATTGTTGTTTATCATATTAATTTGTTCTTAAAAGTATTTTGTAGACACCTACAAACTTTGTACAAATTCAGTTCCAGGTTTGAATTAAATAATTTAAAGCAAAAACAAACAAAAAGAAACCACATAAAGGTCAAAAGTTTGAAGATATGACAAAATAAATAAAAAGTATCGTTATCGGTGATGCATTTACCTGGTATCAGATTGATAC
>CM065362.1:28755337-28767094 GCA_033032245.1 Poecilia picta
TTGAGAAGAATTGGATGGGCGGTTATGTAGACTGCTATTCCAGCTGTGGTTATAAAGATTTTCAAAGAATAAGAGCTTCTTCTTTTTTTTCCAGTGATTTTCCCAGCTTAGCACACTGGCAGCACCCACATGGCTGCTGTGGGGAAGTGTTATGGATGTCTTTGTCTATAAACCTTGTCATATAATTACTCAAAAAAATAAATTCAGTGATGCAGAACCAAAAAAGATGACTATTTACTTAATGTCAATAAAATGGTTTTTATATTACAGTCAAATTCTGTTACGATTTACGTAATTAGAATATCGGGCAAGACTGCTGATGTCCTGCACTCTGTCGGAGCCATTGTGAAGCAAAGTACATGTTGAAGCAGATTCACAAAATGGAAAATGAAAGTGAGAGCTGCCTTGTGTTAGCAAATCTCTTTACCACACACAATGTCCACAAGGTTGTGGAGAAGCAAAGATGTGTGGTACAAATGTCTTTCAAATTTTAAATTTGATTTGGAAATCAATAAAGGAAACACAGAATCCAATCTTTGTCCGCGTCCATCTGCCTTTGTTTGATATATAGATATGTGGAGAATGACAGGATTCAAGAGTCTTTCATATTCTCAATATTTATTAAGAATCATGTCTAAAAGATTTTTTAATGTGAAGATTTATGAGGACATTTTCATATTGTCAGTAGCCGCGTTTCCATTACAGATGTTCATAAGACTTTGTTAATATTCTGCTAATGTAGAAAATGCACAATTTTGGCATTTCCGTTAAGTAAGAAACAGAATTAAAATAACACGTGAACAAGTTTGTTCACATGGCAAGTCAATAAAAAAACAGGTGGCGCCATCATCTGCCAACTATTTCCTGTCGTCTTCTTATGGTACAACATCCGGTTGTTGATCACGTGACTCGCGTGTTGTGAAAAAAGTTTCCATTGCAGTTTTGCGAAAAAAAAAACAGTTTTGAGTTGTAATGGAAAGGAAGCTAATGATGCAACTGCATTATGTTCAAGCAAGTTTATTTGTATAGCAAATTTCAACTACATTGTAGTTCCAACTGCTTTACAAAATACAAAATCAAAGAACACAGCCAATAATTGAAAGATTACATTTTGCTAAGTGCCGTCGTTACACGTCAAAATGTTGGTCAGTGTTTAATTTATTGTGGTTGAAAAGCTACTCCAAACAGGTTGGGTTTTTAATCTAGGTTTAAAGGAACTCTGTGTTTTGGCGCCACTATGGTAGCTACAGGAATGTCAGCAAATTACAACAGATTCCTGTGCAGACCAATTCTCTTTCTGTTTACCGAATGACATCTGAATTAGGCTGTTCTTATTTATAACGCTTGCGTTTACCACAGCGGTGAGTGAATTACGGTGATGGATGACCTGATATTGTCAGAAAAAACGCCCAGTGCTAGAGATCAGCGAATTAATTTAGAATGAAAAATACAATTATTAGTCATACAGCCATTTTGTCCCAGAGTTTTTCTGCTAAGACACTTTTTATTTATATGCGATGATGATAAATAGTTCACAGTGACAGAATAAATGAGACATCAAGGCCATCCTCTAATGTCTAAGTTTTAAAACTAATAGAGTATAAATAGTGTAACCTGCTCAACCTTTTCTCCTCCTAAATAACCACTTTTTTACTGGCTGCTCCGCTTTTCTCTTAAATTTAAGTACCCATTATTAAACAGAGATGGCTCTCCTAAATCCGCTATGATGGAGTGGAATATGATCTCTGCTTTTAACATCGTCTTGGGGATGAGACGTGGTGAACTGGACTCCTGGATAAAGGTGTCGAGCAAATCTGAAGGGTCGTAAATGTTCGTCTCTCATGCGAGCGGAGGAATAAACTCACAGGCTGATGAAAAGATGGACGCGAGAAGAAAATGTATGAATCTCAGAGTGAGCGAGATTCTAAGAGATACATGAAAAAGTAAAAACATGTAAGTATTTTTATAAATTCACAATTGGCTTTATTATCTAAAAGTGAATTCATGGAGAAGACCTGACTTGTGGCTCATTTACAGTTTTTGTTGACTCAAATTATTATCAAGCGGGCCTAAACTGCGGCACTCGTAGTCAAAGTGACACATTCTGTTAGCAAAAGGTACTAACCGGGCTAATATTTAAAGATATCAAACGAGCAAATAGTTCTTTCAAACAACATGATTTGCTAAAAAGTAGCTTTTCCTGTTAATTGTTGCATAATGGACAGCAAATTATATTATTTCATTGTCAGTGTAGCCCAAAAGTTTTCAAAGTGATGGAGAGAGCTAACCACAGCAAACAACTCCCCCCAAAAAACAATATTATTGCTGTAATTTCTACTGCTAAGCATGATGTCACATTTACACATGTTTGTTACATTGTTGTGTGGTTTACCTGCTGTAGCTCTGCTTAGCATGCATGATACAACACTGGAACGAGAGAAGAGCGCGAAAGCCCCCTAGTGGTGGATGTAGCCACTACCAATCAAACCCAGAAAAGGCATACTAGTTGATTACTGATGCATGGATTGGAATTCTCTTAAATAAAAAGGTGCTTTTGTCACATGATACAGGGGAATGCCTCTATAATGGCTGTTTAAACAAAACAATGACCGTAAACACGCCAGGAAGCAGCAGCTGCGCATCAGATCCAGACAAATAATTTTAACCGTTATGGAACAGCCAGCCCACTTCCTGGACCTTAGTGCAACAGACATCATGTGTTTTGTTAATAAAATGCTGTTTTATCGTCAAAAATTGCAAAAATGCCATTTTCCCCAAATGCATTCACAAATATGAACATAAGCTAAATTCAATATATACTTAGCTAACTTCACTTTTTAAAAACTCTACAATGTGTGTGTATCTGGACACTCGTTTGCATCATTTCTAATTTGTGTTATCAAATGCAGTGAATGATAAGATTATGTGTTTAGTGCTTACCAACGTTGTTTTGAGTTACACTGAGCTCTGTCTGAATTTCATCCCAAATCCTTCCACATGGTGTTCTCTCCGCTCTCATCTTCTCGTTTTTACTCCCCTTTCTGTCTCAGTGCATCCAGCAGAAAGTTCAAATGCCTGAAGCAAAACACAGGTTGTGCTTGTGGATGCACAGCCAATGAAGGTTGGATGTTCAGTCAGGGATTTGCTCAATATGAGTTCTGTCCAAAACCTACATGATAGAGGACAACAGGAAGTGGTTGGAAGATTATGGTGCGCCATTATTTAAAATGACGAATCATTATAAAACTTGATTTGTGATTTTAATCACGTTTCTTATGTAATAATGAAAACACGGCCAGTGCAAAATTTTGCTTTTTCGATATTTGTAATGGAAATGCTGTTGTCTGTAAAGTCCTGGGAGTATATTTTTTACAGGAGGCTAAGTGAAATGCCATGACAGCAGAAAGTAGCTCATGCTTTTAGCACTTCAAGTGACGAGGCGACTTTAACTACTGCATGAGAGAAGCAACTGAAAATCACTCTTGTGAGTCTTTCTCCCTTATTTTCAGGTAATGTTGATTAAAGCGTAATATATTTGTAGTCTCTACATTAAGTCATTTTAAAAGGAACCCTTCATTATTTTGTGAACTTTAAAAGCAGAAACGCCAAGTCGTTTGACATGGCGTTTATGTGCCTCATTTGTGTATTAGATAATAGCTATTAAACTAACAGCAGAAGGCAGGAACCTGTTCATTGTTGCTTTTTTTTAAAGGCAGATATTATTTTGGTTTATAAGCCTTAATAGGTAGTCATTATTTTTGTGAACTTTACATGTTTTTCTTACGTGTCAGTGTGTCAGTTGTGTACTAAATAATTGCCATTAAGCTAACAGCAACAGCTCAACTGTTTACTATTTTTGTGTGAGCAAACATGCACAGATATTTAACTATAAGTTCTTTGTTTTCTTTATTAGCTTTTATAGGTAATTATTATTTTGTGAACTTTGGATAATTTTTTTTTCTCTTTTATGAATAGTTGGACATACCGTTTATGTTTCTCAGTTGTGTATCGTTAGTTTAACAGCTTAATCTAAGCTCTGATCTTAGATTAAGATAAACCCGCAGGACAGTTTTTCCTAAATCAGTGGTTCTTAACCTTGGTTCGATCGAACCCCAGGGGTTCAATGAGTCGGTCTCAGGGGTTCGGCGGAGGTAAAGACACACTTGTGTAAAGTCGTGACGACACCCCGCTTTGCCATCACTTGCTGCAAAGGATCAAGTTACATTGCTTAGCCAATCAGAGCTGTGGAGGAGAACTGATTGAAGGAGTTCCACCGTCAACATGGATTTAAACTTGTGTCTTTATTTACTTCAGCAAAGCTCACAGTTTTTACCAAATTCTGTAGCTTTCAGTGTACTTCTAAATCTGCTCCTTAGTGGCGTCTTTTTGGGGTTGCTACTGCCTCTAGTGGCGTGGAGGTGGTAACACAATTAATATAATTACATTACTAAATCAGAATACAGCAAAATCTTTATTATTTATTATTTTTTCATTCTATTAAGAATGTAGAGCTAATTAAATTATCTAAACAAGACCTTAAAGTGGTTACAGTTTCTCTCAATGGCCAACCTTTTGAAACTGTGGCAAATTTTAAATACCTTTGGTCGTTCCTGGACAGTCAGCTCAACTGTGCTGAAAACACTGATTATATTTTGAAGAACTGTTCTCAGAGACTCTACCTTTTAAGAAGACTTGGTGATCTTGGGGTGACCCAACTAGACTCTAGTTAGGTCACCCCTATGTCTTGAATTTGGGGGGGAGCTCATATTTTATTTATCACTGCAGAAGCGTTCAGTGGACGCACATATGAAATTGGTGGGTTCAGTACCTCAAAAAGGTTAAGAACCACAGTTTCTTTTCTTTTTTTTTACTTTAATTACAACCCTATTTTCAGGTTTGTAAACATGTGTCTTTGCATGGTCATTGGATGAGAAATTTATGATTCACTTACGCAGAATATGCAATATGTATGTTTAAATTGTTAAATGGTTTGGTTTTCTATAATTCTGTTATAGTGAACTGGTTATCATGTAGAAATGTTTGATGCGTTTAGTTGCTGTTATTTTGATGAAAACTGATTTTACTGTACATATGTTGGAGATCATGTCAGATTTGTTCATATTTCTGTTTTCACTGGCCTTTCTGCCGGTTCACTTCGCTCACAGCTGCATTAGCAAAGAACCTATTATCTCCCCTTGTTTCACAGCTTAAAGTGCTCCATTTTGATCTACACGCCTTATTTACTAACACACCAAATAGTGGCAATAGCCATGATAACTCAGTACTCAAACCCTGCACAGATAATCTGTTCATTCACTCTGTTATTTCATCATAAAATCGCATAAATTGAATCATTTTGGGAGTCCGTGTCCTGTCATCCGTTCTGCTGAACTTCACGCGTTCTCCACTGCGGTCTCAGAAGAGTTGGCTCTTACAGAGTCACATCCCTGCAGAATAGCCCTGAAGGACATTATGCTCATCGCAGCTACATCCTAAACTTCAGGTTTTTTTTTTTTCCTTTTTTGTTTTTTTTAAATTGTATGCTCTGCTTGTTTATAATGAAAACTGTCCACCACTCCCATTGCGTATTGGTCTGGCTGCGCAGCATTACCTCCTCCAAAGTGTGTTGTCCCTGATGAAAACATTGATGCACACTTGTTTGTCTCAATAAAACCAACTTCCTGTAAAAATCTTTCTGCTTAAGCTTGGAGGCTGGGTTTGCTTAATTTCACGGCTTATCTTCCTGGCTGTTGTTCCCCCATTACTCCATGCAATAGGGTTTCTAAAAAAATTAATTAATTATTGTGCATTTTTCCTAATGTAAAAGAATTTGCAGATGAACTCTCACTGCCTTCTCTAACCGTGTTCTGTTCTCTGTTTAGAGTCTTTAATTGCCTCTAACTCTAAATTGGATCTGTGTGTTTGTTTTGTTGTGGGTCTGAAAGCTTTAGAACAAATTTTGTAAACTGCTTTACCCATAAATAATCCGCTAGACAGTATTATGGTTCACATTGCAGGGTAGTTAGGCTATGGCTCGCTTGTCACTTTGCTTACAGGCTTTAATGCTGTGCTTTGATTCTCGTAGACAGCAGCGCAACAAAAGCTAGCTAAAGAACACAACCGGCATGGTAACCGAAGATGCTAATAGACACGGTTTAAAAAAAATAGACAAACGTGATAAATAGCTTGCTAGAGGCAAGTAAAGTACACTGACCCACCAAGGCGTTTAATTAAATTCTTCCATTTGGTTTCGTTTTGCTTAGTGTCAGTTTTGGAGGTTCAGTTGAGTTGTGTTTTCATTCTGTTCACTGTCTATTCGTGTCCTCAGTTCAGCTTATTTCAACCACCTGCTTAAGACTAAACACCAAACAGCTTACAATATGTTTTGCAAGGATAGTAAGTTAACTGAACACTGCCTTTTTGTTTTTCTGCTTTTTTTATTTTTATCTTCTTTGCTTCAGTAAAAAGGAAGTCCAAGTAAAGTACCCTTGTATTTTAACCTCTTAAAATTAAGGAGGGCACCCGTGTTGTCATGGTATTTCATATTAATTTTAGAGTCCTGCTATCATAGGGGCTTGCCCAGTAAAGAAAATGGTCACTGGGCAAATCAAGCTTTTAACCTATCCTAGCATTACAGTACAGAGGTGATTTCCTTCAAATGTTAATTTGCGTTTTTTGGGGGGAGAGGGGCAATTTTATTTTTGGGACAACTCTGAGTAGCTTGAAAGTCACTTCTATAATGACTTAAAGTTCATTAATTAAAGCAAGACTAAAACTAAAATGACTACCACAATTTTTTCTGAAGGCCATGAGCTCTCAAATGACTACACTATATATATATATATATATATATATACACAGTCCAGTCACATTAATGTGACCATCTGTCAAAAGCCAGAATAACCACCTTTCGCAGAGCGAACTGCTACGAGACGTGCAGGAAGAGAGTCACTTAGGTCCCTGAAGGTCTTCTCTGGGATGTTGAGCCATGCCGACTCTAATGCCGTGGCCAGCTGCGCTAGATTACGCGGTTGAGGATCCATGGCGCGAACAACTCGATCGAGATGGTCCCACAGATGCTCGATTGGGTTTAAGTCAGGTGAGTTTGCTGGCCAGGGGAGGACGGTAAACTCATCCTGGTGCTCTTCGAACCACGCACGTACACTGGCAGCTGTATGGCACCTCGCATTGTCCTGCTGGAAGATGCCATCATCCTGAGGAAAAACAATGCGCATGTAGGGGTGGACATGGTCCGCAAGGACAGATGCGTACTTGTATTGATCCATCGTGCCTTCCACAATAATCAGTGAACCCAGAGAATGCCAGGAAAACATTCCCCAGACCATAATGCTCCCGCCTCCAGCTTGGACCGTTCCTGCAATGGTTGCAGGGTGGTTCCTTTCAGAGGTTTCACGCCTTATACGCCAACGTCCATCTGTCCGATGGAGCATAAAACGCGATTCATCTGAAAACGCTACCTGTCGCCACTCAGTGGACGTCCAGCTGCTGTACTGGCGTGCAAATTCTAGCCTTCGTCGTCGATGAACACCAGTCAGCATAGGTGCACGAACCAGGCGTCCGCTTCGGAGGCCCAGACGCAGCAATGTTCGCTGAATAGTGGTTTGGGAGACACTTGTGGTAGCCCCTTGGTTCATTTTAGTGGTCAGTTGCTCAACGGTAGCCCGTCTATCTGCCCGAACGCATCTCCGCAACCGTCGTTCGCCTCTGTCATCTATGGCCCGTGGTGCACCACATTTGCCACGTCGTTGATTTTGGACAGTCCCATTTTGCCATGCACGGTACACTTTTACCACGGCGGCACGCGAACAGTTCACAAACTCAGCCGTTTCGGAAATGCTTCCACCCTTGGCCCGAAAGCCAATGATCATGCCCTTTTGGACGTCGGATAAATCGCTTCGTTTCTGCATTACCCCAAACGTTTTTAAAATTTTTTTCCCAAACCCCCACAAAACCCCTTTATATAGGGCTAAACTGAAAATGTGCTGCACCTCCCTTCTGGGGGTTGGGTTTATTTAACTTAAAGTGGAAAGTACGGGGTTGGTTAAATTAAATGGGGGGCGGGAAAATGTGTTATTTATATATATATATATAATATATATTATATATATATAAAAAATATATATTTTTGTGTCCAAATTTTCCCATTACCCTCTCTACTATTTGCTGTTAATAAACCACTAAATCCCTCCTTCGCCCCCCATGTGTTTTTAAAAGATGGCCCCTCCTTTATAAATTTCAGCTTTTTTTTTTTTTTTCCCCGCCTCAGCCCTTGAGGATATTCGGGGGGAAATTGAAATCTGGAAAAACAAAAGTGATAGGGAAAAAAAATTAAAAAAAAGCCAAAAAAAACGGGGGGGAAAAACTTTAGAAAAAACGGGGAACTGCCCCCGGATTGAAAGGTAGAACACAAAAAAGGGGCTTGTTTTTGCTTCCTAAAAACTAAAGGCGGAAGTAAAAAGGTAGCAGCTTTTTTTTGTGAGTTTTTTTTCCCCCTTTATTGCGGATCCCCGGGGGAAGTTGTCAGTTTGTGAGAGTCCAGCTTTTGCTTTTTTCTTTTGTGCCTCGGGGACCTTTAAAAAATTTCCTTTTTTTGGCCCCAAAAAAGGGGGGGCCCCAAAAAAATTAATCAACTTATTTGTTTTTTCTTGTCCCTTTTTGGGCTTTTGGGTGTTTTTTTAAAAACCCCCCGCCCGGGGAAAAAACAAATTTGGGGAACAACAAGATTTAGCAAAGTTGAAAAATTTTTCGAATTTTTGTTCTGAGAGGTATTAAATTATTTGCTTTACTAGTTTTGGGGAAGAATTATTTTTTGGATTAAATTTTAGAAAAAGAATCTGGCTTCCTTTTTCTTTTTGGGGTTTTTCCCGGGTTTCCCTCTTGACGGTGACCTTTGGGGGGGCAAACCACAAAAAGGGCGTGGTGCGTCACAAAAATTTTTGAATTTAACCCCAAAAGGGGGAAAAAAGGGAAGATACAAAAAAAAATTTCCCTTTAATTTTAGAGACCCACATTCTTATCTGAGCGAGGGGATTGGGACAGAAAAAAAGGGTTTTTTTTTGGGGGAAAAAAAGAAAATTTAGGGCAAATTGCATCTGCGTTATTTTTTGTGGAAATTTTATCTTTTGTATTTAATTTTTTCAAAAAAGGGGTATCTTTGCTACCCCAACCCCGGGGCCTGTTTTTGACCCTTTCTCTAAAGCCATTTGCCCCCCTTGCAAAAAAAAGGGGAAAGGGGGAAAGAGCTTCCCAAAAACCCTTTTGCTGTTTCATGGCTTTCCAGATCAGTGTGAAAAAAAAAAGGAAAAACATACTGTTCTATAAAAAAAAGATAAAAGATCTTGGCAAACAATTGCCTTAAATTTTCAGGGGAAAATAAAAGTCCCAAAATGGGGGGGAAAAATTTAAATTTTAAATTTAAGTAGGCTATTTTTTTCAAGTCATGTTAAATTATTTTAAATAATTTTTTTAAAGGGGGGGCAAAAAAAGGGTTTTTTTGGAAGGGGGGTTTTTTTGGGGGGGTTTTTGGATTTTTTTTTTCCCCGGGGGGGAAAAATTTCGGGGGGGTTTTTTTTTAAGGGGGGATTTTGTTTTGGGGGGTTTTTGGGGGTTTTTTTTTTTTGGGGGGTTTTTGGGGTTTTTTAAAAAAAAAAAAAATTTTTTAATTTTTTTCGGGGGTTTTAGGGGGGGGGAAAAAAAGGGGGGGGGGGTTTTGGGGTTTTAAAAAAAAAAAAAAAAAAGGGGGGGGGGAAAAAAAAAAAAAAAAAAAAAAAAAAAAAAAAAAAAAAAAAAAAAAAAAAAAAAAAAAAAAAAAATTTTAAAAAAAAAAAAAAAAAATTTTTTTAAAAAAAAAATTTAAAAAAAAGGGTTTTTTTTTTAAAAATTTTTTTTCTAAAGGGGGGTTTGGGGGGGTTTTTGGGTTTTTTTTTTTGGGGGGTTTTTTGGGTTTTTTTGTTTTTTTTTAAATTTTCTTTTTTTTTTTTTAAATTTTTTTTTTTTGGGGAAAAAAAAAAAAACAAAATTGCCAAATTTATTTTTCTCCCACCAAAGTTCTAATTTTTAGGGGGAAAAAGGGGCCAAAAATTTGGGGGTTTTTTGGGGGGGTTTTTTCTCCCCAAATTTTAAAAATTTTTTATTGGTTTGGGGGGGGAAAAATTTTTAAAAAAATTTTTTAAAACAAAAACAAAAAGTTAAATAAAAAAATTTAAAAAAAAAAAGGGAAAAAAAAAACCCCCTTTTAAACCCCCTTTTTTTTAAACCCTTTTTTTCCCTTTTTTTGGGGGTTTTTAATGCCCCCAAACCCCCCCCCCAAAAAGTCCCTTTTAAAAATTACGGAAAAAAGTTTAGCTCTTTTTAAAATTATGGGGGAAAAGTTCCCTTATTCTGGGGTCTTCAAAGTATAATATCTAAACGCTGGGGGGGATGAAGCCCTGGGGGGGTAAAATCAACATTTGGTTCTTTTTTAAAGTGCCATGAATGACTTCATTTCATTTCCAAAACCCCTAAAAATTTTGGGGTCTCCTCGGGGGAAAATTAAAAATTTCTAAAAAGGGATGTCTTGTCGCATTCCAGCCTTAGGGAAAGAAGGGGAAAACGTTTTGGGCAATCTGAAGAACCCCCGGGGTTTAAAAATTTTTTTTCCAAAAAAACTGAGCCGACAGTGGAACGGTAGGGGAAACTCTTTAACCACCGTGGGGTGTAAACGTGGGCCCCCCTCTTTCTCAGGGAATAAAGGGGGGGGGGAAATGGTTTCCCAACCCCCCCAAAAAGTAATGGAATTTTAAAGCCTATCCCCAAAGGGGGGTTCCCCCCCCCCCCAAATCAAACCTTGCCATTTTTTCCCCCAAAAGGGGGGCTGTTTTCCCTATGTAAATCCCTGCTTTTTGTTCTTTTAAAAAATCTCCGAACGGCGGGGGAAAAAATAGAAAGTCAATTAAAAAAATTGGGGTTATCTTTAAAACTATTTGTTACAAAAGGACAAATCCCACACCTGCTTCCCACAAGTTTGATACAAAAATAAAATTGTCCAAAATTTCCCCAAAAAATTGCTCAAAAATAAAAAAATTTAAAAAAAAAATGTGCTTAATGGAAAAAATAAGCTTTTGTATAGGGTTAAAAAGGGTTTTTTTGGCCCCTTTTTTTCGAAATTATTGCATTTCACTAAAAAGCATGGAAACACTTTTTTTCCCTCAAAAGTCAAAAAATACTACACGGGTTTGGGGTGACAGAAAAAAAAAAAAAAAGAATTTAGATCAAATAGTAAAGGGGGGATGTTTAAACCCAAATTAAAAGAAAAAACAAATTTTTTTTTTTAAAATTGTTTTTTATTTAATGAAAAAAAAACAATTTCAAAATTGTGATTTTTTTGGGCATGAGCGGGGGAAAAATTTTTCCCCCCAAAACTGCATCCTTTGTTTGAAAAATCCAGCTTGTTTCCAATTTGACTCTGCCTCAAGATTTAGTGTGAAAAAAGAAAAAGGGGTTTAAATTTTTTAAGGGGTTGGTTTTTCACTTGATTTTATTTAATGGGTTTTGGGTTTAATACAAATAAATTGCTTTCAAAAATTTTTCCCTTTTTTTCCCAAAAAAACCAACAAAAAATTTTTTTACTGAACAAGACCAAGTTTTGAAGAAAAAGGGGGGGGGGCAAAAAGTAAGCTGGTTGTCCGGGGACCCTTTAAAAAAAAAAAATTTTTTACCCGGGGTGTATTTTAAAATCGTGACCTTTTATGTATTTTT